>OY757904.1:13963588-14048588 GCA_963585895.1 Sepioteuthis lessoniana | reverse complement strand
TTTCTCACAGAGATTGGATATCATACGGCTGAGATCTCGGATCAACTTAAAACTAATAATTAATCAGAACGTTACGGATTTATTGATATATTTTTGTAATCTATATCTTTTAAATAATGGTCGTCAGAAAGGAGGTTGACGTCTTTTCGTAACAACCGATATATATATATATATATATATATATATACTTTAAGAAAAACAACAAAACCGGTCACATAGGATTATAAATTTATTTCCATCCTGTAACGCATTTTTGAAATTTCCAAAAACACGAAAAAAAATTAACAGGACTTCTTCAGATCTTTTAGATAAAAAAAAAACAAGAATAGACACAGAAATGTGGGAGGGGCACTCATGAATAATTTCTTGTCCTGATGGAATTACTCCCAACTCCGGTTTAAGTGGACCAAAGAATACTATCCATCTATCTATATATATATATATATATATAATGATTGTTTCTGTATATTTGCTTCTTTAAGCCTTTTTATTTAACCTGAGATATGATAGCAAGGCAATTATCAGTAAAAAAAAAAAAAAAACTAAATCAACAGTTGGAATTAGACGATCAGCCTTAGGCTAGTTAATTTCAGTTTGAATGTGTCCACCTTCCTTACTTATTTCCTTCTTTGGGTATGCAAAAAAGTGATAGTTCATAAAAAAAATGATTAAAATTAACCGTAGATATAAAAATGACAATTACACCATTTGCTGCTGTGTCAGTTAATATGAGAATTAGATGCAGGTGCAATTTTTTAAGATTGTGGTCCTATGTTAGTCATGGAACCTAATGTGATGTATCTACAGTTCAGAGTACTTGTATTGCCTGTCGTGTTCGTGACTACCATATTTAGTTCCACCTGTTTGTTTTGTCAAGTCCTTTCTTGCCCACGCTGTCTTTGAAAGATCCACGAAGGGGTGTTGACACAATTCACCCGGATCTTTTTCTGATGGTCAGGTAATATGAGTGGCTAGATTGTCAAGCAACCCAAAGAATAGACAAAACCCGTTGTTAACAAATACAAACATGTTTTTTATTGAAACACGTTTGTGTGACAATAAATAATAAGCAAACCATGCTAGTGGCAAAAAGAAGAAGAAAAAATATCAAGAGAGGGAGAGTGACGATTAGGTGCGGTTAGAATGACACTAATGTCTCTAAAGTCTGGGACTTTGAATTTTTGTAAAGTCTGAAAGTTGTTCGGAGTACCTCAGGTTTAGAATGGAAGGGATGCTTCTTTGGCAGTCTTGAGTTTCTTCTTGGTCCATTTTCTCATCCTCTCCGATGATTCGTTTTACCCTCCTATTTTTATAGATCAATATCTGAACTAAAAAGTTTTTATGATTGATTGTCCAATAAAAGACAATTAAGAGTCATATTCCCATTGGTCAGCCAATCCTTGTTCTGGATTATATCTTACAGGTATAAGGAAAACCCTTTTTCGATGCTTTCATCAATGGGGACAGGTTTAGAGCAATGGGGTTGAACCAAAATTTCTCAGCTTCACCTGAGTGGATGAGCCATGCCCAGCTCACCTTTTTATAGTGTGGAGCAATATTAAATCTCTCTTTTGACATTGACTTTTAAGATAAGAACTAGAAAAATATTTTTTACAAAATGACCCGTTTCATCATTATGATCGATGAAGTTAGTTGACAACCGAAAAGTTAAATAAATTCGCTGACCTTTAAAATCAAAAACTGTCTCACACTTAATTGACCTTTAGGAACAATCAACCAGCTTTTTAGGATAATTTAAGCCTTGAACAAAACGATACATATTTTAAGGATCTTTTTGTTTTTGATATATATATATATTAATTTTAATATATTTCATAAATTTTAATTTTTAGATATTAATTAAGTATTTAACTGCACGTCGTGTCATAACATGATGGATCTCCCAACCACAAATATCATGCAAAACTGAAAAAATCTGTCTCATGTTGGTGTTACAACATTGAAATTTCGAAAAGCTCAGTGCCCAAACTTAGATTTCAATGAACAAATTTGAATAAAACTAAATAGTCTGTCTTACATTCTAGACGAATGGTATTGAGGTAAGTAAATTATCAAAAACACTAGCGGACGGGAAAATACTTCTGGTAAGCTAAATTTAACAAGATAAGCTTACTGTTGTTCTCCATCCTGAAAACAGCAGTCAACTAAAACTTACCCAGTTCACCAGAGTCGATCGATGGTGAGTTCTAAATAGACGATGTCATTATATGCGAGTGGAATTAGGATAAGGAAATGTTCTCTGGTCCCAAGAAAAAGATGTTCAAATTTTTCAATTCAGTCTCTCTTATTTGGTGTTTGGAGTATGACGAAACAAGTGTTCACGTGAGCAAAATCAAACCTTTCAAAAACAAGGAAGAAAAAAATCCAACTAGAACGAGGAAGCTACCCTCACATGCTATGTCCGTTACCCATTTGAAGCACATTTCCACAGCCTCAGAAAACTGAACAGAGAAAATAAAGCAAAAGAGGTCGAAACATTTGAGATTGATTTTAGTTTGTTTTATGCCTTTCTTCGTATCCATCCGACGATTGAATATCTCCAACATAACAGTCGTCTATGAGTACACTAAAATTGTAAGAAAAATCCAAATAATCTTTACGAGTTGTGAAAGCTCAATCGCCATGACTGACATCTCATGCGAATGAAGATTGAGAAGTTTATGTACACATCTTTTCCTTGGCACGCTTAATCAATTATTCAGACTAGGGAAACCGTACAAAATGTAAACAATGCATTATAATTTCTTGAAATGAACACCAACTTAAATATTTCATTTTAGACATTCTTGTGGTAAAACACTTTATCTGGTTTAGTTTATGTGAGATTGCCGAAGACTTTTGTTGCGTAGCTACTTTTATGGGTCAGTTCGTTTCTTTGGTTATGACGCAGAACCCCTACTACAGATACTATAAGTATGAGAATGTATTTAATAGGTCCTGTTGTTGTGAATGTTCTGAGAGAAAATGTTGTCCGAGGAAGTTGAGGAGACCAAGTGATTAGGAGGTTCTCCGTATCAGGAAAAAAGACATAGCTGGATACAAAAAAACTAATCCTGTTTATTTTTCATGTTATCACCCTCAAATCGGTATTAATATATACATATATTGGGTTCAGTATGTCGGCGGAAGAAGTCAAAGGTCATCTAAAAATAATCACCTCTAACTTGATGCAGTGCAAAAAGGGAAAGAATTTCACTTCATCTTGATTTCTCGGTTCCACTGATTGAATGACTTTTTTCAAAACGTATGACAGCATCTCACTTCCAAAATGAGATTTCACTTGAACACACTGCCGGAAACCAGGGTTCCTTTTGAGGTCGGAAGAAAGTACATTATGTTTGACCTGTAGGAAAAAACGACGAGAAATATACCTTTATGAGCTGGTTGTTTTTAGATATCTACAATAATTTAAATTTTTCAAAGATTTTAAAAAATATATTACTACGAATAGAAATGGCTGTTAACAAATCATCATCATCATCATCATGTCGCGCAACCAGCGCGGATATCCCTGACCCTCTCTCGCCATTTCTCCCTATCATTCATCGCCTCCGGCAGGTCTTCAGGGTTACATCCTGTGTCCTCACATAGTTGCTGTATGTAGGTTCATGCTGGTCGTCCCACTCTTGCACATCCATATGTGGGGGTCCACAGGAGTACATCGCTTATAAGCTCGTCCTTGCTTCTCCAGCAGTGTCCTGCGTGTCTGGTTCGTCGAACTTGTATAGTTTTCGTGATGGGGGGCAAGTGTCCGTATAGTTTGAGTCTCGTGGGGTGTTGTCGCCAGGACTTGTTTAATACTGCTCTCAACATTCTTGTGTAATTTCCGTCCAGCCTTCTCTCCAGCCGCTTCGTAAGCGTCCATGTGGTGCATCCATATAGCAGTATCGACACAACCGCTGCCTGGAAGAAACTGCGTTTCATTTTATCAGTTAGGTCCGACTTCCATATGATCGAGAGCCTATCGATAGCTGTCCATGCCTTCGTCAGTCGTGTGTCGATGTCTTTTTCGGTTGATGAGACGCTACTTCCTAGGTAGGTGAATTTGTCGACTAGTTTCAGAGAGGCTCCGTCTAATTCTAGTTAAATGCTCGAATGATATCAATATCATTATTGAATTTATTCATGAATGTAACAAGGTAAACGAAAAATGTAACAGATTAAATAACCAAAATGATTAAATTCATAAAAGAGAAGCGAGAAATGACTAATGATACATAGCCATATACACGAATATTGCCATGTGCGAAATGGGTGAAATGGACATCGAATGAGATTCCTATGTTCTTTATATGTTCTATCGTTATGAACATTTTCATAACGATAGAACATATAAAGAACATAGGAATCTCGGAATTCGAAAACACGTAACGACTTCTTGTTCAGGTACAAAACCTTTTTATTAACTTTGAGTTAAAGGTCTCGACGTAAGGAGGAGAGACACAATCTTCTATGCTGTCTTATTCATTTGGCCCCCATCTCGAGCGGCCCCCTATAGGGCGCAAGTTCGCCTCGCGTCTGCGAGCTCCAAAAGTCGATCCTACTCGTTTGGCGTCTAATTCTCAACTCTCTACCCTTCTTCAAATCTCCACAAACCTCCGTGCGCTTCCAGTGCGTGACGTCACTCGCACTCTGTCACCCGTTTTGTCTTGGAGTATTGTGACATCTGAGTGACATCCGCCCGTGCGCGCCAGCGTTAACACCTGCCTCAATGTTGCACCTAACTAACCCATGTGCTGAGCCGAAAGGTTCTCAGCCTAACTAAACTCAAAGGCATGAACCGAAATCCCTCGGCTATTATATAACACTAATAAATATCCGATTCTCGTTAATTTGAGTTTATATCTAATAGGAGGTTCATAATATCATAAAAACAATGAAAAATGATGAGAAATATCGCAGCAAATTGTTATATAAATAAATATGAGTAATTGTTTTTTTCTTTAGTTATTAAATAAGCAGGTTGATGTAAATCTACCAAATTTACAAACACTAGAGTCAGTTTAGTTTCCTAAACAGGACCCCGTTTTTATGAAGCTCTTACCCCACTGTATGAAATCAAACCGACCT
Source organism: Sepioteuthis lessoniana (assembly GCA_963585895.1). NCBI lineage: Eukaryota > Metazoa > Mollusca > Cephalopoda > Myopsida > Loliginidae > Sepioteuthis > Sepioteuthis lessoniana. The sequence goes on along the minus strand of OY757904.1, from coordinate 14,043,497 downwards.
ATTCGCAACCCCGCTAAAAGAGCGATAACTGATTGTGAGTTGAGTATTTATATGTCGATGTTCCTTACTTAAGTTAACAATGAGAAATGATTAGCTATTTAAAGTGATAAATCTATTAAATCTCACCACTTGACGGGACGCCATGAACCTTATCATAAAACTTCATAAGACAATTTGAAATATTACTGATCTAATTCAAATGTATATTCCAACATCATTCGTTATCAACTACTCTTTGTGCCAATATGTTGTGCAGTAAGTGATAGTGTCTCTATTCTATCATCAATTTAAAGGTAATAAAACAATGTAGTAGCCTAGTCGATCCTTAGTTTTTTCACCATTTCTTTCGTGATAAGATGTATTTTTTCGGTAGTATTATCCGAAATTTTCTGTAATGGCACTCCAAAGCGTGGAAACATTTCATCTATCAATAAGTGAACGATGATTTTACCTTTGTTATTTGGAATTGCAAATTTATCTGGACGTCTGCTGTACAAATCTGTAAAATTATATACTGATTGTTTCATGTAATGTATTTTTTCTTAGTCGATTTTATGTCTCATTCAAACTAAACGTTCTGAGGCTGACCGAGACGTTGATATGGCATTGAAAATTATCTGCGCTATATTCGTTTTGAAAAAAAACAACAACCCTTCTAGCAACATCTTTTTGTTGCGTAATGCACCAATGTATTTATAAAAATAAGTGCACCATTTTTCTGCAACAAATCTTGTCCTTAAATAACGTTTCTGTTTAAAATATGTACAACATAAAATCTGCATTTGGTTGATGGTTCACCTTTTGACCCGGCCAAAAATGCCATTCAAGGTGATGCACCGGAAGGAAGTGACACATTCTAATGGGAGTTATGAGAGGAAATCACGTGGGCGGAAATTGGCTGATGAAATGGGACGAGGTAAAAAAAAAATCCCATTATACTCTCATAGACTGACGCACCGGAAGAGAGTGACCTCTGAACTGCATGACGGTTATTTCCACTCGATGACGATCACCCAGGCCATTCCAAAGAAAGTGGAAGTGACACATCCCGATCGCCGTGGAGGCGTGTCCATATCACCGCGTGGGAGTTTGAAGGTAATATAAGGCCGACGAATTGAGTTGAGGACGGTTGAGTTGAGTTAATGACAGGCGAGTAGTGCTGAGGTGGGAGGTGGACGAGATGTAGTAAGGAAAGCCAGCACCCAGCAGAGTGGACTCCATGGCTCCGGTTGAGCAGCCATAGAGAACGAGAAAGACCCAACGCTGACGGCCATAACTTCGGGGTCAAAATATTTCAGTTATGTTCGGTCTCCAGCTCCCTCTCACATGCAAACCTTGAACAACTCTTTCGAACCTTACAAATAAAGTGAGAGGTAAATATTTTTTATAAAGAAGTCTTCCTGCGTTTTTATCATTGCGTGCGTCGTTTATCACTGCGTCTTTGTCTTTCATCTGTTAATTATTGTGTCGTTATGATACGGCACATGAGAACATAACACACCGACTTTGAAAGTTGTAGTTGCATAGCCATCGAACCTTAAGTACATAATATAAGCATATGCAAATTTGTCTTCTATTTTAAAGAACAGATTTGGATTGTAGACTTCATATTGAAAACTCTCCTATCGTTTAATAAGGTTTCTTCTTCGGTATCAAACAGAACTTTATAGTTTACTCAATCAACATTAATAGTGATAATACTAAGATTTCCCATAGTACCTATTCTAAGCGTAAGCAAACCATTCATCCCATTCGGTAGCTTTCCCATGAATAGGCTGCACTAGTTTCTCTAAACTATTCAGTGTCTCTGCACTTTTCCTAAACGATCATATATCCAGCAAGTGATCGATACACGGTTTGAAACTCGAGGATCAGGTGGCCGATTATTTTTCCTATTATCAGGTTGAACTTTTCTCGTATTTTGCCAACTATCTGGTTTCCTACCCATATTTCTATTTCTATTTACTCTCTCTATTTTAACATACTGTCTTTGGTGATCGAATTCCATTGCCTTGTCGAAGCTTTCAACCATGAACTGTGATAGTATCGAACTTTCGATAGTCACAATCCTTTGTGCACTCACCTTACTGCAAGTTTCATCTGGGACGGACTCAGTAAAATTTCCTACTAAATCCGTCAGCTTCCTCGTGGATAATTGATGTCCAATGTAGATTTTCTTTCTTCTGATATTTTTTCCGCCATTAAACACCTTAATGCATCTTTCCTCCTCACTAGACAGATTTGTCTTTCTGCTTCAGACCCTGTAATATTTGAGATAGCAGGCAACGGATAATTATGGAGCCACACACATAAGACTATAATTTAATTAGTGTTGTTGGTGACTCTCCTATGACCAGAATAATGGACTTGCCCAAAGAGAATATTAATCAAGAACTAAGCAGGTAGAGTAGAGAGCAGCAGTAGCAGCTGTAGTAAGCACCTTGCCTGTCTTCGTCTACTTTGAACCAAGGAGTTCCTCCTCAGAGACTTGGATACATTTGTGTGGCACTCATATCTCCGTGTTGAGTTATTTATTTATTGACTTTTAATAACTGGTCATAGCAATTAGTCAAGTGCGAAAGTATGTTTGCCAACATTTCGTGGTCATGACAGGCAGAAAAAGAGAAAATCTACCAAAAAAACCTAAGAAGGCGCTAGCTGGGATTGTTCCTTTTATCTTGTAGTCTTCTCTGAGTTTGGGTCGTTAAATCGAAGATTGACGTCGGCCAAGGTATGAAAACTTACTTTTTAAGCGTAGTAGGTTAGACAAGCACCTAATTGTTTTGCATACGCAGCTTCGATGATGATTGTTTGTGGCTGGGTAGAGGATAAACTGTTAAGACTGACATCATCTTGAAAAGATCCATTTGAGAATGTAAATCTCGGAAAACAAACCTTTGTAGTTATAGCTTTATTTGCAAAAAGCGACACTCCTAATAAAACGGTTATCTTTGACCCATTATGGTTCTACCCATGCCCGTGGTGTAATAGTTATCTTCATAGAAAATGGACACGTCGACTCGAGTTCAAATCCTGGACTGATTGAGAATGATTGCATTTCACATAGCACTAATACCCTTGGGAAAGGTATGAATCCAATTATTCTCCCTCCAGCTATGGGTAAATAGTAGGAAAGACTGGGTTCTTCAGCCTTCGTGAGGCAAATAGTCTAGCAGAAGGAAAATTCTGAATTCAAACCTGTTAAACTCCGTTGGTAAATAGGATTATGGTTCTACCACTCTAGGTCAGAAATAACTTGGAGGTCATGGCAATCAATGGTCAATCCACACTCCCAATATCTCTAGAGCTGCAGCTTCATCATCAAATGCAGTTTTAATATGATACCCAAACATTTTTGTGGAGGAATTTCACTGTGAATATAGTCAGCATATTCAAAACCCTGCAGTCAGGATAAAAAAAAGGAAACACTCATTGCAAGAGCAAAGCAAATAGGCAACGATAAACACTATTTCAGCTGATTTAAGCGTACGTAAAAGATAATGTAAAATTATTTCGAGTTTAAACCTACTTTATCAATAAAAACAAAGGATCTAGTTGTGATTTACGATTTTTTTTATGTACAAGGCGTGATTTAAAATATTGAGATCACATATTGAGATTTAAATGAAGATAGCTGCATAACTGATCAAATTAGATATGAAAATGATGTCAAAACATCACGAACTTTTTTTAAACATCAAAGTTTAGACGTGCCAGAATCAGTTTGTAAAACAATGAAGTCATACTTACTGAACGAATTGCTTTTGTCAAAACACAGTGCCAAGCTAATATCCTACTTTCTATGCCCACGTGACTTAGCTCCGTGTGACTAATCCTAATTTGAAAATCCAATAAAGTATTTCAAATGTAAGATTTGATGATGTAGGATGCATAAAATAAGTCGACTGCAAAAATTCGCCTCACGCCAAATAAGGAGTTTTAGGAGTACTCTTCAACTCAGTGGAATAAGTGATATGAGGGCTGAAAAGAGTATTTTCAAGAAAATTAACGTTTCATTTATAGCGCATTTCTCTCTTATTAATGTAGCTTCAGTATCAATATTATTTGAATGCTAATTGTATAATCAGCTTTATTCTGAGTAAAACGAAAAACCCTTTTGTGAATTTGCCAATTCAAAAATCGGATTTGTATTTTGAAAAATAATCCTATCATTTGAAGAGGCAAAAATATAAAAATAAAGTACTCCCAGATGCAATTTATACATTTGAAACTGCCACACTCGATAGAACGAAAGGTTCGTGATGAAACTTTACACTTTAAAAGTCTACTTTGAATAATTGGTGGATTACTGAACATATTTACTATGTAAACTTTAGGTATCACTATGTTTATCATAGATGAGTAACAATTTTTCTATTAAACTGACTTGATGATTTTTCATTTACCTGAGCATTGAATTTCATTAATTAATAGTCTTTTCAAAGAACAGAGTGATAGGAATTCTAGCCGAGACGCATGTTTTTTTTATTTTACAGGGTTTGTAAGAAATCTTCACAATGGAAAGTTTATCTTTTAACAAAAAAGAAGTCTTGGCTATACAAAGTCACATCTGAAAGTCCTAAATAAATTCACGAGACATATCTAAACTATTACAGCTTTTTGTTTGATTATTCATCTCGTTTTAGCTGAAAGAAAATAAATTACAATATACTGTTGAAATAAGACAAGAAAAAAATTCAAAAGACATAAAATGAAACACAGATGGCAGGTTCTTTATTCTAAAGGTTTGGTTTCTTTTGTTTAATGGCATATCAACCTTCGTGGGTTATTTAATACCAAAGCCATTCTCCTAGAAGAACTGTGGTGGTGCTATTTAACCCGTAGCTGGGAGGATAAGGGAGTTCTTATCTATCCCAAAGGTATTTGTCCGAAAGTGAATGTAATAGCGCGACTGGAGTTCGAACTCGCGTGCTACGATTTCGCAGGCAATCGCTTTAACCATTACACCACGGGGACACCACTATATTCTAAAGATAATTAAGATTTGATTAGTGTAGATCAAGTCATTAACCCTGAAAGACACAATCTTTAAGCAACAGATTCAGTGCCAGCTTTGTTGATATTAAATCTTTTATTTCAGATTGATTAATTGGTTTTAACGGTATGTCAGCTTGCCCAGGAATAATTTTATACGTAAAGGCTTTAGAATTGGATTCATTGTATATATATATATATATATATATATATATATATATATATATATATCATCATCATCATGTCGTGCCACTAGCACGGATATCCCTGACCCTCTCTTGCCACTTCTCCCTATCGTTCATCGCCTCTGGCAGGTCTACAGGGCTACATCCCGTATCCTCACATAGCTGCTGTATGTGTGTTCGATGCACTACTTGGACGCTAACAAAACGGCTAGAGAAGAAGCTAGACGGCAATGACACAAGAAAAAAAATATATATACATTTTTGTGTCTTTTTTTGTAAGTGTTTTTTGTACTCATATATTAGTTATAAGTATTCATATCTGATATAAATATTGTGAATATAGTTGAATGATATCAATTATTCCAGTCAAATAATGATAATTATATTGTTTGAGTAATTATTTCTATGTAATACGTCATTTTTTCATACAGGCAAATAGTTTCAAGTTACTAATAATAATACTTTTTAACAATTAGCTACAAGTAACAATTCTTAATACAAATAATTTATTATTATGCTGCATCAAGTCAACCTAACAATAATATTTTTAAACCAAATTTACTTGATATTTCGAGAGGACACATACAGTAAGTAAAATGATTATTTTCATTGCTATTGGTTTCAGATTAAATGAGACGCCAACTCTACGGCCACCTGCCTCCCATCACGAAAACTATACAGGTCAGACGAGCCAGACACGCCGGACACTGCTGGAGAAGTAAAGACGTGCTCGTAAGTGACGTACTACTATGGACCCCCACATATGGCCAAGCAAAAGCAGGACGACCAGCCCGAACTTACATACAGCAGCTATGTGAGGACACAGGATGTAACCCAGAAGACCTGCCGGAGGCGATGAACGATAGGGAAAAGTGGCGAAAGATGGTCAAGGATATCCGTGCTGGCGGCACGACATGATGATGATGATGATGATTTTTATTTAGTATGATTACTTAGGTGGAGTTTTTCTCCTCAAAAACTTGCGTGATTATTGCTCACTACTTGTATTTCTTAATTTTTCACATATATTACTCTTACATGCGGTATGAAAAATTATCTTTTTATTTCATTGGCACATTCCCTTGATACATCGTTTCATTTGTTTAATGATTGGCAAGCCAATTATATATATATATATATATATATAATGAGAGAAAGAGGGAAAGAGAGAGAGATATATATGCTTGATATTTAAATATGTGTAACTGCTGTCACTTGATCCTCCATAACTGTTTGAATTGACGCCTACTCTTCAGCTGTGTTTTTTGGCATGTCTTTTCGAACCCGAAGAATTTTTATAAACATTGATGTAGAAATGACGGATAAACTTAATTTAGACAGTAGAAGTTACTTGATTTGGTACAATAATGTTTTCGTGCACCGATCGGTGTTTTTTAAAGTCAGACAAAATCTTGCTGACTTTAATCCAAATGATGCAAATGTTATCACCTAACCTCTAAAGAACTTCACATCTCCAATAAGACATTACGTTACGAACGTATCCAGCTTTAGCGAGACGAACATCATCACAAACATAGCAATTCCAAGCAATTTCCTGTATTTAAGAATCCGATATTGTCCTCTTCTTCAACTGTCGCTTCTACCTTTTATGACTTTTACGACTCTCTTCAAAGAAGAAACACACACACACACACAAACACAAAATGAAATTAATATCCCCCCCTGACTAGAACAGTAGACCGTCTCCAAAACTACCTAAAATTCAGTAGTAAATAAACGTTAAAGGGAAAAGGAAGTATTTGAGCTCACGTGCCAACAGAGGAAAGAATGTATCAATATTGGTCAGTATGTCTTTAAGTCCTATTGATTTAAAATGCTGAATTTTACAAAATGTTATGCTGTATTTTTGTTTGTAAAATAATGCTTAAACTATGCGTTTTAAATGTAAAGACACGCTTACTCTACCATAAACCCAAATTGATTATAAAACTCTGTCCAAATGTCAGCGAACAAGGCAAAACGTTTTTGAATCTCTTCTATAATATAACTTAAAAATTCTTAAAGAAAGCCCTAAAAGTACTTTAGAAGAAAAAGTAAAAGCCTAAAACACCCCCACCAAAAAAAAAAGTCATTTGTAAAAGCTCAATAATTCCTGAAGCCTCCTCGGTTCCCAGTGGTAGTATTGAAGAAAAAAAAAAGAGAAAAAAAAACTAAAAAGCCTAGGAACATGTCTCAATACCGCCAAAAAAGAAGAAAAAAAAGTCTGACGAAAGTACCTTAATCTTGGACTTTAACTAAGTTAAAACTTAAGAAAACTTAAATCAAAATTACCCCCCCTTTTTCTTTTCTCTTTTTTTACGTACACATGGGAAGCAGCATGATGTACGTAAAGGTATGTGAATAAACCCATGGACGACCAAACTCAATACCTAAACAGGTCCTGGACCTGAGTTCGACGACTTTACGCTCAGGATCGTTAGTTCGATCGGGGAACTACTGCTGCTCCTCTATAAGAGTGGCTTCTATAGAAGAGAATAAAACAGCCATCGAAAGATAACCATGACCCACACTCAAACCATATACACAAACCGCATCGCTCTTCGCGCGGGTAAAAAGGGGTCGCGTCCTGCTGAGGTTGGAGCCCTGGCCTTAGTGTTCGAAAAATCAGCTACAGAGCTCAAACAATCAAAACTATTAAAATGCAAGCAAACACTACAAATAGCCACATTTAACGTAAGAACCTTAAATAGAATAGGACAACTACCAGAGCTAATCGCATCGGCCGAAGAACATAAGATTGACATAATATGCATACAAGAACACAGATACACGCTCACCAAAGATATCAAATATCACGAAACTGACAATGGCTGGTCGCTCGTCACTTTATCCGCATGGAAAAACTCTGTCAACGCTGCAGTAGGAGGGGTAGGATTACTTATAGGACCAAGAGCATTAAAAACTCTAAATAGCATTGAGAAAATACAACCTAGAATGATGGCAGCTACTTTTAACGGCAACCCCAGAGCAACAATCATCTCCAGCTACAGCCCTACCAATGTTAGTGAAGAAACTGAACTAGTCACCTTCTACGATGAGCTATCCTCATTAGTGGGTAGCATCCCGAAACACAACATGTTAGTCATTGGCGGAGACATGAATGCCCAAATCGGGAAAAACAGAAACAACAAATACAGCCTCCACAACACGTCAAATAGGAATGGGCAACATCTAACAGATTTCATGATAGAAAATAGATTAGCATGCCTCAATACAAACTACCAAAAAAGGGAGGGAAAACTATGGACATACACGTACGCAAACAATGCTAAAGCTCAGATAGACTACGTCCTTATAAACAAGAAATGGAAAGATAGTGCAATGAATTGCAAGGCATACTCCTCTTTTGAGGGTGTGTCCACCGATCACCGAATAGTCACGGCGAAAATACGGTTAAGCCTACGAAAAAACGACAAACGAACAGCGACCACCAAACACTATGACTGGGCCCTATTGAACAACAGAGATATAAGAGATAAATACGTATTAGAATTAAGAAACAGATTCGAAACACTACAAGAAAAGACGGAAAAAAGTACACCAAACGACAAATATGAAAATTTCGTCAATGCACACCTCGAGGCAGCAGCGAAATGCATTCCAACAAAACTCAAAACTAAATATAGAGTCCCATGGGAAACTTTAGCGGTGAGAGAAAAACGTGCACTAGTGAAAACAGCCTCCATAAACTATCGAAAAAACCCAACAAACACAAATGCCTTAAAACTAAAAACGGCACGATATCAATTAACAGGCATATATATAAAGGAACAGACAGAATACATTCAAAATCAGATAGATAAGATTAGAGACTCGGTGGAAGATAGACAATCTAGGATAGCCTGGCAAAAAATAAACGAAGTGAGTAGAAGAAAGAACACAGCCAAAGCAAAACTGAAAGCAGCAAACCAACAAGAAAGAATAAAACTGTGGAAACAGCACTTCGAAAACTTACTAGGAAACCCACCGAAAATAACACATGAACCAATCACCATAATAATTACCAAACAATTAGACATTAAACTAGGACCGTTCACACAAGAAGAACTCGACTCGGTTCTCAGAAAAATTAAAAATAGGAAAGCTGCAGGGCTGGACGAAATTCCCCCGGAAGTATGGAAGACCAGACAATTCGTCGACATACTGCTCCGACACTGCAACGCAGTATACAATCAAAATCCAATAGATAGATGGATGAAGGGATGCATACTCCCCTTCCCTAAAAAGGGGGACCTCGGATTAGCCAAAAACTACCGAGGCATAACACTTACATCCATCGCAGCCAAAATCTACAATGCGCTACTACGAAACCGCATAGAACCCAAAATCGACAACTTACTTAGAAAAAACGAAAATGGCTTCCGAAGAAATAGATCCACGACCTCACAAATATTAACCATCCGTAGAGTCCTTGAAGGTGTACGGGCAAAAAACCTACAAGTGACATTAATATTTGTTGACTTTACCAAGGCTTTCGATTCCATTCACAGAGCAAAGATGGAACAAATCCTACTAGCGTACGGCATACCTAAAGAAACCGTAGCGGCAATAACGATTCTCTATAGAAACACTGAAGTAAAAGTACGATCACCAGATGGAGACACAGAATACTTTGACATTGTAGCAGGAGTACTACAAGGGGACACGCTGGCTCCGTACCTCTTTATCATTTGTCTAGAATACGTACTTAGAACATCGATTGACAAAATCAGAGAGAATGGCTTCAAACTGACGAAGAAAAGAAGCAGAAGGTAGCCCGCAATAACAATTACCGACGCCGACTACGCCGATGACATAGCGATACTGGCAAATACACCTGACCAAGCCGAAACACTACTGCATAGTTTGGAACGACCAGCAACAAGCATAGGCCTCTATGTTAATGCACACAAAACGGAATATATGTGCTATAATCAAACGGGGGACATCTCCACTCTAGAAGGAACCCCTCTTAAACTCGTAGAGAAATTCACTTACCTAGGAAGCAGCGTCGAATCAACCGAAAAGGACATCGACACGAGGTTAACGAAAGCATGGATAGCTTTCAATAGGCTATCGATTATATGGAAATCAGACCTTACCGATAAAATCAAGCGCAGTTTCTTCCAGGCAGCGGTCACATCGATACTGCTATATGGCTGCACGACATGGACGCTAACAAAACGGCTGGAGAAGAAGCTAGACGGCAATTACACAAGAATACTGTGTGCAATCTTGAACAAGTCCTGGCGGCAACACCCCACAAGACACCAACTCTACGACCACCGGCCCCCTATCACGAAAACTATTCAAGTTAGACGAACCAGACATGCAGGACACTGCTGGAGAAGCAGGGACGAACTCATAAGAGATGTACTCTTATGGACCGCCACACATGGCCCTGCAAAAGCAGGACGACCAGCATGAACATACATTCAGCAGCTATGTGAGGATACGGGATGCTGTCCTGAAGACCTACCTAGGGCGATGAACGATAGAGAGGAGTGGCGAGAGAGGGTCAGGGATATCCGTGCTTCCAGCGCGATATGATGATGATGATGATGATGATGCATTATCAGTAGAGAGGAAATCATAGTGAAATATAATCTTTTAAAATTTAGTTCCTTCAATAGAATTAATTTGATAATTTGGCAATACATTGAAACGCACAGAAACAAGTATACACACACACACAAACACACACACACGCATATATATATATATATATATATATATATATATATATATATATATATATATGTGTGTGTGTGTGTGTGTGTGGTCATCCACCGACAGACTGTTTCGTTATATCACAACGTTTCAGTGTGGCTAGATATGCGAAATACATCCAGCTGGGATCGAAATCTAGCTGACTTTACTTAAGCCAAACAACTTATTCCTAAGCCATCATTCTCTATAAAAGTGAAGGAATTTTTACATATAACTTTCAACGTATACGTTATCGGCAACCTGGCGTGCTCAGTTCTTGGGAAGAACAATTGCATTTGCGCGTATGTGACAGCTTGCAAATTTCATCACTAGAGGGCTCAACCCATGCTTGGTGACGATATAAACATTGTCATTCACACACTGATTGCTTTGTGGTATTACACCTCTTCCATGTATATATATATATATATATATATTAAGCTTTATTGCTGGGGTTTTGAATATGCTGATTGAATCCTCTGCCGACGTATATGACCACCCCCGCACAAGGAGTGTGTGCGTATAACACTAAACTATCTGTAGTGTGAGGCGCTCGTTCTGGAGCTCTGGGTTGTTTGCAGTATCCAATGATGGACATTATTCCCATATTTACTCATTATACAAATGATTCGTATCAATTAAAGTTTAAAATCAGAAGTTTATCTCGTTCTAAGAAGAACTTCGATACAAGAAATTATTTCTTACAGAATGATTTTTCACCTTTTTTTTTTTTTTTAGCAAGATCGATATCTATTTTCTGTAAGCTTTTAGATTTCGCTATTTCTCACTTTAATTCATATACATCGTTTTATTTATTCATGAGAATATCTCAAGTAAATTCATCCTTGCAGAAAAAAAAACAGATTCTTCCTAAATTATTGCAATTCTTTATAGAAACCCAAATAATTGCTAAATATTGGGCTTGAAACAAAATGGCGTTTTTCACAATATAATACGATGAATAGAAAATGATGTCGAAATATAATAAAATCGACGGAGAGTGCAGTATGACGCCAGAAAGCGAATCTATTGTTGCACGCAATCGAAACAGCCACAGAAAAAGAAATTATCCTGAAATAAAATCCTGTGAGTATTATGAGGAAAAGAACATCAATCCCTGTTAATTAATAAATTGATAGGTTTGTAAGTTGATTTGATAATAGGACACTGCTGGAGGAGCAGGGACGAGCTCATAAGTGATCTACTCCTATGGACCCCCACGTATGGACGAGCTAAAGCAGGACGACCAGCTAGAACATACATACAGCAGCTATATGAGGATACGGGATGTAGCCCAAAAGACCTGCCGGAGGCGATGAACGATAGGGAAAGTGGCGAGAGAGGGTCAACGATATCCGTGCTAGTGTTATATAGTCATCTACAGCATCACAACGACACAATAATTAAACAGACTGAAGGACAAAGACGTAAGAAGAAAGGACGCAGGAATGAAGGACGCACGCAAAGAAGATGCAGGAAGACTTCTTTATAATATATTTTACCTCGCATCTTTATTTGTAAGTTTCGAAAGGGTTGTTCCAAGTTTGCGTGTGAGAGAGAGCTAGAGACCGAACATTACTGAAATATTATAACCCCGAAGTTATGGCCGTCAGCGTTGTTTCTTTCTCGTTCTCCATGGTTGCTCAACCGGACCCTGGAGTAAACTCTTCTGTGTGCTGGCTTTCCCTACTACCACGCGTCTACTTCCGTCTTCCACTGTACTGCTTGCCCTCCTTCTCGCCTATCTCCCACTGTCCTCAATTCGTCGGCCTTATATTACCTTCAAACTCTCACGCAGTAATATAGACACGCCTCAACGCCTACGCAACCTCTTCCGATTTCCAGCGACCGGGATGTGTCACTTCCTTCCGGTGCACCACCTTGAATGGCATTTTTGGCCGGATCAAAAGGTCAAAACATAACAATCCTTCATTGATTATTTTTCAAAATTCCACATGTGGAATTTTCTTCACGTTCGTCTCCATCACCATCACACATATTTTACAGAATAATTTACAGGGACAATAGATGGTTAAAAACACAAAAAGAATCACTTGAAATACAGCAAATAATATATTACTTAGAAGGCGACCTTCTCTCTATATAACACTCGCCCGGCTAATTATTATCTAAATTTGTCTTACTATATTTGCGTGGTTGGCCATCTTAGCATGTGTGCATCAAGGTACAGTACGGATGCATGCTTTATCCTCTCAACACAACGGGCCCTCCATAATTCCTTGAAGAAATTTCAAAACCCTAAAAGGACCATACTCTGGTCCCATATCTTGGTCACAAACTTAGTGACCCTGGTCATTCCAGCAATACATTTCGCCTGGATTCCTCATGACCACACTCCAGTTCTTTGCTCAACAGGTTCCTACCTGGAGTAACCGGAGAATTTCATAAACTAAAACAATATCTTTAATGCCCAAAGCATTTCCCATAAACTACAAAAATCATGGCCCAAAACAAAGAATCACAATACATCCGAATGTATCACAATCTGGCACGCATACTGTAAACCATCTAAAATAGTCCACGCAAAATACTAATTAGCAATGTGTTACCCATTTTTTTTCATTAAGTTTCTGTTTCCATGCCCATTGGTTTGCAAGCCCTTGAGGAAACATGCTTTAACTGATCGCCGGGTTTCTTTTCAATTTAATCAGGAACCCTCGTGGCTACCAATATATAGGCACCTCGCCTTTCCCTGATTCGTTTCGTTTCGCAAAATCACATACGAATCCAAAACATCATCGTGACTGAAAGACTCGGACATCATCCACAAAATATTGGAGTAGGCCACGCCTTTTTTATTTTTATTCCATCCTCGGAAATCCAATCTAAAAAAATAGAAGCCAAATAGGCCCTCAACAGCTTCATGGGCCGGCGAATTCTTCGATAGAATTGCTTTCTTTCCCGTCTATCCAACAACAATCTGTAAATTCACTTGGATGAATGTCTGTCCTACTCTCGCGTCAGCCACCGATTCGTCAAAACAGAAACACCGAAAAAAAAAAAAATTCCTATTCCATGAAAACCCAAATTCTAAAAAAGATTTAAAATCAATATAATTACAATTATTAGTAAACCTAGTATAAAATCCTCTGTTAATGGTTTTCGTCAAATTTCATAATATGAACAGGAAAAAAAAAATCCTAATGTCGCCTTTAAACTCAAACAAACTCAAAAAGTTTCACTTTACAACAAGTTTAAACAATATTACAATCACAGTTCAAAAATGTTCAGTTTTCTTTTCTTCTTTTTTTTTTCAATCTATGTACTGTCTATATTACTAAAATTGTCTGTTCTTTCTTTCTTTTTTTCTTTCTTTTTCATATGCTGTGTTCAACAATGTTCAAGTTTCTCTTCTTTCTTTTTTTTCTTTTTTTTTCTTTTTCTCCATTTTCATTGTCCTGTAGCTTTTTGTTTTTGTTTTGGTTTTATTTCTTTTTTCTTTTTTTTCATAATAAATTGCTCATTCAATGTCCCCTTTTTTTTCAACCTTATATCTACCTCTCTCTGTCTTTACCTTAATACTATAACTATAGGTTCGCTTCCCAGTTTATTCAATTTCAGTCTATAGTATCATAAATTAAGCCTGATTTATAATACAACTTTCTCAGTAGCTTACGCGCATTCTTCTTCTTCTTTTTTTTTTCTTTTCACAAAATATCCCGGGTTTTTTTTTCTAAACAACCCAAACTTTTATAAATTCTGTCAGCATTTCCCAATTCAAAATATTTCCTAATCCGAATCTGCGAATCTTCGCCACACCTGGTTCCGTCAAAATTCTGCGCACCTCTTAAACATATTCAAAACCCTGTTTCAAAAAGTCTTCCCCAATAACAATCTCAAAACTCCACTCTTGGGGAAACTCACAAAATACCTGTCTGCCTCGTCAGACACAGAAAACAACTGTCTCTTTGTTACTCTGTCTCCACGGCGAGACCATTTTCACGACAATTCTGAGACAATACTCATGTCTCCGATAATTGGTATCAACAACTTCCACAGCAAAAACAACCGGCCTGATTCTACCAGCGCCGAAAATATCGATTCCCACAACTTCATAAATATCGAAAAAGTATATGCGCATTATTTAGACAAACCACCAATGTTCGAGATTCTTGAACAATCCCATTAATGCTCCCAAGATTCAATCTCTCGGATAAAAATTCTCATTTCCAATCCACAAGTTCCAAACATAAAAACCTGCCCAAAAAGTCTTAACTACAGATATGCGGGATTCCAGATCTTGGACTGAAATTCTAATTTTCAATCATCACTTGTCCGGACCACTGACAAGTTACTACAGATTTTTACTCACCAAGACCTATTTACTATAAAAAAATTCCATTCATAAAATTCATCATATTTACTATCAGTTTTTACTCACAAAGACCCCGTCTATGGTAACTTTCATTTATGACAATCTTGTTTTTTTTTTATTGCTGTCTATCAAAGAACGGACAGCAACTGTCCCAGTCCTCTTTTTTTCCCTTCCTTTTTCCTCCCTCACTTCGATACAATATTACACATAGCAGTAATCTCAATTTTTATCTAGGGATCACACATTTAAAAAAAAACATTATTTCTAGTTTTATGCTTCAAGAAAGGCCCTTGTCATTAAAACTAATCTTTCACTATTAAAATCAAATTAATCGACTGAGAGATAGAATTTTATGAATGAGGGATGTACATACTAATTTTCTTTGTTTTCTTTTTTTATTCTCTTTTTCACTTTACTGTTTTTGTAGCTGGTCTATTCTTGTTTCTTGTTTTCTTTTTTTTCTTTTTTTTTCTTCTTCTTTTCTTCCAGCACGTTGCCTCCCTCTTTTCTCTTTTTTTCTTTTCTTTCTTTCTTTTCGCGTCAGTCTGTTCATCTGTTTGTTGCTTGTTTGTTCTTGTTTTTTTTTCTTTTTACTTCTTTCAATTCCAGCATTTTTTTGTCCTTTTCGTTGATGTCGTGTTGTGATGCTTAAAACTGTCGTTTACGGTAACCAGGTTCGTTCTGAGTCCTTGAAAAACTCTACTGGCACAGGCACCAAATCGCACATGTTATATACTCACATAATAAATATGCTTATATACACATGTACATGTTCATGCAGCATCATAATGACACAATAAATAATTAAACAGACGCACAATGAAAAAGTCGCAAGAATAAACGACGCACACAGAAAGACGCAGGAAGACTTCTTTATAATATATTTTACCTCACATCTTTATTTGTAAGTTTCGAAAGGGTTGTTCCAAGTTTGCGTGTGAGAGAGAGCTGGAGACCGAACATTACTGAAATATTATGACCCCGAAGTTATGGCCGTCAGCGTTGTTTCTTTCTCGTTCTCCATGGTTGCTCAACCGGACCCTGGAGTAAACTCTTCTGTGTGCTGGCTTTCCCTACTACCACGCGTCTACTTCCGTCTTCCACTGTACTGCTTGCCCTCCTCCTCGCCTATCTCCCACTGTCCTCAATTCGTCGGCCTTATATTACCTTTAAACTCCCACGCAGTAATATAGACACGCCTCAACGCCTACGCAACCTCTTCTGATTTCCAGCGACCGGGATGTGTCACTTCCTTCCGGTGCACCACCTTGAATGGCATTTTTGGCCGGGTCAAAAGGTTAAAACATAACATAGCGGTACGGCATGATGATGATGATGATGGTTATATAAACAAAGATCAAGAACATTAAAAAAGCTTCTTTCTTTTGGAGGAGGGCTGACAATTTCTCTGTTCAACCAAGAAGAGGATGACCACTTTTTCAATTTTCCTTTGGCATATTTTGAACTTGAAAAGTAATGCGCCAAGTGCGTAGAAATCTGTGAAGAATATGAATAAGAGATATACAATTTGGGGGGTTACGTTAGTCAATCTTGGTTTGGTCGGGAAATTATTTGCATTGGTAAATATAAAGATCAAAAATTTCTTCTGTGGAGAAAATGGTCACTTAAGTAATTGTACAATTGTAGGCGAATGTTATCTGGCAGAAAGGAGATGATTCATTTAAAAAAAAGCCAAAAACCGGAAGAGAGACGAGTGGAAAATTTTCAGCATCTCGTCCGGTAGTAGCAAGATTTATCATCCGGAACTGAAAACAGCAGTTAGCGAAGACATGTGGAGATGACTAGACACATTCGACCATTTATGTACACTGGTGGGGGTGGAAGTTATGATAAGGTGTTCAGTGAACTCCAATAAAAGAAGATTTTATATTCGTCCTATTTTTTGGTGGCTGAGGTACGAGAAGACAAGCGCTTGCATTTACGGAAAACGACTGAATAATTCAAAGGTGCTAGAAGCTTCCGCCAATGTGTTCATCAACCATTTCCACTTAATTCCATGGCATCGAAAACTGAACAGAGTGAATAAAGCATCGGAAAAATTTGTTTGTATCCCGCTTCCTCCATTCGATGATTTGTCATTTCTCATATTAAAGTTTTCTACGACTAAGATACATAATAAAGTGTCAACATTTTGCCAAAAGTAAACAAAAACATAGGTGTAAGCATATTGAAAGTGTGATTGTCTGTGAACAATGCCAAATCTAAAACAGATGAATGACACAAGAACTTATTAGAATATATCAAAAATACCGATATTTAAAAAAATAATACGGGCATAGTATCGCAGCCAGGAAATGAAATATACATTAGAATGCAATCTTCGCAACCGGTGTTTTATTAATGGATGACGTAATAAAGATGAAGGAAGATGATAAACGATAAAACATAAAACTAGTTTTTGAAAACCGAAAGTTTTACATTTATACATGAATATGTAATGTTAGCGTGTATGGGTGCTTTATTTTATTAGACATATTTCTTTGACACCTTTTCTAATAATCAATTGAATGAAATAACAGTTTGTACATGTTCTTTACGTTTTTGATTTTTTCATTCTTTTATGGCTATTTTTATCGTTAAATTTAGTGGGCGTTCTCATCACGTAACGTTTGATGGATTAATAAAGAATTTGGGTCATGTTCAATTTTAGTGGTTATTTGAAATTTGTTATTGTTATTTTTATATTCTAAAATATCAAGTCAGTTTTTATTCAATTGTTTATTTATAATAGTTTGATATTGTATCATATTTCAATAAATATCTTTTAAAAGACCACCAGGAATTATACAAAATAATATATACATGTTTCGATACATTATTCTATTCAATATCAGATTGTCAAAAATGTAATAACTGGTGGTTTTCCCTGACAGCTGATTAAGATCAAGTTTTTTTTCAGCTTTCCAGGATTCTTTTCCGTATTCTAATTGATCTCATTATTTTTGTAGTCTGGGCGGAACCGATTCTTCATGTTATCTCCAGTTTCTTCATTATCCTTTTCAGGTTCTGTGAACGGGCTCTAACTATAAATGGTATTACCCATCTTCATGTCACATAAATTCTTCAGCACTCCTGTAAGTCCATGCATTTGCCTAGTCCGTTGCTTTCTTTTATTTTCTCTCAGAGATGTGTGACAACAGTAAAATCAACTTGATACGAACACTTCATCTTGTTGATATCAACCAAATCTGGTTTTCTGTCTGGATTTGAGGGATCAGTTTTTGTCTCATAATTCCGAAGAATTTTGCCCTTCTTGTTTTCCAAAACAGATTCTAATTTGTGTTAATTTAGTAATTTTGGTCAAAATTCAGTCCCGTCTAAAGTTCTGGGGGATTTAATTCCCCAGCCCCACCATGTCATCCCAGCTTTTGTATTCGTTTTCTGCAAGTTTGCTTCATCGAAATATGAAACTTCGTCAACCTCCCCGCCTCAATCTCTCTCTCTCTCTCTCCAGGAAGTATACACTTGCTATTATTCTGTGTATAATCGACTCAAAGCTTTCATAATTGTTTTTTAGCATTATTTTATACAGTTATTAATAGAAATTATGTTGCTATTTATAGGGTTTACTCTGCATTGTTATTTACTGGTCATTTATTGTGCCATATCTGAGTCTGTCATTCTAAGTATCTATACAGTTTTAACATTTGTATTTATTTATGTGATGAGTTGTAATAATCGAATCTTATTCGTCTTTCCGTATATAGTTATTTTAGCATAAATCTTTTAATGTTGAGTTTTGCAATGAAAATGATCATTTGTGAAACAGATAATATTTTAAAAGTGTTTCCATTCGAAACCAGCAAGAGCAATGCGTAAAATATATTTCCTTTACTATAAAAAAGAATAATGAAACTACCAGCTCCTGGCTGTAACCTACATGCAACTTTTAGACAGCAAGAAAACTGGCCTTCATAGGAAAGCCTCTGAAAAACAACATAGTTTACCAGGTGGCTGTAAAATCACTGTCAATACTGTTACTGAGGCCACTTATTGAACATGGAAACAGAGAAACTAAAACCGTAATATTTCTATTTCCATTATATATATATATATATATATATATATATATATATATATATATATATATATATATATATATATATATATATATATATACAGAATAAACTATCATGAAAAGGATGGGAAAGAAAAAGGCTATGAGCTATATCACGACTATACTACAAATGTATCAGGATAAATGGGAAGAACTTCGATAAGAAAAAAAATTGACCACCATTTTCAAAATGATGTAATAGGATATACAAAAGAGGTTTTATATAAACAATTACGCGAAGAAATGTTTGAGTCAAATATTCTATTAGGATATATACAACTGTTTTCAAACGATCCCTTCTGATCGAGCCCTTCCTTACTTCTTGGACAGGAGAATAGCCTGCCCCCACTCACGTTTTTGAACAGCCCTGTAGACTTTGGCTGAAGAATATGCCGACTGCATACCTGAAGAGAGGTAAGAACCATCCTCTGAGTTTTCTGGATATGACACAGACATCTTATGGTGAGGTTCCAGTCCTGGAAATTTGAATATAGAAAACCCCTTAATTGCCATTAATCTCTGGTTTACTCTTATCCAGACAGGTAACACTTGTTTGTGTTTGATCTATGAGTCAAATAGAACATTATAACCATTTAATATATTTGAAACCATTAACTCTGTGGAAAATGATTGATAAATTGAATAATTAGAAGGAAATAGCTGTACTTGAAACTGTGTGAAAACGAATGAATTATACTGAATAAACTTAAAAGTGTTTAATAGCAGTTATCGAAACCACTTAATTCTAAGCAAATAAAACTATGAGTATTTCAAAGCAATACTTGAGACCATTTAACTCTGGCATGGTAAAAAATATATAATCAATAAACAAAAAGTTTACATATATTTAGTACATATGTATAAGCAGGATTCAGCGTTAGATAACCAAGAAGTGTTGGTATACCATAAAACACTTGCAACCTATATTTTCGAACTCAAATTTCATGCGTATCGGTATAATGAAATTGAAAAACAAATCATATCTTAATTTTTCAGCAAATGAATTCTGGAAAGAATCAGCCTTTTGAATATAGTTAAAAACTATCGAAAATTAATGGCTAATATAATGTGATGGTTTGACAAACATTTTTTATACGTCGTCTGTTTTATAACATCAGTTATAACTGAACTGTTAAAATAGAGAATATCGAAAAATTAGTGAGAAAAATAAAACTAGCCACGTAAAGATAATTAAATAAAAATCAGATTTTGAAATACTTAAAAAGCAGCAAATGAACAAAAATGAAAAAAGGGAAGGAAGAAAAATACAAAGAAATCTAATGGAAGACAAGAAAGGAAAATTACAATGTAATCGGTGAACAAAGGGAAATCATAACGAAAAAAAATTTGAATCAGGTGAGATAGTGAAATGTTAAGTATACAAGAAATAAAATAAGTGACAGCAAAAATTTAATAAAAAATTCACCTGAGAATGATGAATAGGCGTTAAAGAGTAGAAAGAGAATAAAGTTTGCGTTAAAAATAAAAAAAGAAAACTGGATAGGAAAGATTAAAGAGAAAGAACAAGAAGGTACAAATAAAAAAAATGTGTCTGGGAATGTTAAAAAGATAACAAAACCTAAGCACACACACACACACACACACACACACACACACACACACACACACACACACACACACACACGTATATATATATATATATGTGTGTGTATGTATGTGTATGTGTGTACACACACATATATACGAGGATCATTAAATAAGTTTCCAGATTTTTTTCGTATGGGCACTTTTCTTCATAGTACACACATGAAACTATAGTCCCCTTCGGAGTAATCTCATCCGGCTGCAATGCACTTGTTGTACCATTCCAAAAACTTCTGGAAGGCCCCATCGAAGTCCTCTTGTATGAGCGTGTCAATGACCTTCGTCACAGCCTCTTTCATCTCCTCAATTGTCTCATAACGGCAGCCTCTGAGCTTAGGGATTAAGCAAAAGTCACAGGAGCAAGGTCTGGACTATAGGGGGGGGGGCTGAGGAACTGTCTTCATGCCCATCTTGGTCAAATAGTCTGTGAATAGGGTGGACTGGTGCATTGTCCTGATGGAAATGTCACTGACCCGATTTGAAGAGTGCTTGCCTTTTCCGAAGGAATCTCTTCGTGAACTCCCTTAAAACCTCAACATAGTCATCCTAACCCTAACCCTTTAGCCAATCAATTCTGGTCTATTGACTTCCTTACTTCTCCCACACCTCTCATCATCCCTCACAGACTCCCTGCCTTCCTTGAATCTACGACAATTTTAAATTCAGGTACAAATGAAGTCTGGAATCTTATTGAATGACCCACGCATATATATATATATATATATATATATATATATATATATATATATATATATATGTGTGTGTGTGTGTGTGTGTGTGTGTGTGTGTGTGTGTGCAGACATATATACATGTGTAAGTGTGAATAAATATTTGTGTATGTTGTGAGTGAGTGTCGAATGATTGAGTGTATGTGTGTGCGTGTGTGTCTGTGTATGTCTTTGTGTGGTCGTACTTGTGTGTATATCAGTCAGGATATGTAAGTGTACACAGCTATTCTAACGTCGAAGCACCAGCACTTAACAATATACGTGGAACTTAAGAGTGCATCCATTTTCATTAAATTCAAAAATTTTAGAAATAGGACAAAGTAAATGTATGTGTGTGTGTCTGTGTGTGTATTCATGAAGATTTTCAGCGCATAATGATAAGAAATCATTTTTATAATCATTTCTTTTAAAACCGTTCTGTGAAGGCATTCACTCTCAGTATCGTAAAGTACAATTTTCAGAAACAAATTCTACTAATTATGCTGTTAGATTACACAAGGTCTTGCTCAAATATTTAGATAAAACTCACAGAATATGCTAATAAAATCACCTAGTTTCTACAGTCACCTTCGAAGTAGCTCTTTTGTTTCCTGATTCTATAATTAGTCACAATTTATATTACTCGTGATGTGGAGCAGTAAGATATGTTCTAGAATCGGTTTTCATGTGCAATGAAAATTTCCCGATATTTTATGTTGCCACCCGTTTAAACACACAGATGCACAAAGACACAGACGCACTCTCACCCGGACCCTCATAAATTCACACACGCATGCACACACTCACATACAGTCATATGCACACACAAACAGACGCTCATGCACACACCTTCCGATATATACCTATATATCTATATCTATCTAAATATATATATATGTGTGTGTGTGTGTGTGACTGAGAGAGAGAGAGAGAGAGAGAGAGAGAGAGAGAGAGAGAGAGAGAGAGAGAGTGTGTGTGTGTGTGTGTACAGAAGTTATGAAAAAATAATATACAAAATGAAACTAAATATATTAAGCTGTAATTCGTCGTCGACATAATATGTCGAAGATTTCAACCAACTGAATAAAATGATGCGAGATAAAATAAATAAAAAAAAAATAGAAAAGAAAAGAAAAAAAAAATAAAAGAATGTAAATGAAATGCAAAGTTGGTTGTGGTCCGTGTGACGTTGTCATTTCGCGTCGTTGCCTGTGCAGCGAAGCTTCGGTCGAATTTGATAAATGGAACTCCATCATTCTGTCTTTTCTCTTCCGTGCGCCGAACAATGGCGGTAAAATCGACATCACATGATTGATGAAGAAAATAGTGCAATCACTGAGCATTGACTCATTTGTTTTTATTTTTATTTTTCCTTATCTCTCAAATATTAGGACAATTTTAAGAAATGCAAAGATCCTTACACAAATATAAACTCAAGTGCCAAAAGATAGATAACATGCAGTTGCCTAAATATCGCCATTTTTCATCATCATCATGTCGAGCCACATGCACGGATATCCCTGACCCTCTCTCGCCACTTCTCCCTATAGTTCATAGCCTCTGGCAGGTTTTCAAGGCTACATCCCGTATCCTCACAGAGCTGCTGTATGTGTGTTCGAGCTGGTCGTCCTGTTTTTGCTCAGCCATATGTGGGGGTCCATAGGAGTACATCCTTTATGAGCTCGTCCCTGCTTCTCCAGCAGTGTCCTGCATGTCTGGTTTGTCTAACTTGGATAGCTTTCGTGACGGGAGGCAGGTGGCCGTATAGTTGGTACATTGTGGGGTGTTGCCGCCAGGACTTGTTCAAAAATGCTCGCAACATTCTTGTGTAATTGCCGTCTATCTTCTTCTCCAGCTGTTTTGTTAACGTCCAAGAGGTGCATCCATACAGCAGTATCGACATGAACGCTGCCTGGAAGAAACTGCGTTTTATTTTAAGTACTGAGACAACGAGGTTGGGTAATTATTGCGTGAGTTTATGGATCAGGGCACGTTCCAGCGATAACCATCATCTAATATTTGTGTCGTATCTTGGATTGATTTTATTCAAAATCTTAACTGCCAACGGAAATTTTGACCTTTTCAATAAAATTCTAAAATCGTAAAATGATGTAATGAGAAATTTTTCATTATGATATAACATAGTTTTAGTTATATGTGTACCAATTTTTTTTCCGAGATCATAATGGAGAGTGCCCGTGGTGTAATGGTTATCGTCGTAGGAAATGGACACGGCGACACGAGTTCAAATCCTGAACGGGACTAATTGCATTTCACATAGCACTAATACCCTTGGGAAAGGTATGAATCCAATTATTCTCCCTCCAGCTATGGGTAAATACTAGGGCAGACTGGGTTCTTCAGCTTGATGAGGCAACTCGTCTAGGAGAAGGAAAACTCTGAATTAAAACCTGTTACACTCCACTTAAAAATTGACCTCGTGTCATATCCTGCCCGAGCGGGAGGGTTGGTAATTATGATAATGGACAGTCAAAAAATAAGTCTATAATAGACTATGCTGGTATTTTTCATCTAATGTAGGCAACCGGTATAGGAGAAGGGCTTATAAAAATTAAAAATCAGATGTACCCTCAGCGGTAGTGGGAAATTCTCCTACACCTTGTTTCAAAGAGTCATGCCTCATTCCAGCCTTTCAATGATCTTATTATATAACTTGAATATAGCACTTGATTTTTTGATCCAATTTAAATATTACATTCTTTGCCGAACCGGATACAGTGTTTACGTCTATATAAGAGCTGCGTAAGAAAATTTGTGATATGTTTTCAGTTTAGAATCTAATGCAATTAAAGAATAATGTGCTCAATGTAAAATATTCAAAGTTTAAATCGATAAAGAGACAGTTATGTTTTTCCGATGGTAAACATAACAATATTAACCAACGGTCCAGAAAATAGATAAACCTCCTTTCATTTCCTTATTTTGATTACTAAAAGAAAAAATTCGCCAAGTATTTCATGGTTTCTATTCTTGCAGTCCTCCATTGATCATCATATTGGAAAGCCACTTGCAGTATTAGAAGAAAAACAACCAGTTAATAATAATGATTATTATTATTATTATTATTATTATTATTATTATTATTATTATTATTATTATTATTATTATTATTATTAACTGGTTGTTTTTCTTCTAATACTCAAAACAACTACTTAATAAAAAAAAAAAAATAAAAAAATAATAATTAATTATTATTATTAATTATCATTATTATTATTATTATTAACTGGTTGTTTTTCTTCAAATACTGCAAGTGGCTTATAATATTAATTCTATGCTAACAGTTCTCCATTGATCATGATATTGGAAAGCCACTTGCAGTATTAGAAGAAAAACAACCAGTTAATAAAAATAATAATAATAATTATTATTATTTTTATTATTATTATTGACTGGTTGTTTTTCTTCTAATACTGCAAGTGGCTTTCCAATATCATGATCAATGGAGGACTGCTAGAATAGAATTAATATTATAATATTAATCGAAGGAATAAACACTTGAGCTGTCCCCTTGTAAGATACTCCGTACCAATCTTGAATTAATAACGATTTGTCAAGAAAAGGGGGAAGAGGACGCGGCAGCATTAAAGATAGCGTCTATACATCAATACTAAAAGACTTCATAAAAAAAAAGGAATCTTTACTGCTTCGACTAGAAACAACACAACAACACAAGGAGGAATAGAACGACAATATCTAAAACGAAAATGGTGGGAAAAGCAATGGGTATGGATATTTCAAGCGACTAGCAAACGAAATCCAACGTGATAAGATTTAGACATGGCTAAGAAAGGGAAACCTTAAGAGAGAGACTGAATCTCTTTTAATAACAGAGCAAAACATTGCCATAAAGAAAAAAAAATATGTTAAAGCGAAAATTGATTGGACGCAACAAAATATCAATTGTAGGTTCTATGATGACAGAGAAGAAACGATAAATTGCATAATAAGCGAATGCAACGAATTGACGCAAAAAAGTACAAGACTAGACACGATTGTTTGAGGAAAGTAATCATCGGGGAATTGTGAAAGAAATCTAAATTTGACCATACAACTAAATGGTATAAGCACAAACTGGAATTTGTCTTGGAGAATGAGATGCACAAAGTTCTCTGGGATTTTGAAATACAAACAGATCACCTAATCCCAGGCAGAAGACCAGACCTAATAATAATAAAGGATAAAAGAGAAGCTGTCGAATAGTGCATTTTGTCGTCATGGCAAACAACCGAGTGAAAATAAAAGAAAACGGAAATAGAGACAAGTACTTAGCTCATGCCAGAGAACTAAAAAGTCCCACAGCTTTGTCAGCTTCCGGGTAAAGTGCGTGTAATTGTATCACCTTTTGCCTTATTTCAGCTTCTCAGTTTAAATATGTTTCGCATGGCTTAATCTTTTGAATTAAGATGTCATTTGATGTTTAAAAACTCCCTTTATGGTATGCTTCATCATATCATTTATTCAGAAAAGCAATCTCCTTGCTAATATAAAAAATAGAGAGACCTGGGTATGACATCAAACAGGATCGAGTGGTAACATTCCAGTTCTGGAAATTTGGAGAGTACAAAGAACCTCCTCATTGCCATTACTCTCATGTCAATTATTTCTCGGAACTGTAGTTCTTGTTAGTGTCCAATGAATGAGTCAACTAAATTTTCAAAATATTTGAATTCGATAGGAATACTTGGTCCCATGCAAATAAGTTGAAATAATATTCTCTCATGGCTATAATTACTTACTATTGATTATAATTAGTTACACACACACACATACACACACACACACACACACACATATATATATATATATATATATATATATATAGGTATTATTCGGTCCAGTTAAACCAGAGTTGGGAGTAATTCCTTCAGGACAAGGAAATCATTCAGGAGCTGAACATTTAAATTTTCCTGGTGGAGAGCTCAATGTAATTTTTTACAGAGCAATATTTCTTTAAAGAAAAAACCAAAGACCGGTTAATTTAGGATTTGTAATTTTTTACAGAGAAATATTTCTTTAAAGAAATTATCCATTGGATCTGAAGAAGTCCTGTTATATTTTTCTTCGTATTTTTGGTTCACACCAGAAACTGAAAAACAGGATGGAAATAAATTTATAATCCTAAATTAACTAGTCTTTGTTTTTTTCTTTATATATATATATATATATATATATATATATATATATATATATATATACCTGTCTATTGACATAATGGTTAGAGTCTCCGTCAATGGCCTGGAAGACCGGGATTCAATCTCAGGTTGAGTCATAGCAAAGATACAAACAATGGTACTTGCTTAACACTCAGCATAATAAGGTACGGATCAAGAGTAAGTAGAGTAATACAGGGAAAGGAAAAGCACCTTGCCCCTAAACCTCGGGGAAAAGGGAGCCTTTGGGTCACCCTTGACTACGGTTAGCCAACTTACATATATACATATTTAGCAGCGTGTCATGTAAACCTGACCACCTGAAGTGCTTATTTAAAGCAACACAGCTTTGTGAAAATCATTCGTATTAGATAAGAATGCCTAATATCATATTGTTGAGCAAAGGCTCTTCAGATGTAACTACTCATAAAAGGAGGTAAGAAGAAAGAGTCAATGTGCGTGATTCATTGACTTCTTAATCACAGAATAAACTAAGGTAGTTTGAGATGCCGTTAAAGCTAATTGATCAATATATCCATCGTTGAAACGTAGACGTATTTAACAATGTCTTGTTAAAAAAAGTTTTCATCTTGGCCATTTTTCTTTTGTTCTAAGAAATCTTAACGCCAATGTTGTTGAATTTAGACGAAGGTAGCTGAAGATGAGGGGTCAAATTCTTTGTTTGGTTTTGAGAAAATCTTTATAATTCGTTTTGTTTGCTACTTACCTGGATCTCATCTATTTTAGGCTTCATGTTATTGGTATTTATGGTGTTGTTCTGCTCTGCTATTCTGTCATTACGTGTGATTTGGTTCATATCTTTCATCTACATGGCCACATTAATTTCCATTCATGTATTTAATTCTAAAATATCCATGTACTTTGTTTTCTTGATCTTCAAATTTTTAAATCTTTCTAGAAAAGCGTAGAATATGTTGGCGATATCTTTTTTTCTATATTCGGACGACATACCGAAAGTAACTTTTATCTATGATCCAAACTAACCATTGTGTAACACACACTTATGCATTCTACCGTCGCAAAAAAAATGAAATGAGTGTTTGTTTATAATTTGCTTCTTCTATTGCTGATTATCTTAAATGATATTTGCTTACATTTTCAAGTAAACAGTTCTTTCCTTTTGCCCTAATTACCCCGTCAAATTTCTATTTCGAAACATTATATAAACTCTTTAAATTCGTATTTCAAATCGATACAAACCAGAGAAAAGCTCCGGGGGTGTCCTCATGGGGTAATGGTTAAAGCGATGGACTGCGGAATCGTTGAAAGCAAGTTCGTACTTCAGTCGCGCAATTACGTTCACTTTCGGGCAAATACCCTTGGGAAAGGTATGAACCCCCTTATCCTCCCAGCTATGGGTTAAATAGTACCACTACTGTTCTTCAAGGAAAATAGCTTTAGCATTAAATAACCTACAGAGGTTGATATGCCATTAAACAAAGAAACCAAACCAAACCAGAAAAGCTACACTAAACTCCCAAACTTCAATGTGTATTTTACACGATAGATGTTTTTTCCTGAATTCTAGAGCTGAAAGTTAATGGATATGTATTACACACAAATGCGTGTTATACGCGACTAGTTTTTTCATCTTAATTTTTGTTGCTTTTGAAAACATATCAAATATTTTTTCTTCGGAATAGTTGTGCAAAAAATGTGGTTCATTTGGTGGTGAGATTTAAACTCACAACTTTTATTGGTTTACGGATGCCTCGTTCAACGTAACATGTGCTGTCACGTGGTCTACAACTGAGAGAAGAGAAATAAGGAATTTCTACTACCCTCCGTGTTTGAATTAGCAGGCCGCTAAAGATTGACAGTTAAAAGAGAAATAAAGAATGTAGGTCAACTTCGGCCGTTGAAGGAAGAAAAAAATATGGGTCAGGCCTCTGTACTCCGTAACCTCACTCGGGTGAAAGAGATAGTAGTCCGAACGGATCGCCAACAGAATGAAAGCCAACAGATGTTTGCATTCTGTGACCAGGGAAAGGAAGAAAAAGGTTAATGATTGGCCTGAACCCTAAAGCGGAAGTGGCACCTTCTTCCGTCAGCAGAAATTGGGAAAAAAGAAAATCAGTTTTGAAGATAAGGTCACCGTGAGAGAACGCGGGATCTGATGCCAAACTTCGGGTGAAGAAGCGAAATAGAGCTCTGGACAAAAATAGCTGACGCCTCAAGCCGAGCTCCCTTGAATCCCGCTAACCCGTTAAAGAAAATATTCTCCGAACGAACCCGTCAAAATATAAGCAAACATTAAGACTGTTTCTCCCAACACTCTTCTTATGCATTGCAATTACATATTCTCTCTCTCTCAATTTAAAGAAAGGCGAAAGAAAAGAAAAAAAGGAAGAAAGACATTTACAGTTATGTATTATCCGCTGATAATATAGCCGACACGTTGAATATGTGTGTCCGCGTGTGTATTAAAAAGATTGTTATATTTTAATGTCCCCACGTGTTGAAGTTTATTCATTGTGTTGTCTTCTGTCAAGTTGTCTGTTTCATGTTTGTTTTCAGCTTCTTTCGCCTTATGTTATTCTTGCCTAAATTGTCCTATTCTTTCCTTTAAAAATATTATACGGGAAACCGAAGTTGTCGACTACTATAGTTAATATTATTATATCAAAACCTAGAGGCTCATATCTTCCATTATTCTAGGGGTAGGAAGAGCTAGTGGCCTGGTGTGTGTGTGTGTGTGTGTGTGTGTGTAATATGAAATTTGGAAACCCCTTGCCAGCGGCGGTCAGTCTAGCCCCAAATTAACCCCCACATAATATGCCAGTTCCTATATGCCCAAGAAAGGACTCTGAACAAGGAGTTATTCTACGAGGGATCAAGTGCCAGACCGCCCCGTCTTCGCACGTGAGAAAAATAAACTCCCCGTTTGGTGATAACAATATTTAAATGTACGAGTTCCCATACGCTTTTAAATGGTTGCTCCTCCGGGGATCTTTTTATTTTAATTTGCCGTCACAGTGTTTATACCGCCTGAGCTACAAGAGCACATTGGCTTAATGAAGTCGAAATGGATGTATTTACACGAACCAGATATGACACAAGATATTCTTTAACGGATCTCAGCTGGTTTGAATTCAGAGTGTTTCTTCTCCTAGACTGGTAGCATTACCATGGCAAAAGAACCCAGTCTGTTCAACTATTTATCCATAGCTGGTGAGGCTGTAGATGGATTCATATCATTTCCAACCGTGTTAGCCCGAAATGAAACGCAAAGATTAACGTCCATGTAGTTCATATGTAAAAAAATTTCAACTCATTTTCTAGATATGTCGGAGTGATATTCCCTGTTATTTTGTGCAGTGATTATTTAGATAGCATTTTTTATTTATTATCCTTTGTTAGTCTTTGTTTTTCGTAAGCTTTTAAACGGGAGTATAACGCTAGCTAAGTAATGTTCGATAATGTTATGACAGTTAAATAATCCCTATAATTATCCTATTAGAAAAAACTTGAACGCTGTTAATCTTCAAAATCATCATATTAAGCTTGAAAGTACCTAACTTAAAAAAAATAATTAATTTCAAAGTTTAACGATGAAACAGTTTTTAACGTACTGATGACGGAAATAAACGAATATTGAAGTATTCTCTTGCCGTTTTAATTTTCAACTTTATTGATTGATTTTAACGTCATGTTATTCCATCTAATATCAGTTGATGAGGAGATCGTGTTCATTGCATGTTCATATTTACAGTTTTTTCAAATACGAATAATATTTAAATAATTCTCCTTGACGCATAGATAGGAACCTAAGAAGTACTACATCTCCAGGCCATAGTGGACCTAAGATTAATGATGATGCAAGGTACAAAACACTTCCGAGATCTCCAAAACTGAAGGCTCACCATTAGATTAACTATTGGCCATATTTAGTGATGGGTTTTTTCTTTTGGCTTTATATATAAAACTCATAGTAACACAAGAACAAAGCATGAGATAATAATTATTTTAGTTTTTATTCTGCTTTGCTTGTCGGTATAGGAACACTTTTTCAACGTTCTTAAACGAATGTTTTTGAGCGTGTGTTTTTTGGTCTTTTTTTGCATATCGCTTTTCTTATCTGTTTATACCCTCTCGATATATATATATATATATATATATATATATATAGTAAGACTCTGCTGGAAATGCAAGAGCGAATTTATGAGCAACGTTCTCTAGATAACTCTTATACATAAACAAATGTCGGCTGACCAGCAAAGACTTATATATACCAGCTCTGTGAGGACACTTGATGCCTTGTAGAGGTCCTACGAAGAAAGATAGCCGGTTGGGATGGATTGGAAGATAGATAGATAGAGAGAGAGAGAGAGAGAGAGAGAGAGAGTCAAATTTATCCGTGCTGTTAACACTATTTAAGATGATGCTGGTCTACAAGTTTCTACACCGATACTAATTTTTTAAAAACTTCATAATTAATACCTTGTGAAAACGATGGTTTGTGTTTCAGATCGCAATCTTTAAAGCACATATATTTTAATATTTTTGCTCAACATTTTGTCTCTTTTAATGGTCCCAGTGACCGGGGTTCAATCCCTGGTCGAGTCATAGGAAAGACTTAAAAAATGGTACTTGATGCCGCTTTGCATAGCATTCAGCACAATAAGGTAAGGGTAAGGATTAAGGGTAAAGTGAAGCAATCAAGGGAAAGGAGTAGCCTCTCCTCTATAACTCGTTGCAGTAGCTATTTAAAAGGGAGCCTTCGGGTCACCCTCGACTAAGGTTGCCAACTTTACTTACCCTAAAAAGAAATATGTTTTTCATTTCTTATCTTGTTTTTTCCAATTATACCAATATTTTTGTAATTTGTCTTTTTTCTCTATTTGTTTGAGAAATCTTCAGAACCCCTTTCGGGTTTTTATGTTTAGTTCATTCTTGATTTCCTTTGATATTTCGCTTTCTTTGCTTTCTTTCTATTTTCTACCGTTCTTTCTATTATTTACCATTGTTAAACGCCATTCTGTGTTCTTAAAACCTAATCATGGTAAGAAGAAAAACTCAGCAAAGTTGGCAATCTTAAATAATTGAATAATTCTTCAAGACCTCTGCCTAAATTCTATTGTCGTTTGCAGAGAAAATATATTTATGAATAAAAAAAGAAATGAAAAATGTAGGGAACCATGAAATGACTATTTAGCATTACGGCAGCCAGGTTTTAAGTTTGCCAAACATTGCCATTTACAGGCAAAGATATCATGATTGATAATTTAATACTGTCTTTGATTGTTAACGATATATGTTTTCACGGTTTTAATAATAACATTTCATACACGAATGGATTCTGCTGAGAGAAAATTAAAGATGTTGATAAATGAACAAAGAAGTGAAATAATTAAAAGTATATATAGTAAATGTTATGAAAGGTGACACCAGACGTTATTTAAAGATCAAAGATAAGATTTCAATTAGAACGAAATTAAGAGAATTAAATGACTCCGTAAAGTGAAATTCAGAAAATGAGTGTATATATATATATATATATATACATATACATTTATATTTGTGGGTTTGTGTGTGTGTATGTTTGCCCCCGTGTGCGTGTGTGTGTGTGTGCGTGTGTGTGTTACACAACTTTCACTCCCCATTCATCAGCCATGCAGTCATTTTTGTATCATACAAAGAGTATTAAGTATTTTATTTAACTTTTTCCTTCATTCTGCTCACATGTTTCCACAACTTTCTATTTTAAAATTAATGCAACTTCTAGTTATGAAAGGGTTAGAAAATGTATGTATCTTATTTTTGATCTTGGTCTTCAATCCAGTATGTGAAAACTATTCTGATTACGATATGACATTTTTACAAAAATTTGCGTATTATGGACCCCCACACATAGCCGTGCAAAAGCAGGACGACCAGCACGAACATACATTCAGCAACTATGTGAGGATACGGGATGTTGTCCAGAAGACTTGCCTGACGCGGTGAACGATAGGGAAAAGTGGCGAGAGAGGGTCAGGGATATATGTGCTACCAGCACGACATGATGATGATGATATGTGTGTGTGCGTGCGTGTGTGTGTGTATGTGTGTGTGTGTGCTATAATCAAACAGGCGACATCTCCACACAAGAAGGAACCTCTCTGAAACTGGTTAACAAATTCACCTACCTATGAAGCAGTATCTCATCAACCGAAAAAGACATTGACACACGGCTAACGAAGGCACGTACTGCTATCGATAGGCTATCGATCATATAGAAATCAGACCTGACCGATTAAATGAAACGCAGTTTCTTCCAGGCAGCGCTCGTATCGATACTGCTGTATGGATGCACTACTTAGACGCTGACTAAACGGCTGGAGAAGAAGATAGACGGTAATTATACATGAATGTTGCGAGCAATATTGAACAAGTCCTGGCGGTAACACCCCACAAAGCACCAACTATACGGCCATCTGCCTCCCATCACGAAAACTATCCAAGTTAGACAAACCAGACATGCAGGACACTGCTGGAGAAGCAGGGACGAGCTCATAAGTGATGTACTCCTATGGACCCCCACATATGGCCGAGCAATAGCAGGACGACCAGCTCGAACATACATTCAGCAGCTGTGTGAGGATACGGAATGTAGCCCTAAAGACCTGCCAGAGGCGATGAACGATAGGGATAAGTGGCGAGAGAGGGTTAGGGATATTCATACTGGCGACTCGACATGATGATGATGACGATGATGATATATGTCAGTAATGAATCCAGTTAATCTGAAGTTTGAAACAATTCCAAGCGGGAGAAATTAATTTTTAAATTTAGAAGATTGGAAGTAAAATTATTCCGGTGAAGAACACAATACAAATAAAATATACAGACCAAATATTTTTTTCAAAATAAAAAGCAATAATCGGTCACATTAAGTTAATAAAATTTATTTTCATCCTGTTAAAAAACATTGATATCAAACAATACTCTAACACACACACACACACACACACACACACACACACACACACACACACACATATATATATCACCTTACAAAAATGTATATTGAATAGTAAATGGAAGATTCAGTTTTGAGAAGTATCTATATATATATATATATATATATATACATTTATATATATATATGTGTCTGTATAAAGCAAGTAACATTATATATATATATATATATATATGTGTGTGTGTGTGTGTGTGTGTGTGTGTGTGTACACCTACGTGTGTGTGTATATCAGTTATTAGATTGTTGTTGGATTTAGATAAGTGTCATGTTACCTGTCGACGAGAAAGACGAGTTTTATATAGACAATATAGCAGTGTAGTATATTTTTCAAAAAAGTACCAATCGACGTACGACAAAAAAACTGTTATGAAAACGATTGAAATGGCTAATTAAACGCCTATTCATTTTCACTTTCATTTTTATAATAAATATTTTTTCCTTTTTTATAAAGGATTACGAAGGCAAACGTGTAAATTAGTTAAAACCATCACTCAAGTTTATATAGCAGGCGGAACAGAAGCTTGTTATAGCGAGAAGAAATTATAATATATCATGTCATATTCAGACGCAAAACACACACACACACACACACACACACACACACACACACACACACACACACATATATATATATATATATATATATATATATATATATATATATATACCATCGTAATCAAGGCATGCGTACAGGGTTGATTCTTACGAACATAGCTCACTGAAAGTCCCTCTCGGCTATCGAACTTGGTGAGTCCTCAAGACGGTATTAAGAGTCTGTAAAAGTTTTTTCATATGCTGTTAACTGTTATAGTACCTACCTACAT
The DNA here is from genome assembly GCA_963585895.1 of Sepioteuthis lessoniana. Lineage (NCBI taxonomy): Eukaryota > Metazoa > Mollusca > Cephalopoda > Myopsida > Loliginidae > Sepioteuthis > Sepioteuthis lessoniana. Next base: position 14,008,902 of record OY757904.1, on the reverse strand, counting down.
GGTAATGGACTATTCCTACTCAATATATACCGTCTACTTGACACTCGGGGAGACTACCTCCATGCAAAGGGCACCTCTGGTGGTGTAACGCTTAGCAAGCTAAACTAGCAAACCTACACGAGTGAGTTGGAGTCTCATTGGGCGCCCCATTCATTCGGCCTTGTGCTACATCGAAGCAAAGAGCTTCGTAAATAACTACCTCCATGTAAAGTGGCCTGTCTAGTCGGAAGCGGAGACAAATAAAAGACTCCAAGCAGCGTATGCACTACTTTCTTGGCAGCACTGGGCTGGGACGAACTTCGGTCGGCCGGGATTTGTCGGTGCGCGGATCTGGTCGGGTGTGTTCTGGCTCAGCTGGCTGTCGGACGAGGTGTGCCTCGATAGGTATCCTGGACCCTCAAAGTGCAGTACCCCCAGGCTCTGAACTTCATTGGAGGGGCTACGTTTATCGCCAAGCGCCCAAGGTGCCGCTTTTTTTGGGAATGTCGACGAGCTCGAGACATTTTTGAGCCGCCGGGCGTGTCTGGGCTACGGCCCTGTGCTTGGATCCACCTAAAAAAGAGCTTTTTGCCCCACTCGTCTGGTTAATGGTACATGCGACAAATATCGACAAGCGTACGCACTACTCCCTCGGAGGCACTGAGCTGCGACGCACTTCGGTCGGCCGGGTTTTATCGGAGTGCGGATCTGATCGGGTGTGTTCAGGTTGCAGGGGCAGTTGATCGAGGTGTGCCTCGACCGGCAACCTTGAGCCTCAGGAGACCAGTGCCCAGATTCTGAATATCCTTGGAGGCGCTAGGATTATTACCAGCCGCCTGAGGTGCCCATGTTTAGAAGAATGCCCACGGGCCAGCAGCATTTTTGGAGCCGCAGGGCATGTCTGTATTACGTCCCTTGCGCCCAGAACCACCTCAAAAAGCCCTTGTGCTACACTCTTCCGGTTGTTGGGACGTGCGACAGATAACGATAACCTCCAAGCTTCTTGACAATACCGGAAGGACATTCGTAACTGTTGTATAACATCTGAATTCCGTATATTTGTTCTGTTATTGTAATATATTTCTTTCAATTTACTTCACTTTGACCCCTAACCACCACAACACTAATACTCGTGTGTCCATGTTTAGGAGTCTATAGAACGTCGCTTATAAAACCGTCCTTATTTCAATAGCTTGGTCTAGCATGTCTTGCCCATCTTGCTACGATGGAGTGTGAGATGAGAGGTAAGTGGCCGTACTGCTGATATTTTGCGTGATGTTGCTTTCAGGATTTGTTCAAAATAGCACCCAAACGTCTCAATATAGTTCACATAGCCTCTTCTCCAGATGATTCTTTAGAGTCCAAGGTGTAGACCTATTGAGTAATACTAATATGGATAAAAGTCAGAAGAATTTCCCTTTTATTTATTAGAGATACGTTTTCCATACGATTGATAATCTATAAGCAGCAGTTCACATTTTACGCATACATATATTGACAACACTTTCAGCAAACGAGATATAGCTACCGAAGTATGTGAAGTGGTCTACAAATTTCAGGGGCTTGCAATTTAATGTGATAGCAAAATCTTTATTAAAAACATGAACTCTGTTTTTTTCTGGATTTACATAGAAATCAAAATTTCTTGCTGTTTACTCGAAGCTATGCAGCAGAAATTTGGCTTAAGCAAGAGTATTTGTAAGAAGCGTGAGATCATCGGCGTAGTCTGTATGAGTAATAGTTTCTGTACAATATGTAGAATATACTATGTTTTATTCTAATTTCAGAGTATGGAGTCGTCTGAGTTGATACATTGGGACAACTGCTGTTCATATTCTCCATGGATAACGTACTTTTAATGTTAAAAGATCACACACATACACACGTATATATGCACATACACACACACACGCATAAAGGTATGCCTGTTTTTTCTGGATTTACATAGAAATCAAAATTTCTTGCTGTTTACTCGAAGCTATGCAGCAGAAATTTGGCTTAAGCAAGAGTATTTGTAAGAAGCGTGAGATCATCGGCGTAGTCTGTATGAGTAATAGTTTCTGTACAATATGTAGAATATACTATGTTTTATTCTAATTTCAGAGTATGGAGTCGTCTGAGTTGATACATTGGGACAACTGCTGTTCATATTCTCCATGGATAACGTACTTTTAATGTTAAAAGATCACACACATACACACGTATATATGCACATACACACACACACGCATAAAGGTATGCCTATACTTACACACACACACACACACACACACACACACACACACACACACACATATATGTTTGTATGATTCTATGCGTCAATATAATTTTGATCAATATAGAAATTAATTTTCAATAACCTATTTTCAAAGATACATTCTTTTCAGATGTTATTTTATTTTTTGTCGGACTCACTCCATGCCTAAATTGTATTTGCGTAAATATTCAGAAAGTTAAATCGAATATTTTCAAAAAGGAAGCAATATTTGATTTTGCTGAAAACAGTTAACTAACGTCACATTTAAAAAGAAATAAATTGTTATAGTTTTAAATTAGTTGTATTAGTTGTCGTACCTCCCACAACCGGACGAGTACGGCACCGGTACTTTTTTAAGGTAGGTCAAGGCACAGCGCCGTAGCCCAGACACCCCTGGTAATCCCCAAAATTCCTTGGGCCCCGTCGGTATTCCCTTTAAAAGGGGTGCCTCAAGCATCAGGCTTCCCATTATTCATGTCACGTAGCTTTGAGCACCATGACGAAGACCACATTCGCAAGCCACATCGAACCGACCCGAGAAATCAGAAACACGGCTAGTGTGTGACTCGATTCGCGATTTTTATTTTCGATCTAGTTTTAAATCAAAAGAAAAAAAAAAGGAATCTGAAAAGGAATATATGAAATTTCTTTTATGTTCTTATTGCTATGATAAATGAAAATACAGCGAGAGTTGTGTGTCTAAGTGTTAATTTACGACTAAATGGAGAAAAAAATGGGTAGTTAGTTAAGAAATTTCAGCCATTACTTTTCACATTCATGTAAAAATGACTTTATAATAAACATTATCCACAAAAATTTTCTTATATATAAAGACTAAAAAAGAAAAAAGAAAAAATCAAAATCAAAATGAATAACAGTGCCATAATTTATTTAGCCATTTTTTAAATATCCTTACGTAAATTATTATTTCTATGAAGAATGCCCTTTGTTTGTAAATTGAACAGTTTGAAAAATATTCTTTGGCATTAAAATAGTAAACTGTTCTATTGATAGAAGATGGGAACACATGGATTTAAATAATGGAATTTTTGAAAATGCTTTCGAATTTCATAGTTTTGGAACTTAAGCGGAATTTCTTTCTTTTTTTTTTTTTTTTTGTAATTCTCTTAGAAATTTTATATATATTGAAATTCAAGCAATCTGTCATTATTTTTTTCTTTTATTCTCACTTTCATTTTCAATACATTTTTTCTTCCTTTCTTTCTTTCTTTCTTTCTTTCTTTGTTCAGCCTCCTAGTTTATTTATATATATATATATATACAATATTACATTTTAAAGTTCCTTTTCTTTAATTTTCTTTTTCAATTTTTCGTCGTTCCGCTTCATTCCATATTCTTCTCCTTTCTCGTTCTCATTTTTATACTTTTCTTTCTTTATTTAAAAAAAAATATATTTACTTTATTCAGTAGTCATAAAATAAAAATCCCATTATAAATATTTTGCATTTTGTTGATTTTCAAAAGCTTCCTTCAATTTCCGTTTTCCTTCTTTTGCATTTGTTCCACCCCTTGTTTCAACATCGAGCAGAGCTTATCTAATATAGCCACTGTTGAAATAACTGTTAAAATGTATGGGAGTAATTAACACATAATTCTTTCTCAGCTTTGAATCTGACTGCATAAAAGGATGTTGCTATTTGTATGTGCATGTTAGAATTATTGCAATCGACTGGGATTCTTCGTTATTTACAAGGTGCGGGTTCAGGGTCACCGGAAGTAGGCTAAAAATGTTCGTCGCTCTGCCAACGGATGTCTAGTTTATTTGTGGAAGTGCGGTTGGCAACAAACATGTAAAACCGCGTGGAAATGACATGAAAATTGTTGAGAGATCTTTGCAAGCATACCAGAAAGCTACAGATGCTACTACTACTGCTATTAGAACTACAAACTCTCTCTCTTTCTCTCTCTCTCTCTCTCTCTCTCTCTCTCTCTCTCTCTCTCTCTCTCTCTCTCTCTCTCTCTCACACACACACACACACACACACACACACACACACACACACACACACACTTCCTCGTGGCTAAGTGGTAGAATCTTGGATTGGCGTTTGAGTCAACCGGGTTTCGATCCCAGCTTCGGGAATCTAGCCTGTCCAACCACACTGAAGAGTTCTGATTGAACGAAACAGATATATCTGTGAATGACAATATATATATATATATATATATATATATATATATATATATATAAAGAAAAACTTTAAAAATTACTCATATTTTTGTAATAATATTCATTTCAACAGACACTATATTTATCTTTAGATGGTAGATTTTCATCTTCAGACAAAGAAAAAGTTTTTCTTTGTCTGAAGATTCATATCTACCATTAAAAAAAATAGTCCGTTGAAATAGATATTAATACAAAAAACATGAGAATTTTTTAAAGGGTTTTCTTTTATATGGAATTATTTACTCAATTTTTTAATCTATTATTATTTTTTATTGAGATGTCAATTGTGATGAACAAATTTTAACTCTTTTATGGGAGTAACTTAATAATATAATTTTAAAATCTCTCCATCTCTCTCAAGACAATCTTGGAATATCCCAATGTTGATTAAAAAGTCATGTTTCTTGGAAAACAACTCTATTAACAAAGCCAGACTTTTGTTATAGAGAGCACCGCGGAGATATTCGGTGATGAATTAGTGGAAATTCTAAAATCAGAATATCATAAAGAAAATCACTTTAAAATGTTAGACATTTTGAAGGCGCATTCTATGTCTCTCTTTCTCTCTCTCTCTCTCTATATATATATATATATATATATAGTGAGACAGAGAGTCAGAGAGAGCGCCTTCAAAAATTTTAACATTTTAAAGTGATTTTCTTTATGATATTCTGATATATATATATATATATATATATATATATATATATATATATATATATATACATACATATATATATCATTTGATATATATATATATATATATATATATATACATATATATCAAATGATATATATATGATATATATACATATCTATCTAAATATATATATATATATATATATATATATATATATATATATATCAAATGATATATATATATATATATATATATATCAAATGATATATATGTATGATATTCTGATATATATATATATATATATATATATGTATGATATTCTGATATATATATATATATATATATATATATATATATATATATATATATATATATATGTATATACTGAAGATGCATTGATAAGCTTATTGACGAAGAAAGTTTTTTTTTCACGACGAATATCTATTTTCCAATATAATCCTGTTTCATTTAGTTCAGTAGTGACTATCAGTAACATAAACTGAACGTTAATCTATGAATATTTATGATCAAAATTCAATTATGTAGATGTCAAACAACTGACTTATTGATCTACCCTCTTTCTCTCTCTCTCTCTATATATATATATATATATATAAATATATATATATATATATATATATATATATATATATATATATATATATATATATATATATATATATATATATATATATATAAACTTAGACAGAGTTTGAATGAAATCCAAATATAACAGAAAGAAGATTTTTGCGAAAAAATTCTTGATTTTACAAAATAGAATTTTCTTTCTAATATGAAATATTTTTCTAATGATTTTTGTTGTACGTATTTGATCACCATCTTAAAAGATAAAATGAAATATTTTCGTTCTCCTCATTGAAATTAAAAATTGTTGATCATCTCTCCAAAACAAATCGGATATCAATCAGATTTTTATCTCTTCCATTTATAAAAATATTAGTGACCTGACTAAAACAGTGGCAAAGAACGTTTCATTCTTCTTGAATTAAATTAATTAATTCTTGAATGAAATTTAATCGTATAGATTTCAAAAATTTAGTGGATATATCAGAGCAATTCAGCAATTTTTCCTTTTTAAAATTAAATAGATATATAGAAATTCTTTTTGATTCTCATTAACCAAAATTATATTTTTCTTTTAGTCTTTTTTAATAAACAGTAGAAAAAAATGTCGTTTTTTTAATTTCCAAAATTCTTTTTCTATTTCAACAATTTTAAAAGGGAATACCTTTATGAAATGAAATCTATTGGGTAAACTTTTTAAAAAAAAAGCATATTATGACGTTAGTTTAATAAAAATCTGACAAAAAATAAACAACATTGTCGTTAAAAAATATTTCCTTCGGGAGTCATCTAAATTCTGATCCATTCAATTAAAAGATTTTCATTTAGTTCTTTGGTTTTTCAAAAAGATTGATATAAATAAACGAATTCTTCAGTAAATTAAAGGTTTCCTCTGAGAGCCATTACATTTTAAAAATCATTCAAATTTCGTTTATTTTTTAATTGAAAGAATTAACAACCCTTTTAGTCAAAGAAAACATTTCATACTAGATACATTTAATTTCACGTCAAATCAATTAAAAAGTATATCAATTAATCATTTCTTTTTTTTTTTTTTTTAAATAGACGGTAAATAAACAAAACTTTCAGTTTGAAAAGAAAAAAGTTTCCTATTAGATCGAATTGAACTTATATACATTTAATTTTTTAAGTATATCATTTTATTCATTCATTTTTCGGAAAAAAAATCAATAAAAACAATTAATATTTTATCTTAACCAGGTTGGTTAAACACAACGGTCTGTTAAACATTCTCTCAGCCAACAACAGTTATCATTCCTACTTATATATATATATATATATATATATATATATATATATATTATGCTAATCTAATGAGAGATAAAAGTACTTTCAAATGAATAGGTCCACAAAAGTATTGGTATTTAAGTTATTTTTCTTCAACACAGGTTTCTGGTTTTTTACATCGTCATATGGAAGTAAAATGGCTTGTTTTTATGTTCTCTTTGATTTATTCAGTGGCAACTGTTTTGATTTGGTTTTGTTTCTTTTTAATTCCTGGATTTGTGTCTGGGAATGTTCAGTTCGAGTTAATTGTCCGTGACCAATTTTCTTCTCTGCAGATGTTGCTTCTCTCTTTCTATTTTTTCCTTTTCTTTTTACAATAATGCATTCTATTTGTTTGTGCGTCTGTGTGAGCACTCGTGTTCAAGTATGTGAATAAGCTTTCGTTATTTTTTGTTTTTCTTTTATTTCTTTCCTTCCTCACTAAATTTCCTGAGATAACTGATATACAATGAAGCGTATTTGACTGAACGGTTACGTTCGGTTTAATATTGGTTTGATTTTTTCTATGAAGACTGCTTTCCATCTCATTATCAACATCAAGGCCCTGACCCATTTCCACCCATTACACACAAATTGTACACACAGTTTAATGTAATCGCACGATCACGGCACTTGATCATTTGTAAAATAATAACGAAGATTACTTAATGAATATGTATTGCCACTGTATTTGTAAACTTATAGTCTTTATTCATACACTCATGATTATTGAATTCGCGCATTTACGATCCGAATTCGTTCACTGCATTTTCACACTCACTACACTCGCCCTAATTCTTAAAGGTTTGGTTTGGTTTGGTTTCTTTGTTTAATGGAATATCAACCATCGTGGGTTATTTAATGCCAAAGCCACCTTTCTAGAAGAACAATAGTGCTTATACCCAAAGCTGGGAGGATAAGTGAACGTAATAGCGTGACTAGAGTTCGAACTCGCTTACAACGATTCCGCAGTCCATCGCTTTAACCATTACACCACAAGAATTCCCCGAACCCTTAAAGGATTTTTACTTAAATTTTTATTTCCCTGTAAATAATCTAAACATTAAGATCCAAAACACTTTTTTTATCAATTTAATTTGATTTGAATTTATTGGATTATTCCATAATATTGTTACTTGTAAGGTTTGGAAAATATATGATTAATTTTGATAATTTCAGCTTATCTATTAAAGGGATAATTCCTCAACCTAGAATGTTCGGTTATTACATAAAAAACTATTTTGCGTTGTATCTTAAAGAAGTTTATATAAATCCTCTATGTGTAATTATTCCATACATTTTATTATCCGGGGTTGTAAATTACAACACTCGCACGCTGACTACACTCAAATAATCAATGCATCTGAACAAACACTCCATTTGCATTTCCATTAAACATGTACAATCATATATAATCAAAAACATGTACAACTTTTCTCCCAAGTTCACACAGTCGACTTCAAATGAATGCTTGTTAATGTGATACTTCCTGGTTTGTAGGTATTATTTGATAAAACAAGAATTAACGCTTAAATAATAGCAAAATTTTCACTTATGCACAGAAACGTATATTCTGGAAAGTGGTGGGGGCGTAGTTGCTAACGAGCAGGACTGAAACATCATATTTAACGAATTCCAACTCAAGTCACGCGATTAAGCTTACTTTCGGCCAAATCCTTTTGAGAAAGGTATTAATCCCAATATTTCCCCAGTTTTGGATTAAATAGTACCGTTATTGTCCCACGTGGATAGTTTTTGAATCAATTAACCCATGAAGGTTGATATGCCATCAAAGACCCCAATCCAACGGAAATTCTCATATTATGTGATGTGAATATTTTCCGAAAATCTTTCTTCAACTTCAATATATTCTGATTGCCAGATCATATGGAAAGCCTTTTAACTTCATCTTTCGTAATACTTTACTAAAACTAGAAGATCAATGAAAAAAACTTAAATCAATTTAATGTTTTTTTTTTATTTGAGACTGCCTATATTTGGAAAAATTCGATGTTCTAGCGTTTTTATGAATTTTGTGATCTTTGGTCAAATTGAGTGTGTTCTCCAATGTTCATATTTTTATGAATTACGTGGTGAATTCAATAAGTTTCCAGACTTTTTTGGTACAGGCATTTAAAATTGTCGTAGACACTTTAAAATTGAATATGTAATTGCTATACATCATATGAGATAACTGACCAATTTTTATGATTTCAGATTTAAATAAACAGCTACAGCAAGAACTGGAATACACCCAACTAAAGCCTGATTGTCACAGCTGGTGAATTTCAAAAATGCACTCTGGACATCAGGACGCTTTAGAAGAACGATATGCAATAAACTTCTGTTTTAAACTTGGATAAAATGCCACAGAAACGTATGGAATGCTTTAGACTGCTTTTCGACCATCTTGCATTAATCGAGGAAGGCAGGGAGGCTGTGAAGAATGATGACAGGTGTGTTCGGAGTAAGGAAGTAAATACAGCACAGTTGATTGGCCAAAGCGTTAGGGTTATGGTTGAGGTTTTAAGGGAGTTCAGGAAGAGATTATTTGGGAAGAGGCCTGCACTGTTCAAATCGGGTCTGATGCATTTCCACCAGGACAATGCACTAGTCCACAACTCCATCCTTGTCACAGACTATTGGACCAAGATGGGCATCAAGACAGTTCCTCAGCCTCCTTATAGTCCAGACCTTGCTCCCTGTGACTTTTGTTTATTCCCTAAGCTCAGAGGCTGTCGTTATGAGACAACTGAAGAGATGAAAGAGGCTGTGACGAAGGTCATTGACACGCTTACACAAGAGGACTTCAATGGGGCCTTCCAGAAGTTGTTGGAAGAGTACAATAAGTACATTGCAGCCGGAGGAGATTACTTCGAAGGGGTTTAGAGTTTCTTGTGTGTCCCAACAATAAAAGTGGCCATATAAAAAAGGTCTGTAAAAACTTATTTAATGGTCCTCGTATGTGTTTTTTTTTACTATATCATGCATGGTCCCCAGTATGCACATTTTTAAGATTTGACGATTAACCTAGCTTTTTACTGAATTATATCCCTTAAAATTATTTATTGACCTCGTAAAGACTACGTATAGCCCATGGACTTTAAATTAAGCTCACCCAAGTTCATTGAGACCAGTAGAAATATCTTATTTTACCAGCGAATGTCACAGGAAAAGAGTGAAAAACAAGTTTCAGATGATTTTGGGAAAGTTGAAAGAATATTTCTTTAAAAAGAAATGAACAATTATTCGTTGAAATGCTGTATTCATGAGTTAGATTTGACTTTAAAATGAGTCACTTTTGAAGGAAAATTGCGTAAAAATTTTCCCACAAAATAAGGTGTTAGCAATACAGCTTAACGTGATAAAAAAATTATACAAACAAAGCGACGATTTATTTGATTATGCAAAGGACCTTTTGTCGCAAAAAGCTGCATCTTAGGTAAATAGATAACGGACTATGATGATATGACAATGTACACATCTAACTTTAAATATAATGTTCCAAAGCCGTGCAATTAAAATGTATTTAGTTGGAAAGAATTAGAACTGAGTGAGGCAACGAAAAGAGTTACTGATCCTCGAAAAGAGTCTGAATGTATGTGTGTGTGTGCGTGCGTGTGTGTGTGCGTGAGTGTGTGTATGTGTGTGTGTATGTGTGTGTGTGCGTGTGTGTGCATGGGACTATCTGTGTGATTAAGTGCATATAAAATATGTACATGAAAGTGAATTCACTTGAGTTTTTATTTGCGAATGTATACGATGGTTGGTTAGTTGGTTGGTGGTTGATTGCTTTTAAAGGCATGTCTACCCGTCTAGCGTTATTTAGACCCACAAGGTTTGGAAATTGTAATCATTGTAAATTAAAATTTGCATTTTTTGTTGAATTGATTCGTTAGATTTTTTTTTTTTTAACGTAGTCTTTATTTTCAAACTGATCTCGTTGACCCATTGATGGGATCCCATCAGGTACTACTTCTATGAGACCAAGTGGAACCAAGAGTAATGGTTATGAAGAACTTCTCCAGACTCTTCACATCTCAAGAACTGTAGCATCACCATCACACGCAGTTTAGTGTCATACCGAAGACTCCGTTTTTGAGGAGAGGGTCTTATTTTTCTATAGGGGATATAGTCAACGTATTCTGAGATTCGCTGACAGGACAAGTATTTATATGAGTGTACGTGTGATTGCATAAATTCATGAAATACATATTCTAGCATTGAGGAATATGTACATTCATATATTATTTTAAAATACTGTGAGCATGAAATATAGAAAATGCCTGAAGGCAAATGAGTGATAAGATGAGAAAGATACTCATCTCTTCACTTTTTCTATCAGAATACACACGCACTCACTCATACACCCGCACACACACATGCATTCACATCCACACACACACACACACACACACACACATCCACACAAAGATAGATAGATAGATAGATAGATAGATAGATAGAAGTAGAAAAATGGAAAATATATGAAAGGATGTAATCTTTCAAAATCTGAAATACAAGGTTTTGGAAATAAACTCTTTTCTCTCTCTCTCTCTCTCTCCCTCTCTCTCTCTCTCTCTCTCTCTCTCTCACACACACACACACACACACACACACACACACACACACACACACACACACACACACACACACATCTTTTGTAAAAAACCACACACACACACACATATATATGCAAACACATGCACACACAGATAGATAGATAGATAGATAGATAGATAGATAGATAATGAAGTAGAGAAAGAGAAAGTATATATAAGGGTGAAATCTCTGTAAATCTGAAATGGAATGTTTTGTAAAAGAACACACACACATACACACACATACAAATGTTTTGTTAATAAACACACACACATACACGCACACATGCATACACATACACACACGGATAGATAGATAGATAGATAGATAGATAGATAGATTGAGAGAGAGAGATAATGAAGAAGAGAAAGAGAATCTATATGAGAGGATGAAATCTTTCTGTATCTGAAATGGAATGTTTTGTTAATAAACCCACACGAAGATGTTAGCTAGCATACAATCTGTTTTTACTCTTTTTTAACAGAAAGACAGCAGTAGAGACAGGCTACGTTTTTGTCATACCACAATAAGTCATTTCCTTTAGTTAACGACTTCTAATCAGTGCAAAAAATATGTCTGAGTATTGGTAAGTAAGTTCACTGTGCTTTTCCTCATAGTTAGTTTTTCATTTTATCTTTTCGTCTTGGAGGATCTTTGCTCCTGTCACATTGCAGCGCTCACTTTCTCTGTTTTTCTTTCTCTCTTTGCTTCAGTCTCGCTCTTTTGGCTTCTTTCCTTTCGCCTAATTTCACACGATTCTCATCTAATCAGCCTCAACTAGGTATTTCTAAAAGTACACTCCTCAACTTCTTATCATGAAATTAAACTGGGACTATATTGACCCTGTCGTTAAGTGGAAAATATACGAGCAGTTTTAACCATTCGTTTTTCGCAGCTGAGTGTGACGGTATAATGAAAACTTCAAATCAAAAATCCATTGACTAATCAGAACAGATTAAGCTCTAAGATATCAAATAGTTTTTTTTTTTCTATTTTTCTTCAATGGTGTGTTTTTAAATTTAAAACTGAGTCCCTTTTCATTCAATTTGGTGCTTTCTATATTTTATTTGTTAGCATCTTTTCCCCTTGAGAGTGATATTTTCTTGGAAAAAAAACCCCCCAAAAATTAGTATTTATTTCGTCTTTTTTACTGGAATTTCCTGATCATCATTCCGGTATTATTTCCATTCGGCGCTATTTAATCATTAACAATCTGTGATTTAAAAAAAGGGAATGGACAAATACTCGTCCATACAATTCAATGATCATTTGATAATGATCAAAGATTCATTTAAAAACTACAATAGAATAAAAAGGGGAAATATTTGTCAAAAATTGATAACTGATAATTGTCAGACTGAAACAAACAATACAGCGATAAGACTTATAAAACGGAAATGCTGTATATTTCTTTATTCAGAGTTAATTTCAATAAAAATGCTTCATTAATGAAATGTCTTCAATAGGCACTGATATTCTTGATGTCATAATTCAATCAAAAGCGACTAAAAAAATAATCGAATATATATTTGCTACTTTATTCATTAAAAAGAAAAAAAAAAAACACTAAATATTTGACCAACCAAAATGTTTTAATTCAAAACCAATTTCATTACATTTTCTGATCCGTTTCCAAAATGTTTGTGACGAAATTACCAAATTCTTATTTAAAAAAAAATTGAATGCCTTGAAAATTTTCTATTTTCCAGGACAAAACTCTTACCAATGCTGAAAGTTTCAAATTCTTTGTCAAGTTCAAAATATTTTCTCGGCCTGTCAGCAGGGTTTAGAATAGGCTGCTTGTAGCCCCATCTTCAGTGAAGTAACCCTCCGAAGTTGTTGTCCTAGGTATGGTTCTAATCAGCATTTCATGGTGAGTCATGAGGTATGAAGATGTAAGAAATGTTCAGTACCCTTTAATTGCAATTACTCCCAGGTCCACTCTGACCTGGAGTGTTAGTACTTGTTAGAACCGTTTAAAAATTATTCGTAGTCAATAGGGAAAATGTGCAAAAAAGAATCTGTTATGATAAAATTACACATAAAAAAAGTAAATATGAAGGTACAATGAACGCGATTCCATAACTTAAAGCCATTTAATAACTCTGGAGGGCTTGGCATATTAAAATCAATCAATCAATCGATCAAACAAAATATTTTCAAATATTACTGTTAGCCATTGATCAGATAAGTGTAGTTGATTTCTTTGAATAAACAAAAGCTTCAATATCTTAGTAAATATGATCCCAATGGAATAATATCAGAGATTAACATCAAAGATATTTTTTATTTTAGAGTTTATAAAGATAGTGAATATTCATTGCAAATCTTTTGGCGGTTGTGGAAGAATGATATGGAAACATGAAATATATTTAGTGGATATGATATAACAGAATGCTTTGAATGTATTCTATTTCCTTCCTAATATTTGCAAATTATATGTGAAACAATTTTATAATATACATTAAATTAGAGAATGCGTGTAGTTAACATTTTATGGCTGAAAATTAATAACTGCATTAAAAAGACATTTATGTATCATTCATTATTTTCTCAGACAAATAGGCTTGTAAGTTTATTGTTTCATTTACTGTTTTATAAGAGTAAATTCTTCGTTTTATTCACAAAATAATTAACGATTTTCTCTCTTTGAAACAATAGAATTAGAAATATCTTTACCGTTAATACATTTTGAAAAATGTATACTCATCGAAAGTATTGTCAGTTAATAACCGCAGCTCAAAAGATGTTGATGTCAACGGATATGTTAGTGAAATCGAATACGCAGGTAAATTTTCAAGATATTTGCTACGTGTCGCAAGAAGAAAAAAAATGGATTATTTGGTTCTAAAGAAATGATATCTATATTAATGAGAGTTTGTTTGTCTAGCCTCAATAAATAGCTACAGAATTTCATGTAGAACTACACAATTAGGTATGATACTCATTCGGTCAGGATTCGGATGGATCTGTGCTTAACATAATGGTTATCGTCGTAGAAATGGAATCACCAACAAAAATTCAAACATTGGACTAGGCTGTTGGCGTTTCACTTTATGCTAATTTTTTAGGGAAAGGCATGAATCCAATTTTTTTCTCTCTAGCGGAGGAGACTGGTTTATTTAGCCTTGGATAATTAACCAGTCTTAGATAAAAAAAATATAAAAAAACAAACAAACCTGAATTTAAACTGCATGTACTCCACTTAAAAATTGACAAGGTCTTACACCCTTACTCGTAGGGAAATAGTTGGATAAATACGTAGTTATTGGAATCATTAATTTACGAGGCTTTATTTTCCATTGATATAGAGATAGTCACATTGAGAGGAATTGATTACTAAAAAAATATCTGTAGGTAGCTATATTACCGCAATATGTAATCATTAATTCAGTTTTTAATATCTAAATATCAAAATAATAAAATAACTTATTATTCTTACTAAAATAAGAGTTCACGCTGAATTAAGCATTACTTATTAGATTTTATATATTATTCCTTAACACGGGTGATAAGAATAATTACATAAAAGTATTATTTAGAAGTAACATTCCTGAGAAAAATCGTTCGAATTGTTGTCTCCATTGTCAATCAATTGGATCAAAAATGAAAATTTTAAACAACATTCTGCCTTAGGATGTAGATGTATTCTTCAGTTAGTATTTGATGATCTAGTTTTCGTACAAATAGATAGATTTAGATCATGCTAATCGACGGAATGACCTATACTGATGTTTGCTCGTAAATATAACTAATCTTCTAGGTTTCCTATAATATCAGAAGTATGATTAATCATTGATTAATTGATGTATACATGTAATGGTATGTTAATCCATCTAGGATTAAAGTTTAGAGGTTAGGGAATTACGTTCATTGTCCTGAACTTACAATCAATGTGATTCCCTAACCTATATTTTCAGTTTTTGTGTTGGGAAGTTATTTCTTAAGCATTATTTTACAAAGTCCTATCAAATACGAATAATTCTGAAGCCACAAAAAAGATATTAATAAGTACAACCATTCCAGATCTGAGTGGATCTGGGAGTAATAGTCATGAGAGGATACTCTCCATTTTTTAGATCATCATATGTGTAGCCTTCATATAAGATGCAATTTAAATTTTATTTCCAGGATACCATTTTTTGTTGCTTTTTTTTACTCCTTTACTTGACATACAGCCAGCATATTGTTAGCCCCACTCTTAGAATAGTGTTTTTTTTTTTTAAATTCTAGTTATGACCATTACTCTGAGGTTCACTCAAATTCAGAGACGAAGTACTTCTTAGAGTTCCATATCCAGATCAAATAGGTCTGTTTAAAATTATTAATATTGGATAGGAATATGTGAAACTACAAAAAGTGTGGAAATAAATGATTATTATCAAACATAATTTTACGAAGACTGGAAAATAAAATATTTCTTCTTCTTCTTCTTCTTCTTCTTCTTCTTCTTATTATTATTATTATTATTATTATTATTATTAACTCCTTGAGAGATTTTCACATCAGTTTTAACTGATGGTCTTTCACTGGAGACTGAGTAACATCGTCCTCAAGTCTCCACGACTCTTCTCAGTATTCTGGCCGTTCTCAATAGTGCTATAGTTTGGATGGTCTCCGCTCGTCCTCAAGCCTCCAATCCTCTAGCCTCTTTACTAATCCTTTAGTTAGTTTACCAAAATCACCACTCATGATTGGTACGATTGTAACCTTCGTGTTCCATAGTTTTTTCAATCCCCTAGCAAGGTCGAGGTACTTATCTTTCTTTTCACATTCTTTCAGTTTTATTCTGAGGTCAACCAGGACAGCAAAGTCCACAATTTAGTAAATTCTCTTTTTTTATATAGTTGATTATTATAAGGTCTGGTCTTCTGGCCGAGATTAGGTGATCAGTTTGTATGCCAAATGGTCCGCCAGGACGCCAAAATCTTTCAGAGGGCAGGTTTACTGATTTTTTTTTTGTTTTCTGTTTTTTGTTAATAATCACTTGGTTTGGTCTACTGGACGGGATCAGGTGATTCGTTTGTATCTTAAAATCCCAAAGAATTTCATGAAACTCTTGTTAGTATGTCAAATTTCACTTTCTTGCACAATTCATTGCTGATCCCTTTTTACACCCAATCGTGCCTAGTCTAAATATTTTTTTCCGCTTGCTATTTCATTTATGTTTTCGTCTCTGTCGCTACATAATCTATATTTGTTATTCTGTAGCACACGATTTTGGCCTTAATATTATTGGTCTTCACGGCGTTCTTTTGTGCTGATATCAGGAGAGATTCAGTTTATTTCTTTAAGGTTCCCTTTTGAAGTCATGTCCAAGGTTTTGGGTGAGATTTCGCTAATTTATCTTTTCGAATATACGTACAGTTGTTTTTCTTCTCATTTCTGCTTCCTAGTCTTTTGTGGGAATGTTCTGTTTATCTGTATGTTGCCGGTGCTGTTACTGTCCGCTGGAATTAGACTTTCTTTGTTTTTTTAAATGTTGTCCTAGAATGCTGGTATTGATACATCTACACTATTTTAATGCTGACAAATCCTTTTTATCCTTATTTTCTTGACACAAATAATCTATGTCATCTCTCAGATATAAAGCATGGGCTACCATCATCGGTTTTCTCGTCTCCTGGTACATTTGTCAAAGTAACCTGTTGTCCATTTTAGGAATGGTCCCAAGAATCTTACATGAGGTAGTGTTTATCCCTTTGATGAGATTGCTGCCGAGCAGTTTTCTCGTTCGTCTGAGATAGTTTTCTCATTTTTTAAATCTCTGTTTAATCATGTCCGCTTCCAATTTTTCAAAGTACTTTTGATTTTCCCTCATGGCACATTTTTCTATGCCGAATTCCATTAATATATCTTGGTATATTATTTTTGCTTCTGTCAGATTCTCCAATTCTTATTCCTTTTTTTGCAAACAAATTGATATCGTCAATGTACATGAAGTGATTTTTTTCTTGAGATTTTGTGAATTTCTAATACCTCGTGCACTTCCCGAATATATAAGGGTATGGCATTATTATTAATACAAATACTAATGGCGAAAGCGCATCTCCCAGGATTTTCATCTCTGATAAGGTTTATTCTCTTGTTTTTAATTCCTCTTTCTAGTTTTCCTGGCCTCTGTGATAAAACTTATTACTTTTTGGTATAGTTTGTATATTTTTAGACATTCTACGGTCCTGAGTTGGGGGAATTTATCATAAAGATTTTTATCGTCAATTAACGACATGGCTACATTTTTTCACCTGACTTTGCTCTCCTTGATAATGTACTGAAAAATGTACGGTAAATCCTTTTTCTTCCCTTGATGCGTAGTATCTGTTTTTCGGATAACAGTCCGTGGATAATTCGTTCGTAATAAATCTTTTCTCCAATCAGTGGAGTTAGAAATTTTTACATCATGGGTAGATAAGTTATTGGTCTAAAGTTGTTGTGGATAGGATTTTTCCAGGGTCATTCTGGTTTGGTGTAGTTTCCCCCTTCAATATCCATTCAAGTATTCTTGTTTATTTAAAGCATTTACTCAGATGAAGGGACTGTCTCTCGTGAATAGGCGTACATTGTTTAAACCAGAATCCATTCATGCAATTATGGCGTGGCGTTTTCTAATTCAGTGTTTTCTGGAATGTTTATCTGAGCGATTCTATGTGTATCTCTGCTCCAGAGCATCGAGACCTTGTAATTCTTTTTGCCATGTTATTTATCCATTCAGCCTTTCAGTTATATCCTTTCTGTTCCCATATTTTACTCCTAAATTGTTTGCTTCCTTTACATCCAGTTTTCATTATGTCTACATACAATCTCCTCCTACTTATTGGTAGAATTATCTTTCGTTATTTAGGAATATTTTGTTTTGTTTCTATTGCTTGACCCCGTCTCTGTATCTTTTAAGTATCCCTTCTTTCGCCAATATTTTCTGATTTATCGGTTAAAGTCGAATTTTCAGATTTGCTTGTTGTTTTAGTTTGGTTTTCTCAATACAGCATTACCAGTTGTATTTTTTCGTTAGCAATTTTGCTTGTCATTGGAATTTCTTTTCGTGTTCTTCTGGTCTATTTTGCTATCCAAGTGTTGTGTTTCTTTTCGGGTTTCTTTGGGAAACATCGACTTTAACTCAGACCAGTTTCCCTCTTGCATAATTATCTTGTTTAGTTCAGTGATGTTGCCCGTTGGGATATTTGGTAATAATTTGTTTTCCATTTCAGTTTATACGTTGAATTTTTTCCAGTCTTGGTTTCTGAGGGATGTTAATGAGGGGTCTTCTCTTCAGTCCAAATATATTATTAATTCTATATCTATTTTGACTTTTTGTATTAGCATTTATTTTCTTGTGATAGGGTCTGTGACCTTTCAATCATCAGAATTCTGTTTTGTATTTGGGTTAGCGAGTTCTTGCTTTTCAGTATTTCATGTTTCTAGTATCGACATATATCTTTTGACTTGTATCAATTTTATAAATTTTCCCAAATTCTTTTCATTCTTTTCCGGTACCCTCTTTGTGTGGGATTGCTCTTTAAAATAACCATAGTCAACCACAGTCGAGGGAAATTCAAAGTCTCCCTTTTCATTTGCTACAACACTGAGGTAAAGGTGAGGGTCCAACTCCATACCTTGATTGCTCCTTTTTACCCTTGATCCGTACTCTAAAATGCTGTGAAAGAGTACCAGGTTTTGAGTCTTTGGTATGACCCGACCTGGGATTGAACCTCCGAGCCAT
This sequence comes from Sepioteuthis lessoniana, assembly GCA_963585895.1. Taxonomy (NCBI): domain Eukaryota; kingdom Metazoa; phylum Mollusca; class Cephalopoda; order Myopsida; family Loliginidae; genus Sepioteuthis; species Sepioteuthis lessoniana. The sequence continues at coordinate 13,989,644 of OY757904.1, read as the reverse complement.
TGACAGACACTCTACACTTTAGGTTAATGGCCCAGTGTTACTTACTTAAAATAACAATAAAGTGCATTTTGTTGTCTTCACTGATCCATTTTTTCAGTTTGGGATTTTTAGTTAAGTAGTTGCCTTGGTTGCTGTTTGTGTACTAGAGATTAATACAGCCAACTTTTGCAGGACGCAGATCAAGTATAAGGCATGGACAGCTATCAATAGGCTATCGATCATATGGAAATCAGACCTATTCGATAAAATGAAACGCAGTTTCTTCCAGGCAGCGCTCGTATCGATACTGCTGTATGGATGCACTACTTGGACGCGAACAAAACGTCTGGAGAAGAAGCTAGACGGCAATTACACAAGAATGCTGCGAGCAATATTGAACAAGTCCTGGCGGCAACACCCCACAAGACACCAACTATACTGCCACCCTGCCTCCTATCACGAAAACTATCCAAGGTAGACGAACCAGACATGCAGGACACTACTGGAGAAGCAGGGACGAGCTCATAAGTAGTGTACTCTTATAGACCCCCACATATGGCCATGCAAAAGCAGGACAACCAGCATGAACATACATTCAGCAGCTATGTGAGGATACGGATTGTAGCCCTGAAGACCTGCCAGAGGCGATGAACGATAGGGAAAAGTGGTGAGAGAGGGTCAGGGATATTCGTGCTACCAGCACGACATGATGATGATGATTAATGATAATAATTCCTTCAAACAATATAATTTCGTTAAAAGTATTGTTTTTAGATAGGACTACTTTAAAACAAACAAACAAATTTGTCCAAATTGTATTGGTTTCTTTGTTTAATGGCATATCAACATTATTAAGTAAACATGCCAAAGCCATCCTTTTAGAATAATAATACCATTTAACCCATAGCTGGGAGGATAAGTGGATTCATACCTTTCTCACGGGTATTTGTCTGAAAGTGAATGTAATAGCGCGACTGTGGTTCGAACACGCTTACTGCGATTCAGCAGGACAGTGTTTTAACCATTACACCAGGAGGACATCTTTGTATTGAATCGGAATATCAAATTGCAACTCTGTGGAAAAAAGAAAACTTTTAAGAATCAGCTTCACAGAAATGTAAATATGAACGTACAATGAACGTGATTCTTTAACTTCTAGGTATGAAATAATCCTAGACCGTTAAAATGCCGTTAAAATCAATCAATTAATCAAACAAATCCATTTACTCATGTGGTTCAAAACGCTGAAATGATCAGATTGGAGAATTACAGCCTGTAAATATTTTTTATACCGTGCTGCTACGCTTACACAGGAAAATGCAATTCTGTTAATTTATAGTAATGTATGAATTAACCTAACATCTTCATAACAGACAAGATGTGATACATAGTCAGATTTATATGGGAGTAGAGTTGGTTTCCATTAAAATTTCCTTCTCCTAGCGCCCCCCTACACTTTGGTGTAGTAGCTATCGAAAAGGGAGCCTTCGGGTTACCCTCGACTTTGGTCGCCAACTTTACTTTACTTATACTTGTTGCCTAACCATGGCAAAAATGTATAAGTAACTATTTATCCAGATTTGGCAGGGAATTCAATTCTTCTGCAAAGTGAAGTGCAAACAGCCTCACCCAGTATTTGAACTCGTGTCTCAGATTTCATCTTCTAAGATGTTTACTATTACATTAAACGTACGGTTTTGTATGAACTCATGTGTGAATGTACGAATTTTTGACTTTTTGTATCTACACATTTTTATTCAATGTATTTTACATCCCTACAATCATAGCCTTCATCATACTTTGTGTATTAACCCTTTCCTTTATTCCCCCTACGTATTTTTTACATCTAGGAACCAAAACTCTAATCAGCCTTAAACCTATTTTACTTACACTTCCAGCTCAGCGCATTTTCATTCAAATTTTATAGTTGTTCATATTCTTCTCCTCTCTGATGACTGTGACATTTTGAATCATATAAAACATTCAGTAACATTGATAAGAATATATGTGATTTTTAGTGATTATTCTGCGCGGATTGCTATTATCAGAGTACTATAATTGACGAGTACTATGATGATTGCTTCTCGGAATGCGTCATCGTATTATTGTTCGTATATATATATATATATATATCATTATCATCATTATCATCATCTTGTTGTAACGCCAGCATGGATATCCCTGAACCTCTGTCGCCACTCATCACTATCGTTCATCGCTTCTGGCATATTCTCAGGGCTACATCCCGTATCCTCACAGAGCTGCTGTATATATGTTCGAGCTGGTCGCCTTGCTTTTACTCAGCCATGTGAGGGGTCCATGGGAGAACATCGCTTATGAGGTCGTCCCTGCTTCTCTAGTAGTGTCCTGCATGTCTGGTTTGTCTAACTTTGATGCACTACGTGGACGCTGACTGAACGGATGGAGAAAAAGTTTGACGGCAACTACACAAGAATGCCGTGATCAATTTTGAACAAGTCTTGGAGGCAACACCCCACAAAGCAGCGGCTGTACGGCCACCTACCTCCTATCACAAAAACTATCAAAGTTAGACGAACCATATATATATATATATTGGTGTATGTATACAAGTAGAGACAGAGAAAGAGAAAAAGAGAGACAATATATATAGTTCCTGTGATTGACCCATTATTGTCGGTCACACAGACAAGATCAGTTGCCAAGTGGTGGGAGGCGATCACTACATTATAAAATATTTTACTTCCTTCACGACATTTTTTGATCTCGGCAATGTCAGTTAATCTCGCTAACCACCGCTTATGCAATTTCTGAAACGAACAGTATAGCCTACTACTGAATCGTTATTCTGGCACGTGATAAAAAACAGAATTATCAGACTAATATCGGAGTATGAAGCAATTGGAATGGGTTCAATACTTGACATATCCTACAATTGTGTCTCTGTGCATGATTAAACTTATCTTAGTGTATCTACAAATGTATCGATTAAACAAGTGTTGACCTTTTTAGTGGTTGAAATAATTACCTATTTGCCATAGACATTATGGCTGGTATTTAAACTTAATAAAAAAAAATTAATTTTGGATTTTCTTTTCCATAGAAGATGAGTCATTCGTATTGAAAATATTGTTCTACCATGATTATATATATATATATATATATATATATATATGCGTGGTGCCTTCAATAAGTTTCCAGACTTTTTTGTACAGGCATTTAAAATTGTCGAAAAATCTCGAAAATTCAGTATGTTATTGCAATACATCTTATAAGATGACTGATCAATTTTTATGATTTCAGCTTCAAATAAACAGCTACAGCAGGAATTGGAATACACCCGGCTAAACCCTGATTGTCACAGGTGGTGAACTTCAAAAGTGCAATCTGGACATGAGAACACTTTAGAAGACCGATATGCAATAAAATTCTGTTTTAAAATTGGAAAAATGCCACAGAAACGTATGGAATGCTTCAGACTGCTTTTCAACCATCTTGCATGAACCGGGTATCAGGTTTTGTGTAGCGTAAGAGATTCAAGGAAGGCAGGGAGTCTGTGAGGGATGATGAGAGGTTTGGGAAGAATAAGGAGGTCAATACACCAAAGTTGATTGGCCAAATGGTTAGGGATAGGCTTACTATGTTGACGTTTTAAGGGAGTTCAGGAAGAAATTCCGTGGAAACAGGCCAGCACTCTTCAAATCGGGTCAGTGGCATTTCCACCAGAACAATATACCAGTCCACAACTCCGTCCTTGTCACAGACTATTTGACCAAGATGGGCATCAAGATGGTTCCTCGGCCTTCATTTAGTCCAGACCTTGCTCTCTGTGACTTTTGGTTATTCCCTAAGCTCAGAAGCTGTCGTTATGAGACAATTGAGGAGGTGAAATAGGCTGTGACGAAGGTCAATGGCACGCTCACACAAGAGGACTTCCATGGGGCCTTCCAGAAGTTGTTGGAACGGTACAAAAAATGCATTGCAGCCGGAGGAGATTACTTCGAAGAAGACTAGAGTTTTATGTGTGTACTATCAATAAAAGTGCCCATGCGAAAAAAGTCTGGAAGCTTATTTGATGATCCTTGTATATATATATATATATATATATATATATTCAACGGGTTAGACAAAAAATGTAATGATTAAATAGTTGTATGTTTAGATTATTCCTTTTTAATATTTATAGTTTTCAGACAGATCAATTGGACATAAAACATTTTTAAGGACTAAGAAATGTAAGCAAATGTTTCTGACAAAATATCGCTTTTATGTGTGTATTTTTGGCTGTGTTCATTTCATAAGAGATTTAAAAATATCTCAACTGAAATATATTTTACGCATACATGGTGTTTTTATCTATTTTCTCTGATGTCTGTATCCCAAGAATATGATACTGAGGAGAAGGATACCATTGTTAGTAAGATGGAATCTCCCAAGGGATAACATTATGAGTCTTGCGGTCATACTAAGTTTGAAGCATTCGTTGCCAATCGATCACTGAAGTTAATAGTCCAGTTGGCTAAGGCTAAAGAATACTCTGATAGAATATTTGCAAGAGGGTACGACACTTCTAAAGGAGGTGCCTGTGGTGTAATGTTTATCGTCGTAGGAAATGGACAAGGCGACACGAGTTCAAATTCTTGAAGAGACTGATTGCTTTTCACATAGCACTAATACCCTTGGGAAAGGTATGAATCTAATTATTCTCCCTCCAGCTTTGGGTAAATAGTAGGGAATACTAGGTTCTTCAGCCTTGGTAATGCAACTACTCAAGGAGAAGGAAACTCTGAATTCAAACCTGTTAAGCTCCGCTTAAAAATTGACATTGTGTCATATCCTACCCGAGCGGAGGGGTTGGTAAATAGGGTAAGACACTTCTAAAGATTGCCTTGTATATAAAGAATCTGATGGAAGTTTAGGGAATGTGGAGTATCCTTTCATTAGTATTGCTCCCAGGTCTGCTATGGACCAGAGAGGTAGCACCAAATAGGGTCCTATCTATGGGTCGAATAGAACAATCAATGTGTGCAAACAAATAACTGATTTTTTTTTATCATACAACATGTGAAAGCACGTGCGATACCCTAGCCTCATCAGCCGCCAACCAGGGTGATAACACAGTTTCGGTAGCTCAAGGCAATGTGTGCAAACAAATAAGTTATGTTAAATTGTGACTTTTAAATAGCAGTATTTGAAGCCATTAAAATTTCTGCGAAATGAAAAACTCAGGCTTGTTTGAGAACCTTATTAACACAATATGTTTACAAATTATATACATATATATATATATATATATATATATATATATATATATATATATATATATATATATAATTTTGCATCAAATAACCTACAGTGGTTGATATGTCATAAAACGGAACCAAACCAAACAGCGGTGAGCCTCTTCATTACATATATGAGTGACCTCTTGATAGCAGCATATTAATATTTACTCAACCTATCTACCACGAACTGGATTTGACCCAAATACAATTATGTGAAGTAAGCTATGTTTGAATCAAAAGTTTTCCCAACGTAGACTAAATAACCCAGTCTGCCAAACTCATTATGTACCCATACTCGTGGACAGAAACGAACTGATTCACGCCTTTATCAAAGTGAGTAGTACAGAGTTAAATGCAAATGGCCACGTCCAGGATTTGAACTTCGGTGTCCAATTTCATTTTTTACATTATGCTATTAACACTTCTGGTGCCTGTGTTCTAGTCACTATGAGACTATTGTGAAAAACTAAAGAAAAGTGGGTAAATTCTGAGTATTAAAAAACAATTGAACGTCTACGAAATTAAAAAGCCTTTCTGAAAAGAAAGGATTATTTGAAAAAATATTGGGTGGATAAAATTTTTAAAATTGGGAACTTATCTAATTCCTGTTGTTTGGTAAAGTACCAAAAAAAAAGTTATGTTAATTAATGGGATTTAGGCTGAGGTTGGAGCCCTGGCCTCAAGCAGCTCGATCATGCATACAGCAGCTCTGTGAGGATACGGGATGTAGCCCTGAAGACCTATAAGAGGCGATGAACGATAAGGAGAAGTGGCGAGAGAGGGTCAATGATAATCCTAATAGAATTGGCACCAAAATAGTGAAAGGAACACTCTCTAAATATATTCTATTTTTCGGAAGTGTATGGGGAAGTATTCCAGGACTGTTGACCGTCAGTGTTTTAGGCAATCTATCACTTTTCTTTCATTGAGTCAGTTTTGTTGATGTTAACGCCTTTACACGTGTCCCGCTTTTATAAACATGATTACCAGCAGGAAAGCTGCGCATCAGCAACGCTGTTTACATCTCAAACACAATTTCGCATTCACGTGCTCTTTATTTCCCAAACGAGGCAAGAAATTAAGTAAGATTAATTATATGATACTAAAACAGAATCAAAACAAAGTTACATTAAACAAATTGTTGTATATATATATATATATATTAAGGACGGACTCATAAGTGACATTCTCCTCTGGACACCTTCACACGGCCGAGCAAGAGTTGGACAACCAGCTCGAACTTATCTACAGCAGCTCTGTGCGGACAAAGGATGCAACCTAGAAGACCTGCTGGAAGCGATGGACGATAGAGACGAGTGGCAAGGAAGAGTCAAGGAAATCCATGCTAGAGGCACCACATGATGATTAATCATGATGTTGTATAAACCGCATCGCTCTTAGCGCAGGTAAAAAAAGGGGGGGCGTCCTGCTGAGGTTGGAGCCCTGGCTTCAAGCAGCTCGATCACGCATACAGCAGCTCTGTGAGGATACGGGATGTAGCCCTGAAGACCTACAAGAGGCGATGAACGATAAGGAGAAGTGGCGAGAGAGGCTCAATGATATCCGTGCTGGCGGCAAGACATGATGATGACGATATAAAGAAAAACGAGGTACAAGGAGGTGTCCGTGGTAATATGGTTATCGTCATAGGAAATGGACACGGCGACACGAGTTCAAATCCTGGACCAGGCTAATTGCATTTCACATTACACTAATACCCTTGGAAAGGTATGAATCCAATTATCCTCCCTCCAGCAAAGGGTAAATAGTAGGACAGACTAGGTTCTTCAGCCTTGCTGAGGCAACTAGTCTAGGATAATGAAAACTCTGAATTCAAACCTGTTAAACTCCGCTTAAAAATTGACCTTGTGTCATATCCTGCCCGAGCGGAAGGGGTTGGTAAATATGGATATAAAGAGACGAGGATTTTTCAATAGTTTTTGGTTACTTTTTCTTAAATTCCTAAAATTTGGTTCAATTATATGTCCATAAAATTCTTTCTTTGCATTTTTATCCGTTATTGATCTTTTTTCCTTTTAATATCTTTTTGTTTAGAGCGAATGTCATATACAGAATACGACACAACTTTCAGTTTCTTAAAAGGGATACAGCTAGTTTGAATTTTTTCCTCATTTCCAGAGACTGGTCACCTTATCAAGGCTAAAGATTGCTTTTTGCTCTATTTATCCACGGTATTTGTCATCCATCCCGCCACCGGACCAGTATGGTGAAAGGCTGTTTTTAAGGTGGGTCCAGTCTATGGGCCGAAACCCATACGCGTCAAGCATTACCAAAAATACCTTCGGCAACGTCGGCATTCCACGATCTATTTATCTACAGAGGTAGGAATGAGAGAACAGATGGATCCATGACTTTCCTGCTGACATCAGCGTGAAGTAAAACGCAAATAGTTTCGAAATTACGTCAACAATACCATTTCCTTCGACAATAATCATTACGCTAAGCCCGTGTCCTCTGATAGTATTGTATGTAATCTGGTGTTTAATTTTTTAAAAAATTAAGCTCACGGGCATTTAAGCACTCGGGGCTTATTGCCAACGCTTCCTTGTTGTATTCCTTCAAGAGAGAGAGAGAGAGAGAGAGAGAGAGAGAGAGAGAGAGAGAGAGAGAGATTATATTTTAGGTGATTTATTATTGATATCTATAAGGTTTCCATTTTTTATTTTAATGGCATATAAATCTTTGAGGATTATTCAATGCCAAATCAATTCTTGTAGAAGAACAGTGCAATATTTAGCCGATAGCTGGGAAACTAGGGTGTTCCTACTTTCCCTTGGGTATTAGTCCGAAAGTGTGTGCTATAGTGCCACTGTAATTTGAACCAGGGGAATTCTACCATATTTATTTATTTGGTTTATTACGGTAGAATGATGAATGGAAATAGAAAGATCGTGTTGTCTACCAAGAAAATCAATATTTAGAATCATCAAGTACTGATTACAAGAGTTGGCAGAAAATATTCAACGATAAATCCACCAAACAAGTCCAGTGTTATTAGTTATTGATTTAGTCATTATTGTGGCAGTGAAAAATTAGATTATTTTTGTGCTGGACACGTAATTAATTACAGTCTTAATTTAGTGTCTTAAATTTGTTGAATTCTGAGACGAAGAATTATTGATTAATTTGCCTTGTTTTTTTTTTTTTAATCTTATCGTCGTTTATAACACACAATTCCATTGATATACCTTCTGTCTATTCAATAATCGGACACCCCAACTAAAAAATTAGGAAAAAATAAGAAAAATCATTTCCGAACTGAAATAGCATATGGTTCAAACATAACACAAGTTAGTAAAATTTTGGATCTTACAAAGCTGTAATAGATACACTGATTTATTTCCAAAAACCTATGTGATTTCATCAGTTAATGACATACCAACCTTCATAGGTTTATTTAGCACGTAAAAGAAAAGTAGTAATGTTCATCATCAGCAGCATGTCGCGCTGGTAGCACGAATATCCCTAACCCTCTCTCACCACTTCTCCCTATCGTTCATCGCCCTCGGGCAGGTCTTCAGGAAAACATCCCGTATCCTCACATAGCTGCTGAATGTATGTTCGTGCTGGTCGTCCTGCTTTTGCACGGCCATGTGTAGGGGTCCATAAGAGTATATCTCTTATGAGTTCGTCCCTGCTTCACCAGCAGTGTCCTGCATGTCTGGTTCGTCTAACTTGAATCGTTTTTGTGATAGGAGAGAGGTGGCCGTACAGTTGGTGTCTTGTGGGGTGTTGCCGCCAGGACTTGTTTAAGATTGCACGCAGCAAAGAGGTTTAAACCGTGCTCACTACTATTAATCCGAACGTGAACGTAAAAGAGAGTTTGGAGTTCGAACTGACGTACCTTGGAGCTGCAATCCAACCCTTTAATCCTTACGTTATTGGGTTTCGTCCGAAAACATATCTCTTGATGTCTACAAATAATTACTTTATCACATAAGTCGGTAAGCTGTGTACATATTTTCCTTTCCATTAAAAAAAAATATGTCTCGATTCTTTGTGGTCAAACGTCAAAAACGTCTTTAAGTTCTCATCCATCTAACATGATTTCAAGCGGAATCGTACACGAGTCCGGTTGGTTTGGTTAGGTTTTATCAACCTTTGTAGGTTATTTAATGCCAAATCCATTTTTATGCAAATAATCAGTTCTATTTCAAACAATTTCATTTAGCATGAGTACACAGTTAAAATGTCAAAAACAGTTCTATTTCAAGCTGATCAGTTTATCGAAACAGTTCTTATTCAATAAATTCAGTTTAGTATAAGTATATATATTGTTTACACACAGTTAAATGTCCAAGCAGTTCTACATTAAACAATTCAATTTAGCGTAAGTACCGTTTCAATGTCAAAAACAGTTCCATTCCAAACAATTTAGCATAAGTACGCAGTTTAAGTGTAATTGTCAAAACTATACTATTTCAAGCTATTCAGTTTAGTTAAACAGTTCCAATTCAAACAATTCAGTTTAGGATAAGTATGCAGTTTAGTTCTTTTTAACTCACATCAGGTGCTATCATTGAGGAGGTGCATTGTTTCATATCCTGCCTGAGCGGAGGGGTTGGGTAAATAGGATCAGGTGCTATCACTCCGGGCCAGAGTGGACTTGGGAGCAATTGCAATGAAGGGGTACTTCGCATTCTCCAAAGCTCCAGCACTGCTAGAACCTCACCATCAGATTGTTTAGTGTCATGTCCAGGACACTCGTTGGGGGTGGTCTTACCCCTCTGCGGAGAAGCAGTCAGTGTATTCTGAAGTCCAAGCCCACTGAGCAACGGAACACGAGTTCCAGTCTTAGCAGATGTTCTTTATTCCTATCACACATGATTTTTCAAGTTTTTGAACGTATTCGACTTCAAATATTTTGAGAAAGTTGTAAATATAATAAATATTCTGTTAATTGAAAGAAGAATTTCCTTTTTAGACAATGTAAATCTTAATTTCATGAAGAAAGTCCTCGTGGGGTAATGTTAAAAAAAATTGGCGTGTAGTGGCTTAAGTGTTGGACTGCAACATCGTACGAAGTGAGTTCGAACTCCAGTCGCACACTTACGTTCACTTTCAAATTATGGTTCTTGAGAAAGATGTGAAAACTTATTCACACAGCCAAGGTGGAAAAATATTACTGCTGTTCTATAAGGATGTCGTTGACAATAGAAAAACAACATGAAATTTGATATAGCATTAAACAAAGAAAACAAACCAATTTCACACTCTGATAAGAATATGTAGACTTGTATGTACGTAGTGCCCTCAATAAGTTTCCAAACTTTTTTATACAGGCATTTAAAATTGTTGTCGACTCTTGAAAATTCACTATGATATTGCTTTTCATCCTATGAGATGACTGACCAATTCTTATGATTTCAAGTTTAATGAAGAGCTACAGCAGCAATTGGAATACACCCTACTAAAGCCTGATATTCACAGCTGGTGAATTTCAAAAATGCAGTCCGGATGTGAGAACACTTTAGAAGAACGATAGCCAATAAAATTGTTTTAAACACAGAAACGTATGGAATGCTTAAGACTGCTTTTCGACCATCTTGGATGAATCGAGCATCAGTTTTTGAGTGGCATAAGAGATTCAAGGAAGGCCGGCATTCTGCGAGGGATGATGAGAGGTGTGGCAGGAGTAAGGAAATCAATACACCAGAGTTGATTGGCCAAAGGGTTAGGGATAGGCTTACTATGTTGACGTTTTAAGGGAGTTCAGGAAGAGATTCCTTGGGAAGAGGCCAGCACTCTTTAAATCGGGTCAGTGGTATTTCCACCAGGACAATGCACTAGTCCACAACTCCATCCTTGTCACAGACTATTTGACCAAGTTCCTCAGCCTCCCTACAGTCCAGACCTTGCTCCCTGTGACTTTTGGTTATTCCCTAAGCTCAGAGGCTGTCGTTATGAGACAATTGAGGAGATGAAGGAGGTTGTGACGAAGGTCATTGACACGCTCACACAAGAGGACTTCTATGGGGCCTCCCAGAAGTTGTTGGAATGGTAAAACATATGCATTATAGCCGGAGGAGATTACTTCGAAGGGGACTAGAGTTTCATGTGTGTACTATCAATAAAAGTGTCCATACGATAAAAGTCTGGAAACTTATTTAATGATCCTTATATGTTTTTATCAACCCCTTACGCAAAGAGCAATATGTGACACAAGATCAAATTGTTAAACGAAGTATAGCTGGTTTGATTTCTGAGTTCTTTCTTCTTGATTGTCCTGGATATGACTCTAAACTATCAGATGGTTAGGCTCCAGTTCCGGAACTTTAGGAAATATGGAGTACCACTTCATTGCTATTACTCCAAGGTTAACTCTGACCTTGAGTAGCAGGATATTAATCCATGCCTCCCACCAGGGAATGTCCTCGTGGAGTAATGTTGAAAGCGCTGGACTGCGGAATCGTAGTAAGTGAGTTCGAACTCCAGTCGCGTTATTATGTTCACTTTCGAACAAATACCCTTGGGAAAGGTATGAACCCCCTTATCCTCCCTTCCAGAAGGATGGCTTTGGCATTGAATAACCTACGAAGGTTGATATGCTATTAAACAAAGAAACCAAACCAAGCCTCTTACCAGGCAGTATTTGACACAAGGTCTTTTTATAGTGGGGATTTAAGGGAAGGTGTGGTTGGGTACAACCCGAGACTCTTACACTGCTGGACTATGCTGGTCACTAGGTGCAATATGAATCCATGCTAGCCTTTGCTAAGACCGGGGTGCTAGTTGGTCATAGATTCACCAGACCCAGAGCTCAAATGCAATGTGAATCAATGCTTGTTATTGATATTCCACCCGGAACTTATGTCAGACGGCCCAGCTGAGGCTAGGTATCTTTGGATCAAACTATTAAATCATAAGTATTTGACTTTGGGTAGTGGTACCTGTTAGCGTTCTATGTATGGGTTAATTAGAAATGTTTAATCATTTATCATATTCGAAATCATTTTTGAAACCACTTAAGTGTACGAAAATATACTTATTAAAGTTGAGTTGCAATACTTGAAAGCACTTAACTGTGCAAACAAATGAGCTCAGGGGCATTTAAGAAAATGGAACCAACACTCTGTTTGCTTAAAAACCATATGTATAAACAAGATTTGTCATTAACTAATCCACAACGGTTGATAAGCCAATAAACTAAATACCCGACACTAACTTCGAGAGGGGGTGTCCTCGTGGTGTTATGGTTAAAGCGAAGGACAGCGGAATCGTAGTAAGCGAGTTCGTACTCCAGTCGCGCTATTACGTTCACTTTCGGGCAAATACCCTTGGGAAAGGTATGAACCCCCTTATCCTCCTAGCTATGGGTTAAATAGTACCACTATTGTTCTTCAAGGAGAATAGCTTTGGCATTAAATAACCTACAAAGGTTGATATGCCATTAAACAAAGAAACCAAACCAAACCAACTAACTTTGAGACTGGTTGCCTTACCTAAGTAGAAAAACATTGTTTACCCAAAAGTGGAGGGAGAATAACTGTATTTACACCTTTCTCAAGGGCACGAGTTCAAAGTGAAACTCAAACAATTTCGAGTAGCCGATTCCCTTTTCTTGTGACGATGATTATTATGCCACCATGTGGAATAGCATGTTTCATGGCACTAGATCAACTCGTTATTATCGACTTAATCTTAACCGTAGAATTTTCTTTTCATCTCTAAGTTCTACTATTACGTGGGCGCCCACTTAGTTCTGAGTAGGCTTATCACTGCTTAGCTGGAACGGGTGTTTTCTGCGTGAATTGACCGTAAGCCCAAGTCACCCTTTTCTTAGTTGGATAAAAACCTTTTCATTATCCACATAAACAACTGTTCTTACAGTCAACTTTGCCCTGGTTAATACCAAATGCAGCTAGATATGCTGATCATTAAAACTTTGTAAAAATTTCAAAGCTGGGTGTGTCAGCCGTCTGTGGCCGCATTTCAAGATAAGAACTCATGATATATAAAAATATACAGAGAGAAAGTATATGCACAGATAAGAATCTGTCCCGGAGAACCAGACGCATAGGATTTTCTGGAAATTACGGATACAATCAAAGTATTCATTCTGGCCAGATCTAGTTAAATTAATAATTAAAAAAGACCTTGTCAACTAGTAGACTTCGACGTACAGACATATTTTAGAGGAAATTGTTGACAAAAAATTAAAGAAAAGAGAAAATACAGGATAAATATACTAACCTTGCCAGAAAGTTGAAAAATCTATGGTTATAAGATCAATCATAGTTACAACTTTGGGAACAACCCCAAATATCCATTGCTTGGTCAGCTGGTGGTGCAGAATACACCGATTCTATCTCTGTCCTGTAATGCTGGAGTTTTGGGGAATGCAGAGTACCCTTTTATTACCTCCCTCCCAGGTCCACTCTAGCCCAGAGACATAGAATATGATAGGGTCCTATCCATGGGTTAAATATAACTAAACAGTGAAGTTATGCTAAACAGAATTGTTTGAAATAGAACTACCCGTACATATAAAAATGGATTCGGTATTAAATACACTACAACAGTTAATATACCATAAAACCAAACCAAACTAAAACCGAAAGACCAAAGAAAAAGATTGAAGGAACAGGAATTCAAAGGGAAAATTGAAACAGCAAAAGCCATCGCCCTTATGAGGTTGGCAAAAATATTCACCAGGGATATTGAGAACTGAAGAGACGTGTTGTTATTACGACTTTAGTGAATACTACTGGTTACAACTGGTGAGAAAAACTCACCAAGTTTAAAATGATAATATTGATATATGGGATTTTTTGATACAGATGGATCAGATAACCCCAACAAGAAAAGCAGATCTAGTAATAATTAAAAGAAAAAAAAAGAAAAAGAGAAAAGGTAACTATTCATCTAGTAGACTTTGTCGTTCCGGATTTATATGTGCAGTTCCAGTGAAATTCAGCGAAAAGATAAAAAAAAGTACAGAGATCTTGTCAGAGAACTAAAAAAGCTGAGGAACAGAAGGATGACAGTGATACCAATTGCACTTTGCACACTTGGAACGGTCCCCAAAGGCTTTGTAAGGAGGCTAGAAGTGCTGGAAATCGGAGGACTAGCAGAGTCCATCCAAACTACAGCATTGTTGAGGTGGGTCCTAATACTAACAAGAGTCTAGTCGACTTAAAGAGACTTGCTGTCATTTGGAATCTAGTGAAAGGCCATCAGCAAACGCTGGTGTGAAAAGCCCGAGTAAAAGTAATAATTATAATTTTGCCTGTACTTTTTCGATATCATTGTTGATAGGTTGAATAAAGATTTCTGGTTAGTAAATATTTTTAATTTATCTGCCATATTATCGAAGTAATATCGAATACCTTACTCTTTAAAAATAATTTTTGTATATGTTGGTGCGGGAGGGATGAATGTAGGAAAGGAAAAATGGTGGAAGAATGGAATTTATATAGTTTGTCGTAGGAAAGTCCTCTCCCCAATTCCAAGTCACTTGACAAGAAGTATTTTGACAAAACCCCGATAAATAATTAGAGATAAGATGGTTTAAACGATTTAGTATGCATGAAACACTGAGCAAAGATCATCATTGACGAATATTACAAAATTGCTTGGGTTCAAATAACAAATGAATATCAGTTACAAGTTAACCGAAGCACCATGTGACGAATGAAGATATAAAAGGAACAGTTTTAAAAAACAACAGACCACTGAACTTTCACTAAGTTAAAACTTACCAGATTTTAAAAAAAAGTACTTTTTGTTTCTTTGTGACTTAATTAAGTGTCCTCTTTCTCGTAAAAGTACCTAGCCACATTTGTGACTGGAGCATGGATAATAAATAACCCCTGCATCAGATATAGCCTCATTATATGACACCAAAGGTCAAGGTGTTATGATCAGCAGGTACTCCATTGATAGCCAACATGCAGGATCTGGTCGATGTTCTGCAAATATTGGCTGCACTTGTTTCTGGTACACAAGGAACAACTACAAAATCTACTCAAATTTCAAGACAACGAAGGGAAAAATGACAACAAACATGTACTTTACCGTTATTTTAAGACCATTCTTATACAAAGAGGGTATAAAAAAAGAAATGTGTAAATTTAGATAGAATCCACTTAATTTAATACAGCTAGGTAAAGTCTTTCTGAAAAGTTAGAATAATATTAAAGGAAGGTTGGTTTTCTGATCTTGAGATTCTGAAAATATGTGAACAATAGGGAAGAATGACAACAATATCCCTCAACCGAAACCGTTACTGAAAAACAAGAACCGTCTAACCGAATGGAAAAGCAAAATAAGGAAAACCAAAAGATTACACACCACAAAACCACAAAACAGATGTTGACGCAAGAAGACAAATTAACTTAGAGTTAATAAAGACAATCATGACGGAAGAGAAGACTACATTACTATCCCTCAGGAACCAAGACTGGAGAAAGTCATGATAGAAACCGAAAAAGTAAACAGATTATTACTAAATATCCCAACGGGCAACATCACTAAATTAAACCAGCTAATTCCTGCAGTAGCGATACTAGTCTGCTATAAAAACTACAGTCCCCAAAGGAACTCGAACAGGAATAGAAAATTAGGATGAGGACTGATAAAGAAATTGTGACAACAAAGAAAATTGCTTAGCAAGAAAAAACGCACGGCGAAATGTTGAGCTAAAAATATTAAAATAAAACAGCAGATAAATCTGACAATGCGACTTGAAGAGATAAATAAAAAAAATATTGGAGGAAGAAGTGTGACGTAAAGATACCGAGATAGGGTCAAGCAATACAAGCAGAACTGCACATTACAAAATATAAAAAAAAAAAAAAAATCCCAACAAGTACAAGGAGAATGCACGGAGATTAACCAGCAGCCGGATGCAAAAAAGGCAAAACAACTTTAGAGTAAAATATAGGAAATGAAAGAAAATTTCAGAAAAGTCAACTGGATAAATATTAGGGATAAAAAATGCGAGAATTTGAAGGTGAAAATACAGCTGGAATCACTCAGAGAAACACTCAAGAAAATACTAAATTTGAAAACACCAGGTGATGATGGTGTACATGGATTTCGATTTGAAATATTCATGTCCATACACAACAGACTGGCTATTGAACTAATTAGATGCCTAGAAGAACAAGAAAACCCGAATGGAGGAAGCAGGGGAAAAATACGCTGAACCAGAAACATCCTCAAAAAGTACCATCCCTAACAACAATAGTCTGATAACGTGTTTTTGATGGGGAAAATCCTAAAAAAAAAAACAGAATACATTTTTTACTTTCTATTAAGCCGGGGACTCTTTATCGTAGAAGAGAAACAGTGCCGAAAGGGAACAAGGGGAACAAGGGATTTAGAGTACATTGATCAGTACATCCTCAAGGAGAGGAAAGCAGGGGGAAATAATTTAGCAGTGTCAAGGAATGAATACGAAAAGACCTATGATATAGTCTCGCAATCCGGGATAGTAGAATGTCTAAAATGTACAAGATATCAGACCAAAAAAAATGAAATCAGTGAAAAGTACTTTGACTTTGCCAGAGATCTAATTCATATTTACCCAACCCCTCGGCTCGGGCAGGGTATGACACAAGGTCAATTTTTAAGCGGAGTTTAATAGTTTTGAATAGTTTTCCTTCTCCTAGACTAGTTGCCTTACCAAGGCTGATGAACCTAGTCTGCCCTACTATTTACCCATAGTTGGAGGAAAAATAATTGGATTCATACCTTTCCCAAGGGTATTAGTGATATGTGAAATGGAATCAGTCTAGTCCTGGATTTGAACTCTGTTGCCGTGTTCATTTCCTAAGACGATAACCATTACACCAAGGGCACCTGCCAGAGATCTAATTAAGCAGTGAAACATGAATGTAACAGTTATGACAATCATAACAGGAACGCTTGGAACGTTCTTCAAATAGTTGGATAGCGCATTGGAGGAGGTACTATTTACCAACCCCTCCGCTCGGCCAGGATATGACACAATTTTTAAGCGGAGTTTAACAGGTTTTAATTCAGAGTTTTCCTTCTCCTAGACTAGTTGCCTCACCAAGGCTGAAGAACCTAGTCCTTCCTACTATTTACCCATAGCTGGAGGGAGAATAAGGGGGTTCATACCTTTCCCAAGGGTATTTGCCCGAAAGTGAACGTAATAGCGCGACTGGTGTACGAACTCGCGTACTACGATTCCGCAGTTCATCGCTTTAACCTTTACACCACGAGGACACCCCCGAGGAGGAGGAGGTAGAAATCAAATTACGACTAGAATAATGATATTAGACTAGGAGAGGCTTGCTGTCACTCCAGTGAATGCGCTTCAATTAATGTTGGTGGGAAAAACTTGCTCGGAGTATAATAATAGTTGTATTATAAGTACCAAATGAACTAACGTGAAAATTGTTAATACGCAAAAGAATAATAAATGTAAATGATGTGGTGCCTGTGGTGTAATGGTTATCGTCGTACGAAATGGACACGGCTATACGAGTTCAAATCCTGGACGAGGCTGATTGCATTTCACATAGCACTAATACTCTTGGGAAAGGTATGAATCCAATTATTTCCCCTCTAGCTATGGGTAAATAGTAGGACAGACTTGGTTCTTCAGCCTTGGTAAGGCAACTAGTCTAGGAGAAGGAAAACTCTGAATTATACCTGTTGAACACCGCTTAAAAAGTTGACCTTGTGTCATATCCTGCCCGAGCGAAGGGGTTGGTAAATATGGTTGATAACAAAGTAAGCGAATGCAGCAAAAGAAATACAAAACTAAGCATGACAGGGAGAGAAAAGTGATCAACTGGGAATTGTGCCGAGATTAAAATTCGAACATACTACCAAATATAATATGCACAACTAGCATCCTTCCCTTAGAACAACATGCATAAAATTCTTTTGGATTTTGGTTCCGTTTTTTTGTTTAAAGTTTCATTAACCCTGTGATTTTGATATGAATTCTGACTACCTAATCCCAGCAAGGTGACCATATCTAGTGTTAATTATCCGAAAAAGAAGACAATGTTATTTAATGAATTTTTCCGCTCGGAGTCAAAGAAAACCAAAGAGTAGCAAATATTTGGATTTCGCCAGAGAGCTAAAAATTGAAAAAAACCTAAATGATTGCAAAAATGAAGAGAGGAAGTGAAAATTTAAGAAAGAAACAACACCGTCTAGATCACAGAGTTGTTACGATTGGCTAAAATTCTGAGGAGAATCTTTTAAGATTCAGTAAAAGATCCATAAGCCAATGCCTGTATGAAAAAAACTTACAAGGAGTTATGTAATAATAATAATAATATCAACAACCAAAACACTCATCTAGTGGATTGAAAGGGAGGGTGAAAAACTTAACAGATACTTACAGAAAAGTTGTGAAGCGTGTACGTGATAGTGACATCAATTGTTGTTTTAGCTCCCGACAAAAAAATTTGGACAACATTTCTGATGAACCGGAGATAAGAAGAATTTCAACCATTCCAACTGAAGCACTATCAAAACCGGATAGTATATTTAGAGTCCTGCATATCTAAAAAGACATTTTGTCATTTATAATAATAATACTTACAATCCAGACTATCAGATCTTGTAATAATCAACAAGAAAAAGAGGACTTATCAAATTGTGGACTTTGCTGTCCCAGCTGATCACACAGTAAAATTGAAAGAAAACGAAAAGAGAGATAAGTACATCGATCTTGCCAGGGAATTAAAAATACTGTGGAACATGAAAGTGACGGTGGCACCAATTGTAATTGGTACTCTTGCTGCAGTCACCAAAGGATTGATACTGGGAGTGGAGGACTTGGAAATCTAGAGAACGAGTGAAGACTATCCCAACTATATCAATTTTAAGATCGGCCAGAATACTGAGAAGAGTCCTGGAGATTTGAGGAGACCTGTTGTCCATCAAACTTCAGGAAGAAGAAGAAGAAGAAGAAGAAGAAGAAGAAGAAGAAGAAGAAGAAGAAGAAGAAGAAATATTTTGGTAGAAACTAGCATACTTTGATCACTATATTTTCATCACATAGAGGAGATAGCTACAGTAGATACCAATGAGTACAGGAACTCTCTTGAACAATTGATATTCCGTAAAACATACAAGAGTGCGTCTTTTTATTATATATGTATTTATTTGTTGGACCCCTTGAATTTTTGTAAAATGATTATTTTGAGGCTGTCTGCAAAAAATACAAAATAACTATTAATGGACAAAAAAGTGATTTATAATAGTTAAAATTTTGTAATAAATATATTATATTTAGTAAACTTATTTCAGAGCTTCACAACCATGGGACACCCAGTTAGAATAAATCTCACTTGTAACTGTCTACTAACCGAAATTGCTAACGATTTATCCATTGATGGGGACTTTCATAGATTCTTAAATACAGTAATTTATGCAAAGTTAAGTTTTGAAAGATCAGAAAATGTTTTTTAAGTAATGAACTTGGTTTGAATTTAAACATAATAATAAATATTTAACAATATGCTGTGGCCTTGAAGGATCAAGAATGTATTACACAATGAGATGTAAGGTTTACAGTATTATATTTGAGGAAATACAGACAGTAATGGTTACTGTTAAAGGACTAGACTCGCTTGACGCGTTTATCGAGTCAGTCACTAATTATAGTACCAGGGAGGGACTATGCTGTGACGTCATGGGGTAAATCACCATAACACATTGAATCGTAGTATATTCAACGTCGTTCTGTCTTTATTTATTGAAGGTGACGTGGATAATGCAACGTTTCTGGAGGTGTCCGTGGTGTAAAATGGAGGTGCCCGTAGTGTAATGGTTATCGTCTTAGGAAATGGGCACGGCGACACGAGTTCAAATCCTGGACGAGACTGATTGTATTTCACAGAGCACTAATATCCTTGAAAGGTATGAATCCAATTATTCTCCCTCCAGCTACGGATAAATAGTAGGGCAGACTAGGTTCTTCAGCCTTGGTGAGGCAACTAGTCTAGGAGAAGGAACACTCTGAATTCAAACCTGTTAAACTCCGCTTTAAAAATTGACCTTGTGTCATATCCTGCCCGAGCGGAGGGGTTGGGTAAATATGATAATGCAACGTTTCTGCTAATAGTCATGTGTTTTAGTGAATAAGTTAATATTAATATGGCATCAAGTAGAGGCTTCCTTAAATTGAAAAAAGATCAGATTTTCATTATATTAATACACCTGTTTGAAACTATTTGCCAATATATTGTTTATGCTTCCCACTTTCAATTGTGTCTGTATTAATATAATTGTAAATACCAAACTACGTACATCTTTGCTAAAAATGAGAGTATAATCAAACTCATTCCTCTTGGCCAATTATATATGATTATTTACATGGGTCCGCAAAGAAATTGAGTAACTTAGTGTCGCATCAACCGAAAAGGACATCGACACGAGGTTAACGAAAGCATGGACATCTATCAATAGGCTATCGATTATATGGAAATCAGATCTAACCAATAAAATGAAACGCAGTTTTTTCCAGGCAGCGGTCGCATCGATACTGCTATATGGATGCACTACATGGACTCAAAACGGCTGGAGAAGAAGCTAGACGGCAATTACACAAGAATGCTGCGAGAAATCTTGAACAAGTCCTGGCGGCAACACCCCACAAGACACCAACTGTACGGCCACGTGCCTCCTATCACGAAATCTATTCAAGTTAGGCGAACCAGACATGCAGGACACTGTTGGAGAAGCAAGGACGAACTCATAAGTGATGTACTCCAATGGACCCCCACACATGGCCGTGCAAAAGCAGGACGACCAGCACGAACATACATTCAGCAACTATGTGAGGATACGGGATGTTGTCCAGAAGACCTGCCTGAGGCGATTAACGATAGGGAAAAGTGGCGAGAGAGGGTCAGGGATATCCGTGCTACCAGTAGGACATGATAATGATGATGATGATGATGATGATGATGATGATGATGATATGCATAAAAAGAATAGAGAAAGAAGGATAAGAGATTTGCAACACATCTGGATTGACACCTTCGTTACCCTATATCTCACTTTCTTCAGGGGGTGTCCTCGTGTTGTAATGGTTAAAGCGATGGACTACGGGATCGTAGAACGCGAGTTCGTACTTCAGTCGCGCTATTGCGTTCACTTTCGGGCAAATACCCTTGGGAAAGGTATGAACCCACTTATCCTCCCAGCTATGGGTTAAATAGTACCACAACTGTTCTTCTAGGAGAATAGCTTTGGTATTAAATAACCTACAAAGGTTGATATGCCATTAAACAAAGAAACCAAAGATGACTTTCTTCACTACTAATCTACCAACCAATGTTTGATCTTAAGATGTTCGCCAGAAGAAGTAAGAAGGAATATATTTTGTATATATATATATATATATATATACAAGACAAAACGACAAAGAAAAATCGACAGTATGTCAGCCATTTTACCATTTCCGCTAAAGAGCTCGAGAAATAAAAAATGTTAAAATAAATGTTGTGCAAACAGGCTAGGAGTAATAGACAGGTCAGTATGAAAGGAATTAATTTAATAAAAATATAAATCATGAGGAAGTTATAAACCAGTGAGATGTAACCTTCAAATATGGGGAAAATACTCACCAGAAGAAGTATTAAATGAAACTCTGAGTAAGGTTGGATATATATATATATATATAATTATTTTGAGATTTTTTCACACCAGCCTTAGCTGATGGCTATCCTCTGGCGTTTTAGTAACAAGTATCGTCAAGTCTCCAGGTCTCTTCACAATATACTGACTGATCTTTTCTAAGTCTTCCAGTTCCTATACAAATCTTTTTGTGACTATACCGAGTGCTGCAATTACAACTAGTATCACTGTCCCCTTCAAGTTCCGTAGATTTTTAGTTCTCTAGCAAGGTATTGGTACTTATCTCACTTTGCTTTCTTTTAATTTACTCTGTGGTCTGCTGGGACAGCGAAGTTCACTATTCGGTAGGTTTCTGATTATTATTATTATTATTATTATTATTATTATTATTATTATTATTATTATTATTTTCCCATGAATTAAACCGAATAACAATAATCTAATCAATATAATGTTTCTTTTTATCTTATTATCGAACTATCATACATACACACACGCACCTATATATAAGCATGTATGTGTGAGTATATATATATATATGTAACTCATAAATTTAGCATTTATTTTGTTTTGATCTTTAATCCTTAGTTGATTTTTGTAACTAAATGTTGAATAGTATAAAGTTTAAGTGAGTTTAAAGTAAAATAAAAAAAAAACATTTGTGTTTATTGTGTATGTATTTTTAGGGAATAATTGTTACTATCGTCGGAGAGCATTTAAGATTCAAAATTTTAATGTTCTTAAAAGATCAATTTTTGAAATTTGATGGAAAGAGTCGAATCTTTAAGAATGTTGTTTGCTAAATAATTTTAGTCTCTCTCTATAGATTCATGGTATTGTATGGATTCTATGGTATTGTTTGCTTTGTGAATGTAAACATATTGTGTTGTCATAATTTGTTACTTTGAAAAGCTAACATTAGCATCGTCACAATCTACGTTCTTTGCACTCTTGAATAGATTTTTTCTGCATAATGGATGAATTGAAAGTGCCCCCTTGAAAAAAAAATTGGTATCTGTCGTCAGCACAACTGATTAAGTTAAGTAGATGCGTTTTATTTAGGGAGGTAAGATAGACTAAAAATATGATTTTCAAAATGGCGACATCAATATCTCTGATTAGTCCAAAAATATTAATTTGACTTCACAGTAAATATCAGAGTGATGTCGAGAGATGTTGGTTCACATCTATACAAACAATACCACTACTTTCGTCATTTGGCTTCCATTTGTCATGGGCTTGAAGATGGTCGTTACATTCATTACCTTAAACCAGGCGGATGAAAGAACTCTTTGATTTCAAAGCAGAACACAGAAATCGCATTATCCTCGGAGTTAGTTTAACACGCTATAAATAACATATGCTGCAAATACTTTTTCAACCCATGGACTTACAGATACAGGAATAAAGATAAAAACATACATCGATACAGATATAAACTTAGTGATACATCATTTGCTATGATTTAGTTGCATTTTTCATCCCTCACTCCTGTTAGCTATTGCTTAACGAACACTCCAGGTTTGATTGCCTGTTTAAGCCTTCTACTTTCCTCGATTCCCTAATTCTCTATAAAGCCTTCCTGTCAGGATCAAATGTTGTATTCGAAAACAAAATACAATTTAAACACTTAGCTTAAATGACAACGTTATTTCTATCTTTTTTCTGGTTTGCGCAAAGGATAGTCTAACCTCTTTTGTCAATGGTATAAACACGAAAGTCATACCGTATCTTACTTTTGTAGATGACGCAGTATGTTTGATCTGTTAAGTATAGCAAAATATAACTTTTCAGGAGGAACTTTATTGAACATCACATTTATTGATTTGTAGCAAAAGCTTCCAGGAAAAAAACTTCGATGTATTTTTAATCTATCCTTTATAAACTGCATTAAGTACATTTAAAATTTCGCTAGCAATCGATCCTTTTTATTCCTAGTATTCTTCAAAGACGGGAGTACATGCAAAATTTGAATTCGACAAATGAGAGAAAAGGATCCGATTTTAATCATTTTCTATGACTAATATATGATTGATTTTAACCGGATGTCAAACCATCTATAATTATTCTCTACCTACAGGTTAGGGAATTGCGTACAAAGTAAGCATATATTTTCATTTTTGTATAATTTCTTGAGTTTCTTTTGCACATGGTTTTGTGATATCAAGTAGTCCTATCTGACACCAATAAGTAAAAGTAAAGATGGCGACCTTTGTCGAGGGTGACCCAAAGTAGTTACTACACAGAGGTGTAGGGGAGGGCACAACTCCTTTCCCTGGATTGCTTCAATTTACCTTTGATCCTTACCTTAAAATGCTGAGAGTTGAGCAAGGTGGCATCAAGTACCATTTTTTAAGTATTTGGAAGGACTCGACCTGGGATTGAACCCCGGTCTCCCAGACCACTCTTTACTCATTAATTACTTTACTGATACCAATAATTTATCCACAATTGTATGGTTTCAAGTCTTCCTTTTTATAATACTGATAAATATGTTTCCAACAGTAATTGTTTCTTAATAATAGTCATTTGTTTGTAAACAGTTATATGATTTAAAGTAACTGATAGAAATATTTAGTGAAAGATTATAGCTTCAGGTAACTATTCTTAATGTAAGTAATTTACAATTTCATGATATAAAGTACACCTATGGAATATGAATGATTTTCAACAACTCTTTTACGCATACATAAGACCCTAACCCTTTTTCCGACTCCAATTACAATTGTGACCCTGAAGACGTTATCCTCACTCCCCAGATCATCATAACTGAAGTCTCATCATCAAAGGCTGATATTTCATGACTTACCCGAGACGTTGATTATTCGAGAATCTTAACCCTCTGAATAGGATAGAGTCAGCGATTTATAAAGCCTGCCGTCTTGGTAGCAAGACTTCTAAAGGAACATACAGTTTCTCATCATATTTATTGGATATTCTTCTTTTTTGTTGAGCTAATTCAGTAAGTTTTCTTATCGATATCTAACTATTGTAATTTAGGTCGGTACAGGGATAAATCATTTACTATGACTGAAATTATCCTTAGAATCTAAATCTTTTGTAATCTTTCCAGATACACAATATCATTTTTTTTTTACATTTAGCGGTTCAACATATATCATTTTCTTCACATTCTTTCAGCCATTCCCAGTTATTGAAACATATCCACTTTTCACTGCGCAACTCAATTTGTTCAGGAACGGAAGTATCACTTATTATGATTTGTAAATCACGCACGGAAATGCGGTCCAATTGGATTTGCTGCGTTCAACACATGTTGATGTAAGACATCAAAGTGACTGATATAATCAAGCCGATGGAAATTATTTTCTTCGCTTTATTTTGATATTTTGGCTATCACCAGCATCAAATAACGTTGATTATATTCAAGTAACATCCTCATTTTATGTCTATCAACTTTAACTTATCCTGTTAAATCGGACAGAGAGATATAGCAACCTTTGCTTGACAATTTTGACACATAAGTATATGCTCTCTCTCTCTCACTACGTATGGTATCAACTATGAATAAATATCGAATGAAAATAGTCAATTGACTTCTACATTATCTGTTATATAATTGTGGAAGGATTTTTTTTATATTATCATTTTTCGTTTTATATATCTTATCTTTCGGTTTAGTTAGGCTTAGAACCTTTCGGCTTAGTGCATGGGTTAGTTAGCTGCACACATTGAGTGCAGCTGTTCACGCGCGTGCGGGGAGGATGTGACAATCACAGATGTCACAATAAAAAATCCAGTGAGGAAATGTGACTGGGGATGTGAATGACGTCATGCCCGGAAGCGATGGGCTGGGATTCTTAGTGATTTTGAATAAAAGCAGTGAGTTGAGATTTGGACTGAGATGATGCGAGTAGATTTTTCGGACCTGGGTGAGGCCAGTGAATTTGTGGACTATGGAGAGCGCGCGCGCGTTGGTTGAGTCAGTGAGTTGAAAGCTGACGATGGACGAACAGTCAGCATAGAAAAATTGTGTCTCTCTCTCTCGTCGTGTCGAAAAACCTAAACTTAAAGAAGGTAATAAAAGTTTCGTACCTGAACCAAGAAAGTCGTCAGTGTTTCGTGTTTTTCGGATTCCTATGCGAATGAACATTCTATGAACATATGTACATTTCACATATCCGTATAATGACCATGTTACATATCTATTCATCTATCTATCTATCAATGTATTATTATGATAGCTCATGAAATTC
>OY757904.1:13863588-13958588 GCA_963585895.1 Sepioteuthis lessoniana | reverse complement strand
TTGATTTATTGTGCATTTGAGAATTAACCAGGCACTAAAAACACATAATATTCCGTGAACTTAAATGGAACCGGAAGAATAATCTCTGAAAACATATATCCTCAAAAATCTGCCATAGTTAAGGACCTAGTTTTGTGAAACTATATCAATTAGTGGTCATAAACTCTCTATTACACCACAGGCACCTCTGCAAGAGGTGCCCGTGGTGTAATGGTTATCGTCGTAGGAAATGGACACGGCGACACGAGTTCAAATCCTGGACTAGACTGATAGCATTTCACATAGCGCTATTACCCTTGGCAAATGTATGAATCCAAATATTCTCCCTCTATTCTCCAGCTATGGGTAAATAGTTGGACAGACTAGGTTCTTCAGCCTTGCTGAAGAACCTAGTCTAGGAGAAGAAAAATTCTGAATTAAAACCTGTTAAACTCCGCTTAAAAATCAATCTCGTGTCATATCCTGCCCGAGCGGAGGGGTTGGTAATCTCTCTATACAACAGAGTGTTGGACCAAAATTCAAGAAAAATCTATACTTATTATCAGTAACTTCTAGCTTCTTTTAACAAAGCCATTGTTTGTTTGCCCTTTTCATTCGTTTTATTTATTCTAGAAGTCAATTAAACATTGACATCAGCATCAATTTTATAAATTTAATAACGAATAATGTACGGCCACACAATATCCTGATCATGTCAGCAACTTTATTTTTCTCTGGCGAAAAGAAAAATATATTTATCATGTAGGGGTGTACATATATTTCTCTCACATTATACAGCGTGCCACTGGTCCTGATTGCAACAAATGTTGTTTGTACTGACATATATCAAGTAAAACTGTAACGATCTTACGCTGGCCATTATGTTTAGTTCCAATGTCTTATTGCTTGTTTAAACGTGTTATGTTATTTAAAGAGACCACGTTTTCGTCTTTGTTGTTTACCTGCAACGCAGTGTGGTAGGTATGAGTTTTTGTTGAGAAGGTAAAACAAATATCTTTTTTTCCTTCCTTTTTGCGTCTTATTTACCTAAATCTACCAAGTTTTCAGATCTTTTCCTTTTTTCTTATGTAAATAAATCATTCGGCTTTCATAATTTCCTGTTTTTCAGTGTTGTACTTTTCTAATCATTCTTGACAGTTTTGTGTATTTCAGTGATTCTTTTCAAAATTTTCAGTTATTTTATTTTTTACTTTCATTGCAAAAGTTGTTGGAAAATTTTCTTTTTTCTTCATCCAACTGGGTTTTGGCTCATCCATTCAACAGCTATCTCACTGGGTGCCTTATACGTCCGGAATTGTGTCACGACTAAGCAAACCTTAGTAACGCACTCAAGCTTTAGAATTGAGAGAATTAACTCTTTCTTAACGATTGTCTGCTGGAATAAACAGAGAAATAAAGCAGACTGAAATAAATCAATGAGATTTATTGAGATTTTGGCTCTTTGGAAAAAAAAAACACCCTATCAACGGAGCTTTGAATTCGCATATGTAACCCTTGCAGAGATATAAGAAGTTCCCTCAAAATAAAAGGATGTCATGGCTTTGGTATTAAACTGCATCTTGTTATGAAACCCCTTTATTGGATATCTGGGAAGTGTAGATTACTCTTTCATTGACAGTAATCCATGGTAGCAGACCAGTCGACTGGAGCTGTAGAATACGTCGACTGCATCTCTGCAGAGGGACAAGATAACCCCAAAGAATATCCTGATATGACCCTAAACTGAATCTGATGTTAAGGATCCAGTCCTGAAGCTTTGGACAATGTGGAATACCCGTTCATTGCCTTTACTCCTGGGTCCTGTCTGACTCGGAACGGAAGTACCTGTTAAGTTCACGTGTAAAGGTCAAATAAAATTGTCAAAGAATTTACTATACTTAAAATTACCAGTGGAAATAGAATTATTACTGTTATATGGAAATACTTGAAACAATTTAACCGTGTGCAAACAATAAATGCCAATGTTTGAAGCAATATAACTGTGAGCAAACAAATGAACTCTGGCCCGTTTAAAAATGTTGACTACAATCTACTTGTTTACGAATCATGAATATATATATTTATATATATATATATATATTGTCATCCAAAGACAGACTGTTTCGTTGGATTAGAACTCTTTAGTGTGGCTAGACACGCAGGACGCTTGAAGCTGGGGCCGAAACCCGCCCAAATTTTCATTAGACTTATTATTCATATAAGCTAAATCTGATTTAATATGTATAAGCTAAATCTGGCATTGAATGACCTACAAAGTTTGAAATGCATTAAAACCCAACCAACCAACCAACCAACCTTAGTCTACTCTGTCCCGGAAAGCAGTAGTACCTGTTAGTGTCCCAGCATTTGGTTTAAGAAATCCGTTAAAAAATGTTTGTGTTAGATAGGAATACTTGATACAACCGTATACAAAATCGTTTAAGAAACAATCGAACAAAAATGTAGATCTAAAAATTTAGAGTACGCAATTCCGTGTAAAACAACCTAAGAACAGCAAACAAGTTAAAATCAATCAATCAGTTTTTAGTAGCTATTATAGGTTTTAGATAAACTGGAACCCATATCTCTCATGCCGTTGTAAAATACTGCTACGAAGCTTTTTCCCTGACATGTTACCTCTTCTTTATTTTTTTTTACAGTCTACCCTTTTATTCTTCTTTCTCTCTAAGCTTTGATAAAATTTCCTTTCAAGTAGAAATATTTAGGAATTCCTTTCGTGAATCTCTTGTGCACGAATAATTGTAATTTCTACCCAGTCTAAACTAGAATAGGAATTATTTCATAATCCCATAACAATAAAATTCGTTATATTACTAAACGGCAATAACACAGTCCTATGTGATGGATCACATGTTGGTCTCTTGGGTCCTTGTTCGATCCCCCTTGATTGTACAATACATTAAGCCTTCGATAAAACTTTTAAGAGGGGAATCCTCGAGGAGCAGTTGCAACAGGCTGGACTGGGATATCATAAAGAGTTCGAACTCACGTCGTGCTTTAACGTTTACTTTCGGACTAATACCCTTGGGTAAGTTACAAAACCGCTTTTCCTAGCAGATATGGGTTAAATAGTACGACTTCTGCCCTTCTACAACGATGGTTTTAGCTTTGAATAACCTTAGATGTTTGATATGCCATTAAACATAGAAACCAAACCAAATTACACCAAACTCATCGGGGCTAACTAAATGTCTTTTAAAACATTTTTGTTATAGATTGTCTCACTTTGTTTTGCTGATTCAAAGGTTTCTTGTCCTTACACAGTGAAACGCCTACTCTATTGTTGTTGATTTTTTTATATTAGTTTAACCGGCTCATTGGCCTAGTGGGTAGGGTGTTCGCCAATCGTCCGAAAGACTGGGGTTCAACCCCAGGTCCCGTCATACCAAAGACTTAAAGCTGATACTTGATAGCTCCTTGCTTAACACTCAGCAATCTAAGGTACGTATCGAGGGTAAAGTGGAGTAATCAGGGAAAGGAGTAGCGCCCTCCTCTATACCTCGGTGTAGTAGCTATTGAAAAGGAAGCCTTCAGGTCACCCTCGACTATGGTCACCAACTTTACTTGCTTTTTACTTTTAAAGTTTCATTAGTAAATATTATTTCTTTTATATTTTATATTTGCATGTACTTTTTCTTTTCATACTTTCTTCGGTACTTTTTTGTATTTTATCTAATATTGTTTTTCTGGAGATGTTATTGTTGTTGTTGGTCTTCTTCTTCTTCTTCTTCTTCTTCTTTGTTTTTGTCGTCTTTTTATTTGATCACAATATTCTGCTTCTTCTCGTTCTTTTTCTTCGAATCAATCTTGTTATCTTTTTAAAATTTGTTTTTCTGCTTGCGTTTCACTTGATTTGTTTATAGTAGCTCATTTATTTTTACTGTTTATTTATTTGCCTTCTGCACAGACGCAACACCCGATTCCTTTTTGCATAGAGGCCATCTACTCTTAGCCAGATATCGGTCTCTTTCAACTCGTTTAGCATTTGCCTTTTACGCTCGACGAGAGGGACATTGCCCGGTTTGTGTGTACATTGTGATTACGATGAAAGAAGACATTAAATGATACATTAGTTGTTTGATTTAAACAACAGACAGAAAGAAGCAAAATAAGTTGCTCAGTGTGTCAGCGCGTCAGAAGGTGTATTTGCAAGAACTTCTGTGTTTAGGCAAAAACAAAAAAAAAAAAGAAAAAAAAAAAAGAAAAGAGATTGCGAAATAGCAACTAAGTCGAGGAAGTTAAGAGATACTTTGAAAGAGATGGAAAGAAAAAAAATAGACTAAAATACGTTACAAAGGACAATAACATGGCAACATCGGTAAAATGAACACGTGAAACGAATGAAGAAAAAAATGTGAGGTAAAAGGCTATGTGGGTACTGAGAAGAATGTTCAAAACTAAAACGCCGGAACTGTCTTCTCCTGCGTGTGTGGCGGAAATGATTTGAGATAACACTGGAGACTATCTTTTCATCGCAGCATCTGGCTATCAGGAGCCTAATTAACACTGACTGCAAGCACATTAAAGAAGAAAAAACAAAAAAAAACAAAACAAAAAAAAAAAAACAACCCTTGTACATAAGGTGCAGTAACACAGATATTTACGAAGATGATCAAAAAGTATCGAGACTGAATACTTAAATTCTTTTGAAAATGTTGAATATAAAAAGAAATTGAAATGTAATACTTTGATGAAGACGTGGAAACAGCTGAAAATGTTGCGTAAAAATTGATGATGTTAAGACGTCTCTACTCCCGTTTAGAAGACTAAAAGTGTTAGTGCCTATTAGACAAAAAGAAAGAAACTGATCCAGATACTTTTTTAACCACAGATTTAACGCATTAAAAACGTGTACACAATTTATACAGACTTAGATATATCTAAGAGGTATGATTAAACATCATAAGGACTGAATCTTTAATGTTTTGCCTTTTCTAACTTGAAATCTTAAAATTAAATGCTCGAATAAAGATGTGAGCACAGATGAACAACTTTTTGGTGTCCCTCTCCAGTTGTTGGGTGTCATTTCAGCCGGCCGTGTTGTCAGCGGCACGGATCTGGCCGGATGTTTCTTGGCACTGGAGATCCCTCTGGCCTCAGGGGGCCATCCACCCAGGCATTAACCCTCTTCGGAGAAGTTAGGTTAATTGCCTTGCGCCTAAGGCGCCCCTCTTTAGGGGAATGCCAACAGGGCCCGAGGTATTTTTGAAAATGCCAGGCGCGTGTGGACTCCGGCTCTGAGCTCGGACCCACCTTTAAAAAAGCCTTGTGCCGCACTTGCCCGTTCGTTAGAGCACGCAACAAATACCACTGAATTTTTTTTATAATAAGATGTTGATCTGTAGACGTTTAGAGTCACACATAAACGACTACACGCGTCTCTGCCAATCTGACAAAAAATATGAAACTAATCAAGCTATTTTTGAACAGCAGTTTTCATGTAATAAAAACACGTTCACTCCAAGTAGAAATATTTATGAAGTGTGATAAAAAAAGTGCCGCGACTGAGTCTTTTATATTGTCTTTTTTAGACTTTAAAAGTTAAAGTTTAATGCTTAAATAAAGACCTGTGCACTGCTGAGAAGTTTGTATGATAAACGGTTTATGTCAAGACGTCTACACTCCTGTTTAGATGTCTACCAGAGTTAGTGCCAACTGGGAAAAAATGAAAAACCAATCTAGATACTTTTGAACTGTAGGTTTGACAAAATTCTGGGTTGTCCATGTGCAGGATCTTCTATATTCAGCAGACCAAGCTCTGGGTGAACTCTTTTACTTTCTGAACTGGAATTTATCTAAAATATTCATGGAATCCTTTCGATCGGTGTGTCTTTCTGATACATCTTCTTCGAGAGGTGGCTCATCTTTAGTGAAAAATAATCAAACAGCATTAAAGAAGTTTGTAATCACATTTTTTAAATTTAAAAGTAAAGATAAAAATGTTTAAAACTTTTCAAAAGGAAATAGCAAAGATTAAATTTGATAAAGTGATTGTACAAAAAGAAGAAAAAAAACCTGAGGATACTGATTAAATTGCATCCGTTTAGAACAACAATGCAAACCTGATACATGAATGGATCAAGACATTTCACATTTACAACCACAAGATAATACTGAAACGTAGAGTTTCAGGATTATTTTGCTGGTTTTTTTTAGGCACGTATTCCATGTTCATTATTGGGTGGACGTACATTTGTGTCTGCTGGTGTGAAATTCAAATATCTTACGATATTTAACCCTTTTCGATTTCTCAGTGATTATTCTCATATACTGGTATAAAAGAGATTGAAAAGATGTCTTTCATTAAGTGCTTTGCAACTGAGAAGTACAACCTATGTTAAATCTACAAAGGAATGAGTAATGCGTAGGCAAAAAGCATG
The DNA here is from genome assembly GCA_963585895.1 of Sepioteuthis lessoniana. Taxonomy (NCBI): domain Eukaryota; kingdom Metazoa; phylum Mollusca; class Cephalopoda; order Myopsida; family Loliginidae; genus Sepioteuthis; species Sepioteuthis lessoniana. The sequence goes on along the minus strand of OY757904.1, from coordinate 13,952,208 downwards.
TTTTAATCAAAAACATTTACAACTGGTTTAAATTATTTAAAGAAAATCGGAATAGTATTCACAATGAAGGCAGGCCTTCATTGGCTAGCTCACCTGAAATGGTTAATGCAGTTAATGCGCTTATTTTAGTTGATAGGAGAATAAAAATAGGAGACATTCAAGAACAATTGGGAATTTCGGTAAGTAATACACACAATATTATGCGTGATGACATTGCCTTTCCTAAGGACAGTTGGCGTTGGTTTTCTTGAGGACAATTCAAGGCCTCATATTGCAAACTAGAAAAGTAAAACTATTAATCAATTTTTGGGGAGGAACAGTCACTACATCCGCTTAAGTTTAAGTCTGGCCCCTCTGATTTCCTCTTGTTTGGTAACCTCGAGTTATTTCTCCATGGAACAAAAATTTTAAACGATGTTGAAGTGAAGTAAACATTGAGTAAATGGTTAAAACTTTACTCCAGTGATATCAACTCTGAAAGAATACAAAAACCTGCTTTTATAGGAGTGACGTGTTAAAAAAGAGATTATATTGAAAAAAAAAAGAAAACCACAGCAAACAATTGCTTTTCATGTAGGAAAATCGAAGAATTATATTGCATGATTCCATTATTTATTGAATGGCCCTTGTATATAACTTTACCATAACTTTTTCAAGGAATACTTTATTTTCAATCATCTTGTTTCGCGAATAAAATCAGGAATATTAGGTGAAAATAAGTAATTTGGATTATAGATAATATAATTAATGAAAATGCCACGAACATTTAATAATATGTCATTGTTTTATGAAAATAATATACCTTGCTTATCTCGTAATTAATTGAAAAAAAACGTCACAAATCAAGTGACCAATTAAGTCTAATTCGGGAACCACCGAAATATTCGGAAATAGATACACGGTTAGTAATGAGACTTTGACATTAGAAGGACAATAAACTGAGATCAGTATGGATTCTACAGAGGGATGTTGGAAGTGAAAAGCATTCTGCATCAGCTCCTCGTTCTTTGCCTTTAAGTTTAATTTAATGAGACCAAAGTATGGGATTTAAGGAATAATTGTTCCTTGTTTCCGCCAAACGACTTTAAACAAAAAAAAATCAATTCCTTGTGTGATGCAAACATTCTAAATAAATAAGGATTATCGATCACAAAAAGTGAAAGATATTTCTAAAAAACACCTCAACACAGGAGGATCACAGTTCGTTAAAGTTCGGCCTATTTTTTTTTATTACAATGTGTTTGTTTATTGATTAATTCAAATGATTGATTGAAACTGGATGTCAGACCGTTTAGGGTTATTTTATGTTAAGTAGTTATGGAAACGTGTTCATTATAATTTCTTTTCTTTTTTTTTTTTACATATGTTGTGTTTTTTTTGTGTTTTTGCATGTTTAACGAATAATTTTAAACAGAATTATTTGATCCATTCATGATATATTAACAGGTACAACTACTCTGGGTCAGAGTGGACCTGGAAGTAATGGTAATGAAAGGGTAATCCTCACTTTCAAGAACTTTAGAACTTGAGCCTCCCTTTCAGATGCACTAGATATGGTCACCCATTATTGAGAAATGTCTTTGTAAACTAAAAACATAACTTAAAAACCTAAATACAACTCTGACATAATTGGATGTCATAATGTTCTGATCTTAAAAAAGGATATCCTGGGATGACGAAAAAAAGATTTCAATATTTTGGTAACATTTGGCTCAATTTGCCCGTTCCGAATGGGTTTGCCGAAGTCATCATCATCATCTTTATGTCACGCCATCAGCACGGATATCTCTGACCCTCTCTTGCCACCCATCCCTATTGTCCATTGCTTCCGGCAGGTCTTCAGGAATCCATCCCGTATCTACACTGAGCTGTTGTATGTAGGTTCGAGCTGGTCGTCCTGCCCTTTCTCGCCCATGTGCGGTGGTCCACAGGAGAACATCACTTATGAGTTCGTCCTTACTTCCCCAGCACTATCCCGCACATCTGGTTCGTCTAATTTTGATAGTTTTCTTGATGGATGTTAGGTTACCGTACAGCTGCTGCTTTGTTGGGTGCTGCTTCCAGGTATTGTTCAATATTGCTCGAAGCATTCTCGTGTAATTGCCATCAAGTTTTTTCTCCATGCGTTTAGTTAGCGTCCATGTAGGGCATCCATATAGCAGTATCGACACGACCGCTGCTAAGAAGATGATGAGACTCTGCTAGGCAGATGAACTTGTCAACTAGTTTCAGAGAGCTACCGTTTACTGTTGAGATGTCGCCTGTTTGATTAGGCACCTATATTCAGTCTTGTGTGCATTGACATGGAGGCCAATGCCTGCAGCGACTCGTTCCAGATAATGTAGCAGTGTTTTGGCTCGGGTGTGTGCATTTGCCAGAAGCGCCATGTCATCGGCGTAGTCAGCGTCGGTAATTGGTTTTTGCAGGGTAAATTCTGCTTCTTTCCTTTGTTAGTTTCAAACCGTTTTCTTTGATTTTATCAATAGTTATTCTAAGTTCTTCGTCTAGACAGAAGGCGAAGAGGTATGGGGGTAGTGTGTTTCCTTGCTGTATAACTGCTACAATGTCGAAGAAGTCTTTGTCTCCATTCAGAGAACGGACTTCTACTTTGGTGTTTCTATAGAGGATTCTTATAGCTGCGACAGTTTCTTTTGGTAGGGTGTAGGCGAGTAGAATTTACTCCATCTTTCTTCAGTGAATGGAGTCAAAGGCCTTTGTGAAGTCGACAAATAATATTGTGGCCTGTAGGTTTTTTGCACGTACATCTTCAAGAATTCGACGGATAGTCAAAATTTGTGAAGTCGTGGATCTATTTCTCTGGAAGTCATTTTGATTCTTCATAATTATGTTGTCAATTTTGGGTTCTATGCGGTTGCATAGTAGGGCATAACATATTTTGGCCGCTATGGATGTAAGTGTTATACCTCTGTAGTTCTTGGCTAATCTGAGATCGCCCTTATTATGGAAAGGGAGTATGAATCCCTTCATCCATCTAAGTCGTGAAAGTGACAAAACACTGTGAACTATGAGACACAGAGATTGCGTGGTATTTTAAAGAATGCTATTCGCTAGATTTGCTTTAACAGTTTTGAGCACAGCCTCTGGATCCACGGCTTTAAGTCTATGTGATGTTGCTTCATCGTCGAGGTTCTTGTTAAGTGAACGAAATCTTTTCAACTATCTGCTTACTTTATTTTAATCAACTGCGCCTTTACTTTTTGGACAGCAAGAATTTTGATGCCTCTGAGACATGAATGTCCGGTTCGAACTTTTAAAATATTAATTCAACAAATCAGAATACACTGCACCCTAATATGTGTGACTTTCAACCGATAGACAAAGGGAGTCAATGCACAACGTGTCAGTGTACCATCTACTACGATATTTGCAACTAAGACATGTACCTAACCCAACTTAAACAGTTTGGTCACGTGATATACATGCGTCAAACTAGTACTCACTAAACTACAACCAAACTTTTGACTCAGCCTAGTAGAACATACCATTAATTCTTTCATTGAAAAAAACTGAGGAATAGATTTGAATCCAGGAGAAAAAGAAAATGTGACAAAAACAAGAACATTTTTTCAAGGTGACTGCAGTTCTCATTACTCTAGAAAATAGCTTAATTTAATCTAGTAGAATTGAAAAAGAGGATATGAATTCACTAATTCATATCCGAAATACGAAACTATTTGATCGTGTATTTGCCAAAAATAAAACTAAATTGAACATATTGATCCAAAACTGCAAAATTTGCGGCCATGATGTTGAAATAAAATTTGGAATCGATAAATATGCAATGTTGGTGACGCACATAGGAAAACATGAATTAGCAGAAGGAATTCAATTACTTAGCAATGAAATTATCAGGACGAAGAACAGAAAGGAACAATACGACAATTATGGAATACTGGGAGCAAGATTTGCTTAAATTGAAAAAGAAAATGGTATTTTGTAAAATACCTTGTCTTGGAAGTAATGAAAAAAAGACTACGTAAAAATATTTTATAATGCATACATATAATGAAAATACGATATTTTAGACCCTTAAAAATTGTTCAAAAGAAGTACAATTTTAATTACAAAACTAAAAAGAAGATAATTACTCTGCGTAATGCCTAACAATCCAGAGATGACATTGGCATTTTATTATAAAGAAGGACAAAGACGAATCTGTAATGATTCTCGTGTTGGCAACTGTTTTATAAAAGGCGAATGACATAGCTTAAAATTTAAAAAAAAATTATAACACAACTGGTAGGAGTAAAAAGTTGAAATAGACAAAAATAAATAAATAAAAGGGGAACCTGAGTCTGTAAGAAAAATAATACATGAAGAATCGGAAAAGATTGTGAAAAGGGTATTTAATAAAGAAAACGGAATCAATATTAATAGCTGCGTTTCAATTTATTTGAAACTAGATTTACAAGTGATATATGTGAATTAAAACTAATTAACATATACATGAAGATCTATACGTGTAAATATACCAAAAAGAAGGATGAATTGATTTTAATCAGATTTCGTAGTAATGTACAATATCCTCTTCGAGTGTTGACGCATTCTCGTATCCATGCATGGTGCATTTTTTAAAAGTTCAAATTGAATTTGTTGGGTGGACAATGATACGAGTGGCTGTCATAAGGTCCCCAAAATAACCAAAAAGCTTCTACAGGACACAACTTGTTAAAAAACCTACAGTGTTTTTCCTCGAAAACTTAATCAGAATTGACTTACTTTTTTGTTTAGAAAAGCGATTTGAAAGAGATTGTAAAAAAAAATCCCCACCCACAAAACATTCCCTCTTCAAGAGAAAATGTTCTAAAGCATTTGTAGAATTTTTTGCTTAACAGAATATCTCGGAAAACGCCAGCTAATATATATATATATATATATATATATATATATATATATATTGTGATCCACAGACAGACTGTTTCGTTGTATTAAAATCTTCAGTGTGGCTAGACACGTAGGACTCTTGAAGCTGGGATAGAAACCCGCCCAACTTAGTATCAAACCACTCAGCCAACAAATGTACCGCGTCAGTTCGGGAATTATAAGGTATTAGTAGTAACGTTCGTTTGTTTACACTTATACCTTACCGGATAGCCGAGTGCTAAATTCGATTGAAGAGCTTTGCATTATGGGAGCGGCAGCCGAAAATTCCTTCGCCAGAGTGCTCAACCCCAATGGGGGAGCGTATATACATATATATATATATATATATATATATATAGGATTAAAATTTAACAGAAAATGTATTTTTAATCGTTAAACTTGGAAAGAGCTCTATGCACGAAAATACCGAAAAATATTACAATATTTTTAACAACAAAATCAAAGTAGAATTAAAGTAGAATAATAGAAAAAGGTTGAGTTTCACAATGTTGATTGTGTGGCGAGAGATGAGCCGATACTAAGTCAACTGAGGATTAATTATAATGTTTTCATTCTGTTTCTATCTTTGCGTTGAAGCGACACATCTATCTATCTATCTATCTTATTATTGTTATTATATACTCTTTTAGAGTTTTTCACATCAGCTAACGCTGATGGTTTTACAGTGGAGTTTGAGTGCCAGCAAGTCTCCTCAAGTCTCCAGGACTCGTCTCAGGATTCTGGCCGTTCTTAGCAATGCTGTCGTTTGGATAGTCTCTACCCGTCCACCACTTTCCAAGTCTTCCAGGCCTTTTAATAATCCTTTTATTATTGTGCCTAACGCACCAATCGCAATTGGCACAATCGTTATTTTCCTGTTCCACAGCTTTTTCAATTTTCTAGCAAGGTCGAGGTACTTATCTTTCTTTTCACTTTCCTTCAGATTTATTCTGTGGTCCGCTGGGACAGCAAAGTCGACAATTTTACAAATTTTCTTTTTTTTTTGTTGTTGATTATTATGAGGTCTGGTCTTCTGGCTGGGATTAAGTGATCCGTTTGTATGTTAAAGTCCCATAGAAGTTTATGCGTGACATTTTCTAGGACAGGTGCTGGGTTGTGCATATACCATTTTATCATTCTTCTTCTTCTTCTTCTTCTTCTTCTTCTTCTTCTTCTTCTTCTTCTTCTTCTTCTTCTTCTTCTTCTTCTTCTTTATTATTATTATTATTATTATTTACTCATTAGAGTTTTTCACATCAGTTTTAGCTGATGGTCTTTCACTGGAGTTTCAGTGGCGGCAGGTCTCTTCAAGTCTCCAGGACTCTTCCCAGTATTCTCCCCGTTCTTAATAATGCTATCGTTTGGATGGTCTCCACTCGGCCACCAATTTCCAAGTCATCTAGTCCCTTAAATAATCCTTTAGTTACTGTACCAAAAGCACCAATCACAATTGGTATAGTTGTCACTTTTCTTCTTCTTCTTCTTCTTCTTCTTCTTCTTCTTCTTCTTCTTCTTCTTCTTCTTCTTCTTCTTCTTCTTCTTCTTCTTATTATTATTATTATTATTATTATTATTATTATTATTATTATTATTCAGCAATATTTGCTCATGAAAGGGTGCAATACACTTAAATGCACAAACCGAATGATGTTTTTTTTCGGTATGCATTTGCATGACTGTCAAGATTTACATATCTATATTCTCGATGTAAAGGACATAATTATTAAATGATAATTCACTACCTTGTAAATAAAAAATAAACATAATAATGGAACCCTGCTAAAAAAACCGAAACTGCTTGTCTCTATCTTGTCTAGTAATATAGAACTCCGTAAACTCATATTTGATAACACTACTTCATTAAGCTAACTCTGTCTGAGATTTCTTGTGTAACTACCTAAAAGATACATGTGTGAAACAATAACAAAAGTTGTATAAAGGAGGTTTAAGAGAAGAAATGAATAAATAAATAAAGAAATAAATAAAGAAAGAAAGAAAAAAAACACGAAACATTGTTTTAGAAAGTAACAAGAAAAAAATGTGTGAATAGACAGAGATGTTATGTAAAAATCGGTCGAACAAGGAAGTCTGATTTTCTTTGCTTATCAACACGTTTTCTTATTCTTTTATCATATCCGAAACTCCTTATCATAACTGCGTGTCTTGATATTATCTATTTATTTTTTTACTTTTTAGAAGCACCTTGTTGAACGATCATTATGTTAAATCAACTCCCAAAATCTGCAAACGATCAACTTCCTTGTATATAATTTTATCTTCAAGCTGTATCCTATCAAGCCTCATAAATCTCTGGCAGTTAGCATGCGCCGGCTTTATCGCTGGTATCACGAAATAAAAGAATCCCCATTATATTACAAACCGTCAAACATCCTGTTTTGGTTACGCGGTTCATATGTACCAACCAAACGCTAAAAAATCACCCTTAAGTATGCTAGGAGGCAATTAAAACACGCCGTTTTTATTTTAAACGATTTTCGCTCTAAATATTAATTAAGATGCAAAAGTGATTGAGTCTAATGTTGCAACTTGCCGGTAAATTTCTTTTGCTAAACAAATTTTACGTACAATTTAATTACTGGTTTTATTTATTTATTTTTCAAATTTCAGTTGCTTTTTTTTTTTTTTCTTTCATGTTATCATTATCATAAGACTCAGGTCGTTTTACGTTTTACAAGCGTGGAGTTAGCTATGTGGATAATAAATAAATAGATAAATAAATCGGCATTGGACATGATTGAACAAGCATCACGTATATTTGATATCCTATTTCGTCAATTTTATCAATTTATTTACATTTTAATGATTTATTTTGTTTTGTTTTCTTCTTTCTTTCTTTCTTTTTTTTTTTCTAACATTCACCTCATGAAAGGTCAAATGCGAAGCTAATTAGTTAAAGCTTACGATGAGATGACGTTGAGAGGAAACGAATAGATATAAATAATTATACAAGACTAAGGGATGAATGATAGTGTTAATAAAAATGCAACTTGCTCAAAAGCATTGTTACAAAAAAAAATAAAGCTAGTTTTGTAAACACGCCCTCAAACACCAATTCTCATCCATACACGATACAAACGAAACTCACTCTGAAAATTTCAAAAACCCCAAAAATCACCAATCTTGGTCTTTCGTGAGTTTATGCCGGCAGGTTCCGTATACTGATTAGCTGGTTGTCAGACAAGTCTGTCTCAAGAAATGCCTGATGTACAGAGACAGATTCTTTGTTTTCCATGTGTTACGCAATCACTCACACTAACGATCCTTGGTATGTCTATTTGCAGCAGAAATTCACGCTACTCTGACGCTTATTGACCTCTGAGATAACTCTTTACGACAAGCATCTATCGCAATTGCTCGTTAAGGTAATTGTAATAAATTCTACACAGGGCAACAATCAGATGTTAGCTCTCTCGAGAGAGAAAGAAAGAGTCCTACCATCTTCTTTATAGACAAAATAACAATGGCCGAACTTTACTGAAGAAAATGAACTGCAAAGAAATGTACACCATGAATGAATATTTGAAAATATAAAAACCCTGAAACAAACAAACTTTTATCAAAATGACTTAATTTGACGTTAAATAACTCGAAAAGGGTTGATACGCCGTAAAACAAAACAACTCTGTGGTTGAATTAGTATTTTCTGTTTTCTAAAATTCAAAAATGACAATACTAATAGATTATGAAACGATAAATGAAATTGTAAATGTAGTTGTAATAGTAGTAGCAGTAGCGACAGAGTGGTAGTCTTTCATTGTCTTAGTATTTTTAAATGAACTATTGCGAATATTTATTATTTTTCATTTTATCCTTCTCATAATATCACGTTTTTTCGTAATATAAAAATCTACTATCAAATAAACATCGTATTCTGTGAATGAATTTTATTCTTATTGTATTATAAACGGTAAAGATTTCTTTCTTTATGTATACACCAGCATAAGAATATAAGGAAGAAGTTACTTTTCGGGCAACGTATTTGACACTTCTATATTTTAGAGGTAACCTTTTGAACTATCTGTGTCCAGCCACTTATATATTATATAATAATATTATATATAATGCAATGTATTGAAATATATATATATATATATATATATATATATATAATTTCACTACATTTCATTAAATATGATCGACAAGAATTTATTATACACCTTTTTTTGTTGGAGGTGCCCGTGGTGTAATGGTTATCGTCGTAGGAAATGGACACGGCGACACGAGTTCAAATTTCACATAGCACTAATACTCTTGGGAAAGGTATGAATACAATTATTCTCCCTCTAGTACATAATTGGACGGACTAGGTTCTTCAGCCTTGATGAGGCAACTAGTCTAGGAAAACTCTGAATTCAAACCTGTTAAACTCCGCTTAAAAATTGACCTTGTGTCATATCCTGCCCGAGCGGAGGGGTTGGTAAATAGGATTATACACCTTTTTCATGTTTCTCCGATGGGTGCGTATGAAGAAGCAAATGTGAATCTAGGCAGTCAAGCAAATACATTTATCTTTATTTCTATTTTTTATGCGTTTTTACTAAGATTGTTCACTAATAAAATCCTTATTCAACACTTCTTCTCTGTCATACACCCCCACACACAGGGTAATATATTTACAAAATTACTTGAAATTGCTGTTTGCCAGAGAACAAAAACAAACAAAACACATGCAGGTGACGATGATGGCATTTGCAGTTGGTGCAATTGGAACGATCCCCAAAGGGGACTGGAACAGTTGTACGTCGAAGGAAGTATCAAGACCATCCTGACAGCAACATTTTTGTGATCGCTCAGAATACTGAGAAGAGTCCTACAAACCTGAGGAAACGTGGTGCCACTCAGACTTCAGTGAAAGCCAACCAACAAACGCTAGTGAGAGGAAAAAAGAACCAATCTGTAAAGCATCTGGCCATGACGGCATACATGGATTCTGGTTTAAAAATTCAACTCCATCCATGACAGACTGGCACTTGAACTGAGTACATGCTTGGAAGAATCAAATATACCTGTTTGGATGACTAAAGTGAAGAACGGCCTGATCCAGAAATACCAGCAAAAAGGAACCGACCACATTAACTATGGATCGATGAGTAAAATCCCAACAGCACTGAGAAGCGGGGGGGATTTTTTTTACTTGCTAGTAAGCAGCCAGCTGTTTTCTGATGAACAGAAAGGATACCGCAAGAGAAACAAATGTCACGTGGCCTCCCACTAAGAGAAGAGAAATAAGGAATTTCCACAATCATCCGTGTTTGAATTAACTAAAGAATGACCGTTAAGAGAGATAGTAATGTAGTTCAATCCCGAAGTAACAAACCCAGGTCAGAAGGGAAACCAACACATGTTTGTACTTGGTGACCAGATGGGCAAAGAAGTGGGGACAGGGATATGTAGTAGGCCTAACGAATCACCTGACAGGGGAAGGAAGAAGAGAGAAGCCAAATGATTGGCTAGAAAAAAAAAGTGGAAATAGCCCCCTTCTTCAATCAGCGGAAATAGAAAAGAAGAAAAAAGGAGTTTTTTGGATAGAGGTCGTGGTGAACGAAACTAAAACCAAGACACCGGGTAAAGAAAGACGGAAAGTATCTTGGACAAGTAGGAGTAGGAGCCATACCTTCAAGCAAGAACTAAAAATAACATAAAGTCCGTTAGCCCGTAACAGAGGAAATATTCTCCACCGGAATCCATTGGAAAAGATACGTAAACTCTAAGACTGTTTCTCCCTATATCCAGTTGTATATCCTCTCTCCCCCTCTCTCAATTTGATGAAAGACTAAAAAAGGGAAAAGGAAAGAAAAGAAAAGAAGAAAGACATTTATTTTTATGTACTGTCCGTTAGTAATATGGCCGACGCGTTGAATATGTGTACACACGTGTGTAGTAAAAAGATTGATATATTTTAATGTTCCCACGTGTTGAAGTTTTTCATTTGTATCGTTTACGATCAAAAGTTGCTATTTTATGTTTCTTTTTCGGCTTCTATTCGCCTTTTTTCTACCTTAAATTGTCCGATATGAATTCCGTTTAAAAATATTACACGGGAAATCGGAGTTGACGACTATTATAATTAATATTATCACATCGAATCCTAGAGGTCCATATCTTCCATAAATCTAGGGGTGGAGGAACTAGTGGCCTTGGTAGGTGGGTGAATAGTGCGAAATTTGGAAATCCCTTGCCAACGGCAGTCAGTCTAGCCATAAATTAACCCCCACATAATACGCCAGTCCCTACATGCCCGAGAAAGGACTCGGAACAATGACTTATACTATGACGGATCAAGTGCCAGGACGCCCCGTCTTCACACGTGTAAAAAAAACAAAAAGAAACTCCCCGTTTGGTGATAACAACATCTAAATTCACCAGTTCCCATACGCTTTTAAATGGTTACTCATCTGGGGATCTTTTTATTTTAATTTGCCGTCATACAAATAATTGAATGTACATTGATTAGCACATCCTCAACGAAATAAAAACAAGCCAGGATCATCATCATCATCATATCGTGCTGGCAGCAATGTGAATTGACTATAAAAGGCTAACAATATGGTCACGCAAATCTAAATAACAGACTTCTTAAAAGTCATCATGGAAGCCATGAAAAACTGGAAAAGGAAATTGACCACTGAAAGAAAAACACTGAGATGTCAATCTTAAGAGGTATCCTCCAAAAAGACTCACTTTCAACATTGCTATTTGTAATAGCGATGATTTAGCTTAACCGCATACTTAGAAAATGCGCAGCGGGCTACACATTTACTAAATCGTATGAAAAGATTCATCACGTAATGTTTATGGACGACATCAATCCCTTTGTAAATAGTGAAAAAGAATTGGACATCCTTATACAAACTATAAGAATATGCAGTCAGAACATAAACATGGGATTTAGTATTGAAAAATGTACCAGAAGCGATAAAAAGCAAATACTGGTGAGAATAAAACTACTAAATCAAGAAAGTATCAGCTTCGAGAAAATGAAACCTACTGGTACTTGCTAAAATTGGAAGCGGGCATTTTCAAAAAAAGTTGAGATGAAAGAAAAAATTAAAAAAGAGTGTCTCAAACAAACGAGAAAAATTCAGGAAACAGAAATGAAAATTAAAAAAAAAATATACGGACAATTCAAGAAACAAACAGACGAAATATCACAGAAGACCTGAGCATGGCTAAAAAAAGGTAGACCTTAAAAGAGAAACAGAATATCTTCCAATAGCAATACAAAAGAACGGAACATGGACAAACTATTTTCAAAATATATAAGATGTTACTGAATAGCAAGCGTCTTTGACATGGTGATTGAGGTGAAACGTTTAATCATATAATAAGCGAATGCAGCAAACTAGTGTAAAAATGTACCATATTCACAATTAACGCTATGTGCGAAATGGACATATAATGTTCATTACTATTGAATTCATAAAGAACATAGGAATTTCGGAATTCGAAAACAGGTAACGACTTCTTGTCAAGGTACGAAACCTTTTTATTAACTTTGAGTTAAAGGTTTCGACGTAAGGAGGAGAGACACAATCTTCTATTCTGTCTTATTCATTTGGCCCCCATCTCGAGCGGCCCCCATAGGGCACAAGTTTGCCTCGCGTCTGTGAGCTCCAAAAATCGACCGTCTTCGTCCAGTGTCTAATCTCCACACCAACTTTCTTCAAATCTCACACAAACCTCCGTGCACTTCCGGTGCGTGATGTCACCCGTACCTTGTCACCCCGTTTCGTCTCTGACTATTATGACATCTGAGTGACACCTCCATCCGCCCGCGCGCACCCGCGTTAACACCTGCCTCAATGTTGCACCCAACTAACCCATGTGCCGAGCTGAAAGGTTTTCAGCCAAACTAAACTCAAAGGCATGAACCGAAATCCCTCGGCTATTATATAACAAAAGGTGTACAATACGAAACACAACTGGCGGGGGTGGGCGATTCAATAGGAATTGTTCCATAAATTGAAATTTGACCATAATACCAAATAGTATGTGTACAAACTTGAACCCGTCCTGGAGATTGAGACGCATAAAGTTATCTCTAATTTTGAGATACTAACGTAATTGCCTCCAAAAGACTAGACCAAGTTATTGTTAACATAAAAAAAAAAGAGAAAGAACTCCTGCCGAACAGTGGACATTGCCGTTCCAGCAGACCACAGCGTGAATATCAAAGAAAACAAAAACAAAGACAACGATTTAATCCTTGCCAGAGAACTAAAAATCTATGGAACATGAAACAACGGTGATGCCAATTGTAATTGGTGCACTTGGAATGATCCGCAAAGGCTTGTTAAGGGGGCTGAGACCATACACACTACAGCATGTTTGAGGTCAGCCAGAATACTGAGAAGAGTCCTGGAGACTTGAAGAGACTTGCTGTCATTCAGTATCCAGTGGAGGACCATTAGAAAAAACTCGCTAGAAATAACAGTCATATTAATAATTGATATTTTGTTAAATATATCAATGATATTATAAAGGAGTATAAGGAATATGTTTCAATTTTTGGACAAAATAAAAAGTAAAATATTTAGACTGATACATGGGAAAAGTGCAACATACAAATGACACAATGAAACTTCAAGAAATAGAGGTAGATTATCAAAGAGACGTACAAGTAAAATATACAAGAAATCTTCCATCTTTTTTCCGCTACGTCGCTTTGAGAATTACATTTGGTGCTACAACGAGAAGAACACATTTGATAATCGCACATGGGAAAATAAGCAAGTTTATGTACTCTTCATAATCAGCTGTGCAATCTGAGTTGAAACGAGAGAGGCGTTAACTTCCTAAATTTTACACTTCCATGTAAACTAAGATTCTGTGTTTATCTTAACATAAAAAAAATGAACTCAGAATCATGTAAGACGATATTTATTGGGTTGGGTTCTCTTGCGGAGTCACGTATTTCTAGGAAACTTCATGAAAATAGACTTCAGTCCAATTTCGAATTGGTTTAGTCTATTTGTTTAACTACATATCCACTGTTTATTGATTATTTAATGCGGACATTTTCTTCATTATTAAATGGCTATAATTATTGTTTAAAATGTTTCTTTATTTTTTTCTTTGTTACTGTATTTTTTATTTCCTTATAATCATTTATTTGTACACAGCTACATTCTATTATATTGTATGCCTATATAATAAAAATAATTTGTACCCAGCTACATTCTATTGTATTGTATGCCTATATAATAAAAATAATTTGTACACAGCTACATTCTATTATATTGTATGCCTATATAATAAAAATAATTTGAACACAGCTACATTCTATTGTATTGTATGCCTATATAATAAAAATAATTTGTACACAGCTACATTCTATTGTATTGTATGCCTATATAATAAAAATAATTTGTATACAGCTACATTCTATTGTATTGTATGCCTATATAATAAAAATAATTTGTACACAGCTACATTCTATTATATTTTATGCCTATATAATAAAAATAATTTGTACACAGCTACATTCTATTGTATTGTATGCCTATATAATAAAAATAATTTGTACACAACGGTGTGCTTTCAAGTGTTTTTGAGACTAATATTTTATACTCAATTATACAGATTCAAGTTACTTACGATAATTTTTAATAAACTACTTTCATCTAAATTGCCAGATCATACTGGTAGCGTGATGATCTTTTTCTTTTTCTTATAATCCACTCCTATCTTGGCAGGTTCGTTAGATTGCTTCCTGTGTCCGCATAGATCTGATGCGTTGAAGTTCTTGCAAGTTGGCTAACTCTACTGGGGTTCATGTGTAAGAATCCATCGCAGATCATCACTTTGTAATTTGTCCTCACTTTTCAATCTATACCCAATTCGTCTTATTTGGTTGGTTCTTAGGATGAGAGGTAAGTGGCCGTACATCTGCTGTTTTGGGATGTGTTGCTTCATGTTACTCTTAATATAATTAAATTCATGTAGTAATATTGTTTCGAGCCTTCCAATCTAACACAAATAATCTTTAAACCGATCTATTTGACTCATAGTTGGGAACCTAATAGATACTTCCACTCCGAGTCTGAGTGGCACTTGGGGTAATGGTTATGAAAAGGTACTCCATTATCCTTCAAACTGGATCTTCATCACCATCTTCAGCTTAATATTATACGCTGGACACTCTGTGAATTGGGCGGCAGGATTTATCTGTTATTATTACTCTACTGTACGGGCCATTGAATTATTTCATTTACTGATTTTATTTTTGGCTTACTCTACAATCGCTGAGCAAGAGCTCAGAAAAAGAAAAAAAAAGTAACTCATCAAAAAAAGAAAAAAAAAGTAACTCATCAATTGTCAATAGGCGCTTTCAAAAGTATGAAGGTAAAACAAGTCCTATTTAGCCCGAGCAAAAGCTGTTTTATTGTAAGAGAATAAACATTTGTATCAGGTGAGTATTTTTTATTTAACGTAACCATTATCTTAATTTTGTAGCGAGAACCAGATGTTTATCGAAAATTATTTTTTAAAATATCAACCCCCCACAAAGAAAAAACTCCAGAGGGTGCTTGAAGGTCATTAATTACACCAAAGTTGTTTGATAGATATGGTGTTCAATCTAATAAAAAAAAAAAATACCAAACAGCATAAAATAAGGAAATGGTATCAAAATATTTTTCTCTTTAAAATTACATGATGATTTTTTTCAGAATTGTTCTCATTAAAAGCAACAAATCCTTTTCCATATATAAATGCACTTTTTAGTGTGTATTATCATTTGAGCTTACAATACGCTGCCTGTATCTACAGTAGATGGGTAAGACAACCAACGACTTTAGAGTCTAATGCAGGACATTAAACTTCATTGGCTGGTGAGGCAATACTTCTGAAGATTTGGATAGTCTGAAGTATCCCTTTATTAAAATTACTCTCAGCTCCACTCTGAGGCCTTGTCATTGTTCTAGTCCCATTTATGAGTCAATTATTTTGGTATAAAGATTATTGTTATTTGACAGGAATACCGGATGTCATATATAAGTAAATGTCTTGCGTTAAGAACACTTTCTTGAAGCTGTAAATTTTTTATAGGGATTATTATTAATAGTTATTTGAAACAATATAATTGGGTGCAAACAAATGACTATTTTCTGCAGATATACAGCTATTAGTATTCAAAGGAAACACATGAAATTCAAGAAATTAGATTCTTGAATTTTTTTTCCGATTCTGAAGTCTTTTTCTTTGGATGATGACTTTTAATTTTGTTTTTTAGGTACTCTTCCAAACGGTCTATTCATTTACTGTCTTCCGTGCTAATCGTTATTATCAGTCGTCTATCGAATTCTAAATTTTATCGATTTGTCCTGAAATTTATTCAAATTGTTCATTTTGGTATTGGTTACTTCTCATGGAGTTTCCTTTCGGTGCGTTAGCATTTTTTGAGTACTTTGTTGTGAATAAGGATAGTTTTTAAAAGTTTCGTTTTTTCCTAGCTACTAATGAGTAGTACTATGAGTCTCTACATGTGGCTCTTGCATTTGTTGGTATGCACTTTACGGCTGTTTGCATGTGGGCAGCAAAAAGTTTTTATATTTGTCATTCGGAATCTCTTAAAGAGTACCAAATTTGTTTCTTAGAGTTACAGCATATTTATTGCTTATATCTCAATTACAAAATGCGAACCAGTCATGTCGTGTAGTTTTGACAGTTTGATTCTTATTTCTGTGTACACTAAGGCGAATCTTGACCGTGAAGATTCTGTGATCAAAATATACTCCTTCAACAAAGGGCTAGTTTTAACAGTTCAGTGCGCTATTTATTCTTTTTTTGTTTATAAATATATAATCTATAGTCTTTCCTACCGTTTTTAGAAGTTTATGTGTAGGCATGAAAGACTTTATTCAAGTGAAAAATCAGCTAAATATTCGCCACTTCAATTTGGTGAGATGTGTCATCAAAATGTATTATTTTCATCTTTGCGGATTTGAGTATTAATTTATACACCAATGATCAGAACGTTGTGTTTGGGAATATGTAGATCAAAAGAAAATAGTCCATTGAAGAAAGTTGTAATATCCAATTCACCTCTCGTATTAATGGGCGGTTGCAAGAGACGATCGTAGTGCAAAGTTTACTATCAAATGTAGAACACATAATTCTCGGTTCTCTCAATGCTATTTACAGATTTTATGAACAAGGGCTGAGAAGCATTCCTACACCTTCTATGGTGGTATTGATAGAGTTTTTCTATGAAGATGTCGTTGAAAATGTCCAACCAAGCCGAAACACTTCTGCATAGCCTGGAACGAGCGGCAGCAAGCATAGGCCTCCATGTTAATGCACACAAAACGGAATATATATGCTATAACCAAACGGGGGACATCTCCACTCTAGAAGGAACCCCTCTTAAACTAGTAGACAAATTCACGTACCTAGGAAGCAGCGTCGAATCAACCGAAAAGGACATCGAAACGAGGTTAACGAAAGCATGGACAGCTATCAATAGACTATCGACTATATGGAAATCAGACCTAACCGATAAAATGAAACGCAGTTTCTTCCAGGCAGCGGTCACATCGATACTGCTATATGGATGCACTACATGGACGCTAACAAAACGGCTGGAGAAGAAACTAGATGGCAATTACACAAGAATGCTGCGTGCAATCCTGAACAAGTCCTGGCAGCAGCACCCCACAAGACACCAACTGTACGGCCACCTGCCCCCTATCACGAAAACTATTCAAGTTAGGCGAACCAGACATGCAGGACATTGCTGGAGAAGCAGAGATGAACTCATAAGAGATGTACTCTTATGGATCCCCACACACGGCCGCGCAAAAGCAGGACGACCAGCACGAACGTACATTCAGCAGCTATGTGAGGATACAGGTTGTTGTCCTGAAGACCTACCTAGGGCGATGAACGATAGGGAGGAGTGGCGAGAGAGGGTCAGGGATATCTGTGCTGCCAGCACGATATGATGATGATGATGATGATGATGGCAATACTTATGTTCTAGTTCTCATATAATGTGTAGTTGGCTTACTGTGTTTAAAGTCTAAACGTTAAAACATGCTTTGTTAAGTATATTTTGCATCTGAATAAGTTGGCTTTGATCTTTGGGCTTTGTAACCTATTTTTCTAACACTTGGGCGAAACCCTAATCCCAGCAGAACGCGCCCTTCATTGTTTACTCGTATAAAGAACGATGCGTTTAGGATGTGCTGTTTGGATTAGACATGTTATAATTTTGTTGTCTTCGGCATATAAATAGCTGAATAAAGAAATTCCTGACCAAGGCAATCAAGGCTAATTTGTAATACGACTTGGCCATATCTAACATTTATCTACAAAAAAAAAGATGCACAGTGCAAGGTATTTATGATGGCATAGACGATATAAATGTCATTTGAAGACACTTGGATGCAAGAAAATAATATTCCTTCAACGAATCTATATACAAAGTTACCAGTTCACATTTCGTCGTTTCTCTCATAGCATATTTTCTCTTTAAAAGAACTATATATGAAATATTCTAAAAAGGTTGCCTTCTCTAAAACTTTTCTACTGACGGTGACCGGAAATCGAAACTAATTGTGAATAATAAAAATAAATTACACCAAAGGATATCCCTATCTGTCTTAACACTTTTACGTATATATATATATATGCGTATACTTTTATTTTCTTTTCACTTTAGAAGGCTTTTTTTAGTAAACATTAAGCTACTAATTCCTAAACATATAGATAACGTTGTAGTCATATTCTGATTCCTGCCGTTTATGAGAACGCAATTAAAATTACAAATAAAAAAAATGATGTGTTTGACTTTAAGTCTTTTTGAATAATATGATCGATTAAGCTGATAACAAAGAACTGTATTTGGCACCTACCAATATATTGCTGAAATCAGATTAAAGTTAGTTTTTAATTTGTGCAAAATCAATCGTATTTCTTTCATCTTTCAAGATGTTGCTTTTGGCAAGGGAAACTTTATGATTATCATATCACAGAAAAGGGAAAGAAAAGCGTATCAGATAGCCTAAGTCGGCAGGTCATTGAGGGTGAATCACAAGTCAGCCAGAAGAACTGGCACTTCTAACAGCATGTATTTTGTATAGTTAAATCTCTTCTGACACTCATTATCTTATCAAATATTAGCGGCATGATAGAAGCATTTACATGTATTAACATTCCTTTACGCTTATTTCTTGACAAAGTGCAGGGCACCACTCCGTGGGGAAACGATTCTGTACATGTAAAAGCGGTTTAAAGTAGCGGAATGCACGTTTACATGTTTTTAAATCTCTTTCTCTTGGGATAGAATATGATGTCAAAAGGAATAAAGATCCTTGTAAAGTAGAAAGTTGGATCCTACTGCATATACACCACCTGGATCAAAGCTGAATTGTCGGATTTAATTATCTGCTTACTATCCGTTGTGTGAACTCACTTTGCTATTTTTCGACAGGCGAAAACTGATTTTATTCAGTTTCTGAAATCCTTTCTGTAATTGACTGGGACTCTCTCAAGGTCAACAAGAGGAGTATCAACATTCGGCTGCTACAAGGGGGGCATGTAGTTCCTTCATGTAATGTTAGCTAGTCTAAGTGCTTACAC
The DNA here is from genome assembly GCA_963585895.1 of Sepioteuthis lessoniana. NCBI lineage: Eukaryota > Metazoa > Mollusca > Cephalopoda > Myopsida > Loliginidae > Sepioteuthis > Sepioteuthis lessoniana. The sequence continues at coordinate 13,932,720 of OY757904.1, read as the reverse complement.
CCCCAGTTTTCTGTGCCAACACAATAGACATCACAGTAACGAGAGATTCATATCTTATGATGTTATATAGAGAGGGGAGAAATAAATTCAGGTTAAATTTATTTAAAGTAAAGCGAGAGAGAGAGAGAGAGAGAGAGAGAGAGAGAGAGAGAGAGAAAACTTATAGTCGTACATAACTTATAATTAGATTTTTTTCCTATTTCATAGTTCATGAATAGTATATTTACTCACGAAATCAAAAGTTTCACTTTTAATAAGCATAATTTTAAAGATATTGTCACTCATATTGCGATAATAAAAATGGAAAATAATGAAATATGAATGTCAATATGAAAGATGTACATTTTCTTTTGGAAGTAGAGGATCTATATTGTTAATTGAATGACAACAACCAGATAATCGGGCGAACTCTTGCGCACGACACACGGAAACGCTGGACAGCTGTTTCGGTCTTATTAGGTCTCATCAGCAGCGTATACTATGTTCTCCTCTACTGGAAATCGAAACAGCAACCACAGAATGCCCAAGTGACGCCAAATCAACTCGTTATAGTAATCACACGGCCAATTAACCTGAATGCATCTTGCAAGTTACATTCGTACTCTTAACAGAGAACACAGTCACCTCCAGGGCTAGGTCTTCCCAGGAGAAATGGAAATACGTAACCGCGTAATTATTATAACCTCAAAGGCAAGGACATAGATTTACATTTTCTTTTGGAAGTAGAGGAATTATATTGTAAATTGAAATACCACGACTAGATAATCTAGCGAACATTTGCACACGACATATGGAAAGGCTGGACAGCTGTTTCGACCTCATTAGGTCTCATCAGCACCGTATACCGTGTTCTCCCCCACTGGAGATCGAACCAGCGACCCCAGAATGCAGAGTTGAAAAGTGACAAGTGACACCTCCAGTGGGGAAGATTGCATTATAAGCAGCTGATGAAACCTAATAAGGTCGAAACAGCTGTCCAGTGTTTCCATATGTCGTGTTCGCCAGTTTCTCTGGTCATATTAATTCAATTCACAGTATAAAAGATATTTTAAAAAAATATACTCACCTAATGGAGTACCGACTTTTTCGAAAAAGTCGTTGGAATCTTGCAAGGAGATACATTTGCATTATAATTTGTTTATACTTTGCTGAGTCTATGTACTTTGAAGATTAATAGGTTTGATAAAAAAATAGTTTCATATTAAAAAGGCAAAAAGCTGCTGATATCTCGCCAAAGCAATGACAGATGCAGATAACGCAAACTGCCTAACGCTCTCGCAAATGCACCAACCCAACTGGAATATATACTGCATAATCTAAAGCAAGCAGCAGAACGCATTGACATCTCCGTGAATGTAAATAGAACAGAGTAGATATGTTTTAAACGAAAAGGAGCCATCTCCACTCTAAGTTGCAAACTGATCACATTCCCTTGCAGCACCATGTTATCAAGAGAAAGGGATGTCAGTTGACGCAGAGGGAAAGCGTGGAATACTATTGACAGGCTATTGATCATGTGGAAATCTGATCTATCCGATAAAATAAAACGGTATTTCTTTCAAGCTGTAGCTGTGTCCATACAACGATATGGATGCACCATTTGAACCCTAGCAAAACGCATTGAGAGAAAGCTAGATGGGATCTACACAAGAACGCTGCGCGCTTTTTCGAACAAATCCTTGAAGTAACACCACACAAACGGCAAGTGTACAGCCACTTTCATCCCATCTTACAAACCTTCCAAGTAATACAAACCGGATTAGTGGGTCACTTTTGGAGAAACATGGTCTAATTCATTAATTTTCTTATAGACGCCTTCATATGAAGGCGCAAGTGCAGGACGACCAGCAAGGATATACTTTCATTACCTCTGTAAGGATGCAAAATGCAACCTAGAAGACATGCCAAAACCGATGGAGGATAGAGATGAATGGTGTGTGTGTGTGTGTGTTTGTGTGTGTGAGTGAGAGAGAGAGAGATGAGGAGGGAGGGAGAGAGGAGAGAGACAGGGGACTCAATGATGTCAGCGCGATATGATGATAGTGATGATGATATATTGTTTATAATGGGACTGAGAGAACAAAAAGGTCAAATCGCATTAAGTGGTTTTCTGTCACTAAATTTTCTTACAGGTTTTATGTCTTAATATTTATTCTCTTTTTAAAATTTATATTCCCTCCTTTCCCTTCCTTTCCTTTCTTTCTTTCTTTGTTTATTTAATTGTTTCTTTTTTTTTAGCTTGCGATGACACTTAAGGCTTTCATGGCAACAGTGATCCGTTATGACTAGCGAGATTCTATTGTAGCAAAACTGAAGTTTTCAAATTTACATTTCTCTCAAGTATTCTGGTGATTAAAAGAATTTAGTTTGAATTTATACTCCACTCCTAATTAAAATTTTGTTGCAAAATATTTATTAGAGAAGGGATATAATGAAAGGGTAGGACAGAAATGTAGAAGGAAAAAATGATCTTTATAGAGTTTATATATATATATATATATATATATATATATATATAGGTGTGTGTGTGTATGTGTGTGTGTATGCGTGTGTGTGTGTGGCCAGGTGAATGTTGGTGTCAACGCAACGATAATATTTTTTAAGTATATATGTATATCCTATCTGTATTATATTAATGATAGCAGATATATACATTCGAGCGTTATTATCATATATCATTTGTCAACACTTGTGGAATATTCACCGCGTTGACTCGTAGTTAAAAAATTTTTTTCATCTTCTTCCCGAGTAATTTTTCCCTAGTAAGTACTTCGATTCTATCATCAAATGATGTTGACTCCCCTTTCCAATAAGTTCACTGTATTTTTCTGATCATCTAACATTCCCTTACCCAACTTTTTTCTCATTCCTTTTTCATCTTGGCATAACTAAGTTTGGCAAACACTTCATTTATTTTCTTTCAAATTCATTCTTCTCTCTATTTCCTTTTTTAATAGAATTCTTTTTAGTATTATTATTTGTTTTTGTTTTTTTTACATATCTTCTTTATCAACGTAAAACAGTCTTCTGCTATTGATCTCAACAAGCTGGAGTGAGTGAAATATTTGTTTGGCCTCGAGCCATTACTTCACTCAGTTCCCTTCTTTGTATACACTTGATATAAAAGAAAAAAGAACAAAATCAATAGAGACTGGGAAATATTCGCTTTTTTAATGCCAACAGACCATGTCAAGCACAAACTTTCACCTTTGAAAATTTCAAACGCTATCTTAGAATAGATTTTACATGGACTAAACCAGTCGCTTGGTCGTTAAATGTCTCTTCTGTGTAAAGAAATATTTCTTTTATGAAAAAAATTGTGAAAAATATGTGAAAATGTTGAAATTTTATAAATCAGTAAGTAAAGTTGGCTTTTTTTATTCCATAAAATTTCAAAGGGGCATTAAAGCATTAAAAAGATGCAGCATTCTTTGAAATCTACTAATATATGAATGATTATGACCCCATATATTAAAGTTGTCTCCCTTTTGTTGAGGGCGACCAGAAGGCTCCCTTTTCAATAGCTACTACACCGAGGTGTAGGGGAGAGCGCTACCCCTTTCCCAGGATTTCTCCACTTTACCCTTGATACGTACTTCATATTGCTGAGTGTTAAGCAAGAAGGTATCAAGTACCATTTTAAATGTTTTTGGTATAACGCAACCTGGGATTTAACCCAGGTCTCCCGGATCATTAGGCGAACACTCTACTTTCTAGGCCAATGAGAGTGTTCGTTAATGGTCCGGGAGACCAGGGTTCAATCCCAGGTCGCATCATACCATAGATTTTAAAAATGGTACTTGATACCTCCTTGCTTAACACTCAGCAATATAAGGTACGTATCAAGGGTAAAGTAGAGCAATCCAGGGAAAGGAGTAGCGCCCTCTCCTACACCTCGGTTTTATAGCTATTGAAAAGGGAGCCTTCTGGTCATCCTCCACTACGGTCGCCAACAACTATGACCCCATAGACAATGTGAGGAACGTATGTGCTAAATTTCGGAGCTTTTTTGCAATTGCGGGGAAGCTGAGGGCTGTTACTTTGTGTAAACAGTCAGCTCCTAGGCATAATCTAGTTGATATTTTGATTGTTTAAAATACTTTCATTTTTGAATGAAATATTGTTTATTTTCCTTTTATACCAATTGTCAAATTTAATCCGAACACTCAACGTATACGGTTGCTTCCTACTTTATTTAGCTGGCTTTTTATGTCAATGACAGATGTTCATGGATTGACTGTTAATATTCAGCCTAACCACCAATAACTAATTCCATTTTTACCATATCCACATAAAGCAACTTAGGAAAATGACATCTGATATGAAAGTATGAATCAAGAAGTATGTAAATGAGTACAGACAACATGCACATGTAGACAGAACGCGCTGATATTACCTTTCTGAAAGAGAGATTTGCATATATTTCTGTCAGAAATGGCGAGAATTGTATTGTTTTATAATCAAAATAGACATTTCCAGTATTTAGTTCAAGTAGACGCTATTTCCATTGTTTTCAGGAATTTTGTGCTTATGTTACACTGAAAAGTGTTCCTTTTTTTTTACATGAGAAAATTTAGTTTTTAGACTTATACCATTTGGGAGTTTAAAATGTAATTTATAGTTTTCAATAGATAGCATTAGAAAAGTTTTAACAAATTCATCGCCTCATAGCGTGGATTTATCATTGAGACCAGCGAGTTCCTTGATCTCTTTGAAGCAGCTTCGCTAGTCTTTTCGAAAGACTCACTGTATTCGTAACCTCACTATACTGTTTGTGAAATATCTTCATTTAATCTTAAAGACATTGTTTCTCCATAAAATGTCAAGGAATGCGCGGTATAATATTTAACTTAAATAAATTGTGCTTTCTTCAATAAGTTCTATGAATATTTCTACATATTCAATCTGTGTAAGACACTGGTTTAACATTTAACCTCGTACCTTTTACGAGTACCTTATCTGGTACCTTTACCAGTTATCTTTTACCTTTTACCTGGTATCTGGTACCTTTTTAATTGTGATCCTTTAATTTTACCTTGTATCTGGTACCTTTTAATTGTGATCTTTTTATTTTACCTGGTATCTGGTACCATTTAATTGTGATCTTTTATTTTTTACCTGGTATCTGGTACCTTTTAACTGTAATCTTTTACCTTTTACCTTGTATCTGGTATCTTTTGTGATCTCTTACCTTTTACCAGGTATCTGGTACCTTTTAATTGTGATCTTTTAATTTTACCTGGTATCTGGTAGCTTTTAATTGTGATCTTTTACTTGTTACCTGGTATCTGGTACCTTTTAATTACGATCTTTTACTTTTTACCTGATATCTGGTACCTTTTAATTGGTATATTTTACCTCGTACCTGGTATGTTATATCTTTTACACATCACCCTTTACCTTTTATCATTTCATTTTTTTTATTTACCCATTCACTGGAGATGACTGGTCAATGATGATAAACAGTTACAAAATTTACCTTGAGGGAATACATATAAAAGTAAATTTTAAAAATACAAAAATTTGACTGTACTTCTACAGCTGATTTGTCTGTTTACATTTTTGAAATTCAGATGATAGACAGTTGAAATAAAATATCAAACAATAAATTATTATTCAACTTTTTGCTTACTATATTTTTTATATATGTAGATTCTGTGAGCAATCGGTTACTTAAAACTGGTACAGGCATTTTATTTTTTTTTAAATTGATAATCGTTTACAAGTGAATATCTCAGTACGTAGAACATAACAAACACCTGTTAATCAACTGTAGTGAACAGACAGTACCGGCACCAAATCTCAGTATTCAAAGACCGTGATGCTTTTACTTAGGGAGATGCTCGCTATGTAAATGCTATCGTCTTAGGAAATGAGTTCGGGAGGTTGAGTTAAAAAAAGATGACAAGGCTGATCGTATTGGTCATAATGCTAACATCCTTAGGAAAGTTATGACACCAAATAACCCCACCCCCATAACTTCCGCTAAAAACAATGAAACTTGCTCAGGATCCGTTTATGCTTTTCAACACTACCGTTTATCGTAGACTATCAACAATTTACTTGCAATGTAAATGCTAAATGAAACTTGCCTTTTTCATGTCTTGATGGGAAATTCGGTTGATAAGAAGCTATAAAATTCATCAGGAACAAACGTTGATATTTCTATAATTGCATTCGTTTCAGACTTACAATTGATAAGTGATGACCACCATCACTTCTCAGTTGATATTAATGCTGACTGAATTGGGTAATCAGTCTATAGAAGTTAGAAAAAGTTATTTTAATTTTTCCGTTACCTGCTGCGTGCTTTGTCCTCCAAATAAAACATTTATGGCAATTACAGCTTTCATTTAATATGTCACAACTGGTTTCATAAATCATGCCCGTAGTGTAATTGTTATCGTCGTAGGAAATGAACACGGCGACACGAGTTCAAATCCTAGACGAGACTGCTTGCATTTCACATAGCATTAATACCCTTAGGAAAGGTATGAATCCAATTATTCTCCCTCCAGCTATGGGTAAATAGTAGGACAGACTAGGTTCTTCAGCCTTGGTGAGGCAACTAGTTTAGGAGAAGGAAAACTCTGAATTCAAACCTGTTAAACTCCGCTTAAAAATTGACCTTGTGCCATATCCTGCCCGAGCGGAGGGGTTTGGGCAAATAGGTAAATATGATATATCATCCTCTCTTCATTTGCATGTGTTACCCAAGTTCAAATAAATAACATGGAGGGATAACACTGGGTCCTTTCTAGAGGACTTATTAATAACAATGTCTTAGAAGGACAGATGGAAATTGTAATTCTTACTGTTAAAATGCATCAAGAAAGTGTATCAGATCTGTGGTTTTAAAAAGTCCCTTAAAATTTAAAAATTCACTTCCTTGGTCTCATTATAAATTTATTCCAGGTTAAAACCTTCATCACATATACAATCAAACATTTTGATATTTGCTTGTCTTATATTGATTCCGGCAAAAATGGGATTTGAAAACATTTCTAATTCTAATTTTTATAGTTTAAAATATTCTTTTGATAAAAACAATCTTTTAATATATTTTATGTTTTTAAGCAAAAAAAATTAAGCTTTAAAATTATTATTTATATTTTTAAGCAAAAAAAATTAAGCTTTAAAATTATTATTATTATTAGTAGTAGTAGTAGTAGTAGTATTATTTACTCCTTTAGAGTTTTTCACATATGTGTTAACTGATGGTTTTTCGCTGGAGTTTAAGTGACAGCAATTCTCCTCAAGTCTCCAGGACTCGTCTTAGGATTCTGGCCGTTCTTGGCAATGCTGTCGTTTGGATAGTCTCTACCGTCCTCCAGGCCTTTTAATAATCCTTTAGTTATTGTGCCTAACGCGCCAATCGCAATTGGCACAATCGTCACTTTCATGTTCCACAGCTTTTTCAATTCTCTAGTAAGGTCGAGGTACTTATCCTACTTTTCACTTTCCTTCAGATTTATTCTGTGGTCCGCCGGGACAGCAAAGTCAACTATTTTGCAAGTCCTCTTTTTTTTTTTGTTGATTATTATGAGATCTGGTCTTCTGGCCGGGATTAGGTGATCCGTTTGTATGTTAAAGTCCCATAGGAGTTTATCCGTGCCCAAAAATCCTTACCTCTAATTTAAATATTACTGAAAAAAAATTACTGCCCTTATCTATGTGATGTTTATGGGCTTGTAATTATTTAAGTTTATTTTTATAACCTCTGTTTTGAAATTCCTTATGAATATCAAATATGTTTTTAGAAGATGATAATCTGTTAATTCTTTGGTTGGTAGTATCGTGGATTTTAGAAGGCAGACATGCACATTGCTTCATCCCGTTTGTGATTTGAAACCGAACAGATGAACAGGAATTGTAGATTAACCCGGGAACATTACGAGTTTAAACTAGGTCATAACGTCGAAGAAGCAATGAAAATTAATTTGGCAAATGGGAAAGAGCAGTTCATCATAGTAGAGTGGCCAGATGGTTGAAGAATTTCCGCTTGGATCGCAAGAATGTTGAATATAAGGTTAGACCAGGTAGGCTGCGGATTTAGAGGCCATGCTCTCAACAAGTCCGATGGGTAGCCCTCGTATAGAATCATGTGAGCGAGGCATCACGCAGCCCACAGTGAGGTACTTCACCCTAACGACCTCAGAAAAAAATATCCGGAGCCGCCGAATTGTGCCTCACGTTACCAAAATTTTGACTTATCCTCGTAATAACACTTAATCTTTTTTAGACATTTTATTAATGACGAGTTAAAATCAAAAGTATACCGTTATACCTAAAAATAAAAAATACCAAGTCCTCTTCGATTTTCATAACAAGAAAATGAAAAAAGCATATTCTGAAGATTCTACCGAAGAGTATTGAGATTATGTTGCCTTCGACAAGGAATTAAAATATATTGGAAACATTTTGAAAACACTGCACTATCCAAACTGATTTATATCAAATACTAAAATGTTTAGAAAATATACACCAATAGTAAACATAAAAAAGAAAGAAATGAAACCGAATATAATGCCACAAGCTCATCAGCAAATATAATAGTTAATGATAAAAAAAGAAAGGCGTTTGTTTAGAATTACAGCCACTACCATCAAATACATAATTACGAAACCGAAAGATAGAGATAAAAATATTATTTAATCAGTAATATAAAGGAGTCTATGTTCAATGTGTGAAAGAGTTTTTTGTAGATAAAAATTTACGAACAGAAAAACGCGATGAAAATACTAAAAAATAAATACATTGGCCACACAACTCCATGATAAATATAATTCATTCGAATTAAGAAAAGCTCAAATAATACTATATAAGCATAAAAGATATTAAAAATTACGATCAGCTGTTAAATCTTATTTTAAAACCATAAAACAAAGACCGGGTTTCAATGATATACCACTTTATCTATTTAAAATAGAAATAAAATCACCTGAAGAAGGCCAGAGGTGAAATTTGGCCGAAACGTAGTGGAAGAAGAAACAACACAAAAAAAAAAATCTACCAAGATGAGGACAAAAAGTCCGCAATAAATAAAAAATAATTCTCAGATTAAGAAGCCTCATCTCAAAATGATCCAATTAAAGACAATTACGAAATAAAACAAATTGTTACATTAGATTATTTAATGATATTACACATCTAAGTTTATTGATAAATACAAATAGATTTATATTAATTGATATTTCATGTTGATTTCATAACGTTAAATACTTTTATGAAAAAGTGTTTTCAAGTTGAACATTTTTCCGTTTTAAAATATATTTCGGAATATTCTAAATTTCTATCTTCGTTGTTACATACGCAAAACGAAAGAACGATAAATAGAACACGCGTTTCGAATAGGATTCCTAATAATACGAATTCAAAAATATTCTTTTTAAGATATTTTTATTGTAAGTGTATTTTCAAAACTCTCATCACTTTCCTATAACATCATAATGCGATTACATACGGTAAACTAAACAACAATATCTCTATCCTTTTTAATATCATCATCATGTCGCACTGCCAGTACCGATTTTCCTGAATCTCTCTCGTCATCCACCTCTATCGTCCATCGCTGCTAGAAGACTACGTCCATCGCTGCTTCAAGACTACACCCTGTATCAGCTTAGAGCTGTTCTTGCAGATCGTCACGCCTTTGCTCGTCCATGTGAAAGGGCCCACAGGAGTATGTCACTTATAAGCTCATCCTTACTTCTTCAGCTGTATCCCGCATATCTGGTTCGTCTAACTTGGATGGTTTTCGTGATAGGTGGCTGGTGGTCGTACAGTTGCTGTTTTGTGGGGTGTTGCCTACAGGACTTGTTCATTATTGCTCGCAGCATTCTTGCGTAATTACTGTCAAGCTTTTTCTCCTTACGTTTATTTAGCGTCCATGTAGTGCATCCATATTGCAGTATCGACACGACCGATGCTTGGAAAAAAAACTCGACCTTATTTTATCGGTTAGGTCAGACTTCCATATGACCGATAGCCTATCAACATCTTTCCATGCCTTTGCTAGTCGCGTTTTGATGTCTTTCTCCGTTGATGAGACTCTGATTCCGTGATAGGCGAACTTGTCCTTTAGTTTCAGAGAACTACCATTTAGTATGGAGATGTCACCTGTTTGATTTAAGCACGTGTATTCGGTCTTGTCTGTGTTGACATGGTGGTCTATGCCAGTAGCTGCTCGTTCCAGACTATGTAGCCGGGATTCGGCTTGGGCGAGTGTATTTGCCAGAAGATACCCCGCACAAACAATTACAGACGCAGAGTCTGTAATTGTTTGCGCTGGGTATCTTCTGCTTCTTACCATGGTTATCTTTCATTATATCAAAAAACGTTCTTAGCACATAGTCTAGGCATATGATAAACAGGTATGGAGCTAATGTCTCCTTGTAGCACACATGTTACAATGTTGTAGTAGTCTGTGCCTCCATCCGGGGAGCGGACTTTTACTTTTGTGTTTGTATATAGCGTTATTATGGCTGCAACGGTTTCTTTGGGAAGGTCGTAGGCAAGAAGTGTTTGCTCTATTTTCCCTCTGTGTATGGAGTCAGAGGCATTAGTAAAGTCTACAAATATTGTTTCTTCACAGTTTTTTGCATGTACACCTTCTAGAATTCGACGGAGAGTCGACATTTCTGATGTCTCTCTGGATCTAAGTGTTATACCTCGGTAGTTTTTGGCTATTTTGATATTACCCCACTTAAGGAAAGGGAGGATGCATCCTTTTGTCCCCCTGTCTATTGTGTTTTGATTTTTTACGGCATAACAGAATTGAATCAGTATGTCGTCGAATTCCATGGTCTTCATACTTCAAGGGGTATTTCGTCAAGCCTTGCTGCTTTCCAATTTTGAATTTTTCTTAATACTGAGTGGAGTTCTTCTTGCGTAAACTGTCCTAGTTTGATGTCTAATTGATTACTAATAATTTTCGTGCTTAGTTCATACGTAATGTTCGGAGGTTCTCCCAAGTAAATTCGCAAAATGTTGTTTCCACAAGTATATTCATACTTCCTGGCTGGTAGCTTTCAGTTTAGCTTTGGCATTGCTCTTCCTTCTGCTCACTTCGTTTACTGTCTGCCATGCTATCTTAAATTGTCAATCTTCAACTGAGTCTCTAATCTTATTGATCTGATTTTGCATGTATTCTCTTTGTTCTTTTAGGTATACGAGGATCCTTAAATACGTTTCCAGACTTTTTTTCTTATGGGCACTTTTGTTAATAGTACACACACAAAACTCTTGTCCTTTTCGAAGTAATCTCCTCCGGCTGAAATGCACTTGTACCGTTCTAACAACTTATTGAAGGCCCCATGGAAGTCTTCTTGTGTGAGCGTGTCAATTACCTTCGTCACAGCCTCTTTCATCTTCTCACTTATCTCATAACAACAGCCTCTGAGCTTAGGGAATAACCAAAAGTCACATGGAACAAGGTCTAGACTATACGGTGGCTGAGGAACTTCCAGGATGCCCATCTTGGTCTGATGCATTGTCCTGGTGGAAATGCCACTGACCCGATTTGAAGTGCTGGCCTCTTCTGACAGAATTTCTTTCTGAACTCCCTTAAAACCTCAACAGAGTAACCCTAACCCTAACACTTTGCCCAATCAACTCAGGTGTATTGACTTCCTTATTCCTCCCACACTTCCCATCATCCCTCACACACACTCTGCCTTCCTTGAATCTCTTATGCCACTCAAAAACTGATGCTCGATTCATGCAAGATGCCCCAAAAGCAGTGTGAAGCATTCCATACGTTTCTGTGGCATTTTTTCAAGTTTAAAACAGAATTTTATTGCATATCGTTCTTCTAAAGTGTCCTGACGTCTAGATTTCATTTTTGAAATTCACCAGCCGTAACAATCAGGCTTTAGGTGGGTGTATTCCAATTTCTGCTGTAGCTGTTCATTTAAATCTGGAATTATAAAAATTGGTCAGCCATATCATAAGATGTATAGCAATAACATACCGAATTTTCAAGAGTCTATGTCAATTTTAAATTCCTGTTTAAAAAAAAGTCTGGAAACATATTGAAGGTACCACGTATGACTAAGGCGTCTAATTCTCCAGTGTTCATTTCTATCAATTATTTTAACTTTATCCCATAAGAGCAGATGGTTTCCCTTTTCCTTCTATATATGCACCGCCATACCCGACTTTTCAATTTCACTCGTACTACTGCTTTTCGATATTCTTCTTGCCTTATTTTTAGTGGGTGGCATGTCTCGCGTTTGTATACTTTACCATAACTACAAGAAATGGAGTACACACAGTTCTTGGTCATGTTGAATTCTGTGAGTGGCTTGACATGGAAGAGATACCTCAGGAGAGCAGAGGCACTTGTGAATATAGTCCTGATGTTATATGGTCTGCATATCCTTCGGCTCCACTCGGCTAAGCATTTGACATAGGTCAGACATACTAAGGTGAGTTTTGGGGTATCGTCTTTTATCCTCCTATACAGGTCTCTTGGAGTCGATGTTATGCGCTCTGGGTAGTTATAATAGAGGTTGTGTCTTAAACTAATCATTTCTTCTTTATATGCATCCGTATTATTACAAATAGCTTTTGCTCGATGTTAAAGAACGGGGCTATTCCCTTCTTCACATTATGTGAATGATGGGAGTTAAAATTGAGGTACTGGCCGGTGAAGGTGAGCTTACGATACACCGATGACCTGAATCCTTGCTCTGTGTGCGTTACTAATACATCGGGGAAGAGTAATTTATTATCTACGTCTTTCTCCATAGTGAATTGTATAGATGGTCGGATTGAGTTCACGTGATAGAGTTATGTTTGAATATCTTTCAGATGAGGCCATTGTCACCCGTATTGACCAACATATATATGGAATATATCGAATTAATGACATTAGGATCTACACCAAGATAGTCATCAATGTGGTTTAGATACGTAGATGGCGCATTTGTTCTTTGACCTTATCTACCGACTCTGTCGGCATTTATATACGCGGTACCCTCAATATGTTTTCAGACATTTTTTGTACAGGCATTTAAGATTGTCGAAGTCTCTTGAAAATTCAGCATGTTTTTGCTATACATCTTATGAGACTACTGGCCAAGCAGAAATTAGAATACACCCTACTAAATCCTGATTGTCTCAAATCCTGAATTTCAAAAATGCAATCTGGACGTGAGGATACTTTAGAAGAACGATATGCAATAAAATTCAGTTTTTAACTCGGGAAAAATGACAGGGAAACGTATGGAATGCTTTAGACTGCTTTTGGATCATCTTGCATGAATTGAGCATCAGTTTTTGTGTTGCATAAGAGATTCATGAATGGCAGGAGTCAGTGAGGGATGATGAGAGGTGTCGAAGGAGTAAGGAAGTCAGAACACCAGAGTTGATAGGCCAAATAAAGAATCTCATAGATTAGAACCTCCGTGTGTCTATAGAGACAATAAGTGCACAGTTTGATGTCAGTGTGGGAACTGTTCACACAATTATTCACGAAGAACTAAAGATGCGGAAGATTTGCGCTAAGTTTGTCCCAAATGTGGTCAGAGAAGATAAGAAATTAAGACGTTGTCATGACAGCAGGAAGATGTTCAAGCTGATCAATTCAGACCCCGCAGTTCTTGAGGCTCTGGTGACCTGCGATGAAAGCTGGATCTACTGCTATGAACCAGAGACCAAGATACAGATTTCCCAGTGGAAGCATGCTGGCTCTCCCAGACACAAGAAGAGCAAATCCACCCACAAACTTTTGATTATCACTTTTTTTGACAGCACTGGCATGATCTACATGCACTGGGTTCCCACTGGATAGACAGTCAACAAGGAATACTATGTTGAGGTTTTAAGGGAGTTCAGAAAGCAATTCCGTCGGAAGAGGCCAGCGCTCTTCAAATCGGGTCAGTGGCATATCTAGCTGGACACTGCACCTGTCCACGACTCCATCCTTCTCACAGACTATTTGACCAAGATGGGCATCAAGACGGTTCTTCATCCTCCCTATAGTCCAGATCTTGCTCCCTGTGACTTTTGCTTATTCCCTAAGCTCAGAAGCTGTAGTTATGAGACAATTGAGGAGATAAAAGTGGCTGTGACCAAGGTCAGTACACGCTCACACAAGAGGACTTCCATTGGGCCTTCCAGAAATTGTTGGAACGGTACAACAAGTGCATTGTAGCCGGAGGAGATTACTTCGAATGGGACTTCGAAGTGTGTACCATAAATAAAAGTGCGCATCCGAAAACTGTCAGGAAACTTATTTAATGAGCCTTGTATATGTATATATATATATATATATATATATATATTTATACTGATATGTTTTGGAAGGAACGCATAGCGTAACGTTTATCGCTGTTGATTAGACGACCGAGTTCCTGACTAAGTCAAGTAATATAAAAACACTTTCCTGAATACCACTCGTATGTTAATGGCTAGAAATCTCTATTAGTAGACCATTATGAGTTTTATTTTAAATAGTTGCCTCATACTTTTGGTTATGTTCCACAATTATGATACGCTTAGTATATATCGAAATAGATATTTTAATGACAAAATGTTAACAATAAAATATTTTCTATTTTACAATAAATTCTAAGGGACTTTTTTAAAACAACAGACGTGATACACTTTCTTGATTTTCTTTAGGCGTTTGAGATTTTACTGTTTGAAATATATATCTCATTGACATGAAGCATAATGCGATACCCCAAAATACTGAACGGTACAATATCAGATACCAGAGGAAGAAGAGGGAGGTTACTATCCTGAGTTATCTTGATTGACCCTTGAAGAATAACTTAACTAAAGAATAGTATTACATTTGCTGTCAATGTGGTGTCTGGTGTTCGTATCATGTTGCTAGAAAATTTGAAGAAAATACTTTTTTTGATAATTCCTAATGAATTAAACTTCGATCTAATTGCACTTAGGATTATTGCCATGGAAAATTATCAGCAAATCATTCGTCTTTTTTAAACCCTTCGGTGTAAAGATGAGCATTTTTCTTTGTCTATCAGATAATGTTTATTGTAGTCATGAAGGAAAAAAAAAGAAAGGTTCTAGAAGAAAACTTATTATTGATGGAATGCTTTTAACAAAAGAAAAGAATACATTGCCAGGCATAATCACAGTGTAATTTGTACGTTTTACATGTGCGTCTTCTCCATAAATACCGTCCATTTGCAGAGTGGAAATGAGCATAAACTTAAGTCAGTTAGCTTTGTCATTTCACTGGACACGGCCATTATCAAAAATAAAAAAAATATCCCTTTTTTTTGTACAGCCATGACAAGCATTTTGCTTCTCTTGTCACGCCCGCCTTGAATTTAAATTTCTTCACAACTTTGGAATGAAAATGACCGGGAATTCTTCCTTTATTTATTTTTTTTTTTGTTCAATTTTTTTTCTTTCACTCAGCATTTAAGTCTTGAACCTGCTCATTACCATAAGCCTTTCTAAATAATTGGAAATCTTTTTCTTTAAAAATATTTGTTTTGGGGATTTTACACATTGTATTTTTTTATAGGTAGACCGAATTTTATTTTAAAGAATAACTTCATCCAGTGAATATCCCTTTAAATGCATCGAAAATTTGCGCTCACATTAGCTGCTCTCTTTCTTTCTCTATCTCGCTCAATATATATATATATATATATATATATGTATGTATGTATGTATGTGCGTGTATAAGTGAGAGTTATGAATACAAATCTTTCGTATTTTACAAATATATATTTCACATTAGCTTCAGCTATACCATCTTCAAACACACACACACACACACACACACACACACATATATATATATATATATATATAAGAGAGAGAGAAAAAAACGTATGTATATCTTGACATTTACGAAAGTAAGAAAAATTCCAATAACAAAAGAAAGCCTGAGTTTTATGAAGCTGCCTAAAATTTAAAAACGCATGTCTGTTAATAGCAATAAGGATGAAAGTACTTCAACCAGAAGGCACTCCCATATACTGGAGACACATAGACGCTTATAAAATCACATTCACACACATACAGATAAAGACACACACCTTAAGAGACATAGTGCCCTCAGCGTAACGGTTATTCTCGAAGAAAATATAAGCGGCAATCCAAGTTCAAACCATGGACGAGGTAGTTCGCCTTTCACTTCACGATAATACCTTTGGAAAAGGCATGGGTATAGCTGTATACCTTCAACTATGGCGTGGGGTGACTACGTGGTGTAATGGTTAAAGCGATGGATTGTGTAATTGTAGTAAGCGAGTTCGAATTCTAGTCAAATTATTTCGTTCACTTTTGGACAAATATCCTTGGGAAAGGTATGAACCCCCTTTATCCTTGCAGGTGTGGGTTAGATAGTACCACTACTGTTCTTCTAGAAGGATGGCCTTGGCATTAAATTACCAAAAATATTGATATACCGTTAAACAAAGAAACCAAACCAAACTGTCAACTATGAATAAAAACTTAAGGCAGACTGGGTTATTTAATTATGGTTTGATAACCAATTTGCGAGAAGGAAAACTCTCAATTCAATCTAGATTTACCTTGCTTAAAAATTGACCATCTGTCATATCCTACCTGTGGCGACTGAATTTGGTAAACACACACATGTAATAAAATTGATAAAATCTTTAAGATTTAATTGATATTAAAATAGAGTGCAGTCTATATTTCATACTTCACGGACACACAGACACACACGCACATATATATGTGTGTGTGTCTGTGTGTCTGTGAACAAAGGAATCAGTAGTATCTTAAATAAATTTGAACTTGATAACATTGAACTTTTATCACTGGAATCATGCTAGTGCTTTTCTCTCAGACCGTTCATAGTTATTCTATCCACAATTTTGAATCTATAAGTTTGTGTGATTGCTATTTTGAATAAAACGGAATTTCTGAAAAATTGTTCGTATTTTCTGATTAATTATATCCTCGAAAATTATTGTTATTCTATGTATTTTAAGTTAGTGCCATTTAATTTTTCTTAAAAAGCAAAATCATGTTTCCCTGACTGATTCACTTCATGTCCATAAGATTTTGACGCCTTGTATAATCCTCCTAATTAAACTAGCGTTTTGTAATAAGTGCAATCATTTATATTATTTCATATGGACTAGACTTTCACTTCAGTACTGGAATTTATAAAAACTTGTTTTTAAAGTAAAATCTAGCTACAGAAATCGGTGCCAATTTGAATGTTTCTTTTTAACTGATGAAAACATGAAATGGAGGCCGATTTCAGTATTATACAAATTGTATTTCTGATTTTTCAAAAAGCCCACAGGATTCTTAGTATTGAAATAATCCCCTTTAAAGTTGTCATTTTGGATTCATTGGACAAAGACGTTTCAAAGTTTATATGACAAAATATAAAATGAAAGATAATGTTTACATCACAATATCCCTATCGTTATGTGCCATTGTAACCAGTGAAGTGATGTAGATGTCTACAGTGGAGGTTTTTATACTATCAATTAAATATTTTCAACAAAAGACCTCCAACGAAATTTGGTTAAGACTTAAAGAAGAATTTATTCCATAAAAGAAAAAAGAAATAAAATTTTGGTTTTGGAAAACGATGGTCTTTTCTTAACATCAAGTTCGAGCATAAATGTCTTCATGCTTAGAATAAAAAAAAAGTGTATCTCCCAAACAGGCCACACGGAGGGGGTGCACCTCGTTAGTTTTTGTGACCTTTCGCGAAGTTCACTGAAAAATGTTTCTCTTAGACAATATGAATTTTTGTAGGTGTCGGTTGACTGCTATTGGTAGTATCTATAACCATAGGAACCAATCGTCTGTGTACAGTTGTTGTAGTAGGAAGTGGTGGTGGTGTTACTTTAGCAAAAACTTACGACTCTGCCTATTATCAAGCGAAATAGTTCTAGAACACTAAGTGTTAACGTAAGCAAAATGTTTTTAGACCATTCGATCTATCACCCAAGCGTTGAGATCCTTTTTTTGTAAAGAATTGTCAATTATACTCTGGTGTGTCCTCGTGGTGTAATGGTTAAAGCGATGGACTGCGGAATCGTAGTAAGCGAGTTCGTACTCCAGTCGAACTAATACGTTCATTTTCGGGCAGATATCCTTTGGAAAGGTATGAAACCCCCTAACATCCTAGCTATAGGTTAAATAGTACCACAACTGTTCTTCTAGAAGAATGGCTTTGGCATTAAATAGCCTATAAAGGTTGACACGCTATTAAACAAAGAAACCAAACCAAACCAAACCAAACCAATTATACTCTCCCAATATGAACATTTCAAACTGTCAATGCGAATATTTATAAAGATTATCTGATGAACTAATAAGAAACATTAAATATTGTTTGCTGAAGATAATTAGTTCCATTGTGTGTTATCAGCAAAAATAGACAACCTTTCCGAGAATCCATAACCCAAATGGAATCGTTGATTTGTCTCAAAGATAATAGTGCCACTTTTTACATCTTTGATCTCAACAACTCAGTAAAAAAAGTTTGACCTAAGGGCGAATGATCTGATTTGATCATAATTTATCCTATTAAGCAAAGACCCATACCATATACGAAAAACATTGAACACTGTACTATTCTCAGTTCTGCCTGCAGGAAAGCAGCATTCTAGAGCCAACAACTATGATTTTGTTTTGTTCCAGCGGCTCAATTAGGGAAAGATGGAAACGGTGAAATATGACATAAGCTTTGATGCGGTAGGTTTTTGATAGAATTTTATTTAGGCCAAGGTTATTTGTCATACATTCGAAAAGGGATTTCTCTTTGTCCATAATGATATTCATGGAGACCTCAAATATTCTGACCCGGTCTCTGATGAAGACTTCCACAATTGCTTGCGAGCATACATGTATAAGGAATTATTTGGGCAAGCGAATGAATCTGTTAATATAAGTGAGCAAATAATAATATATTTGACAACGAGAAATTGGATCTCTAATGTCAATGACAACATGGTCTAACCAAGTATATTGAACAGGAAAAATATAAGAGATGAATTTTCATGTCTCATTAAGTTAATATATTCATAGATAGCTACACTAGAAGTTGCTTTACTATTTATTAAATGTTTTCAACAAAACAGGTTAGGAAGGAAGCAAATATACGGCTGGTTACACTTTTATTAAATATTTATTCAATAAACTAAAAGAAATGAAATGTGCCTTGTTTAAAACGACCGCCTTTTGTTAACACCATTCAAATGGAAAAATTCTCTGTGGCCGTGGAAGCTGAAAGGAAAGAATACCGTACAAAATACATGGATAAACATTTAGCTTAAACCGATACTTCTATCTTTCATTCGTTCTTCTTTCTGGATCCAGGCGAACGTTTGTCTCCTTGTAACCCAGCCACAAAAAGAGAAAAAGAGAGTCAGAATCTTGAAATCCATTATTTTATAAAACTGTTCACAGAACATTCTAACCCACTTCCACCTCGGATGTGTGATATAGGTTGGTCAATCACCGTAATTACTTAATGTCCGATCACTTATGAACTAGATAAAGCCCTGTCCAGATATCTTGCGACACCTCGTCCAAGGAACGAGATGCTGCACCTTTTCTACTTGTCTTTCTTCCGGCTGCTAGCTTTTTTGATAATTTAACTATTCGCATCCTGGTACCGGCTGCTTACAAAGAAACAAAATTCCTTCTTGCTGATCGATTTGAGAGGGCACGCCCTGTTAAACCCTTTGCAAAGGAGAAAAAAGATGTTATTTATGACAACAGAGATTTTTTTTAATGTGTCTGTCAGCCGCTGGTACTACTACGTAATTTCCACTAGAGCCAATTACCAATGTGCTGCAGCTCCAGTAGCAGCTACATAAACTCATCAAACAAGCATCGTCGAATTAATAGGTCTTAAAAAGTGAAATCATATTTCCATTAGCAAAATCAGATTATTGCTTATAGAATTGATTCTCTAATGTTTGTCGACAATAGCCCAACAAGCCGAACTATTACAAAATGTCTCTCTGACGTTCCCTCTCTCTTGTATGTTTAGGCTGATACAAATCTTGAGTTATTTCGTAGCCAAAAACAATTATTTTACATTTAGTCAAACTCTGTACAAATGTTGTCTTATTGTTTAAAAGTATTAGCGTGACACTGGTGTTAATTCAATACAGAGCCCAATACATGTAAATAGGAATAGGAATAAACATTGCCTAATCTTCAAGGTCTCTATTGCAAATGGGTTGGAATAACCCATCACCTTCTAGATGTAGAGAAAAGAAAAAATCCTCTCCGTTGCTGAAATATTCAAAGAGCTCTCGTAGTTTTGTTCCCTTTTTTGTCTAAAGATAGGACTAAGTGTATTGAAGCCTTGAAAACCACAAATGTTAGTCAATCGTTAGGCGAGTTTGTGTATTACACATCTGAAAACAAGTTCGATTCAACTGAATAAATATGTGATCTTTAAGTTTCATGAGTGTTACGAGGGTAATATAATTTATGTTGTTCAATATATCACCAAATTACAAAATAAATATCTACGTTCATGGTGATATACACACTTACACATACAGACATACAGAGAGATAGAATGATAGATATGAAAAATAATACTATGATTAAGTAATAAGGATTACGTAACAACAATTAAACAATAATTGATTAAAAATAGTTATTTACTTCATATTTTTTATTAAATTCTCAAGTTTTCCTTCAAATGATAAAAGAGTACATATCATCGCTATTCCCTTTAATAAGAATAAATGAATGTTGTTTTTCCTGTATCGAAATGAAAGGTGCACTCTTGCTGATTAAAAGATCTTTATAGACACCTGAAATCTGAACTTTCTGAATTAACCGATAAAAATTCTTTTTTCAATCTCGAATTTCGCCAAGAAAGTTTTAGCAATAGATCTCTATAATATGTTTTGAAAATAAGATTTTCATTACTCAGGAATAATTGCAATACCTACTGACATTCCCTGATTATCTTATTTGCTAAGTACTCTGATATTTTCCGCATCACTTGTTACATTAAACTTTCATTTTATTCTTGATATATCCATTCTTTACGTTGCCTCAAAGTACAAGACAATATCATTTTCCTGTCGTTATGAATATCTCTCGAGTAATTGTTTCCACTCTTTCGGATACAGAACTCGTCCATTTGTTGTCTGTGAAACTTGTGACATATCCAGCCTAGCGAATCTTGTACTTATGATATTCCGTACTTTGGTCCTTCACTCGTCTCTGCTACCAAATTATTTCGCTTTAGATGTGTTCTCACAACAATTTTCCTAGGATCTTTCCTTGTCATGACAAGAACCTTTTCTTCCTTCTTCATGGTAGCCCACATTTCATTTGCTATTTTCATCACGAGGAAAACGGAATTTTTGAAGAGATTGGGATGAGGGATCTTCTTCAGCTTTTCGTTGAGCACATCTTTTTTCGTGATAAATACCTCATACCCTGATCTTACTCTCCACAAGATTTCTTCATCCGGCACACATTCATCATTTGTCTTGAGTAGAGGTATTCTTTCACCTCCACGGCTTGATTGCTTCCCTCCACAACACAACTCATCCGTTGACATCACAGGAAAAAAATACATTTTGAAGTAACTGAAAGCAAGAGAGAAGAGGTGTACGGTTACTAGGAATTACAATGTAAATAACATTGACTTTTCATCGGAAATAACTTAAAAAGCCACAAGATAGACTTTTTAAATGTTACATAACGAATGCTTTTTTGAAACAGTAACAAAATGTATAAAAACTGTCTTGCATTTATACTGGGGCCGCGTTATACTGTCTTGCTAAATTCTTATTCACGGCATCACTTATGGCAGGTTTGATCAGATGTGGTCAGGCCATATATATTGATCCCTAATATAAAACTTTTCATCCATGCTCGTCCATCTCTATTCAATTATGAAATTCATCCGTGTCAAACTGTGAGTCGGCAACTAAAATAAGACAGAGCATGTTCGGGTCGGTCTTGCTCTTCAGTCAGGATATCACATATACTCCTCACATTGACGACAGCAATTATAAGTGGCTGTTCTACTGTGACCTTTTGAAGAATGCAGAGTACGCCTTTATTGCTATTGCTTCTCGGTAAACTTTGGTCTGGAGTGGTAGTACCTGATAGAGTCCGATCTATGCGTTGAATAGAACTATCAATTTACTTATGCTAAACTGAATTGTTTGAGATAGAACTGTTTTTGACATTTACATTGGGTACTTATGCTAACCTGAATTGTTTGAAATAGAAGTATTTTGATATTTAAACTGTGTACTTATGATAAACTAAATTGTTTGTAATATAACTGTTTATATATATATATATATATATATATATATATATATATATATATATTATTGGATGTGGTATCAAATGAGCTACAATGGTTGATATGCCATTAATCCAAACCACACTAAAATGACTTAATTAAGCGATAAATGGCCAGAAAAGGGTTGATGAACCGTAAACCAAAACAACCAACCAACTCACCAACAGATGGTTAATATTTAGGATAAAAATCAGGCAAAACCATTTAATCAGCCCTCAAGTAACAATTGACAAAAGCACTTGATTTCTTCTCCGTTGGTGAAGTTGGGAATTTCAAAATCTAAAATATACTGGTGAGAAAGACCACTGTATAATCGTTTTCTTCCTTCCTCCAAACGTTGTAGTGGTTCAAATCCTCTTCTTCTTCTCAAATGACCGGACATTGCCGCAAAATGGCCGCTACTCTCACCGACCAACACTGGGTTCCAACTTCCATTTTACGGCAGTTGTTACACGAATTGCTCTCACGAGTGACAGGTTACAGCAAGTATTTAAAATTCGCTGCACCCCGGATATGGGAAATGCTAAAACAGCACCACCTGTTTACACAAAGCAGAGATGACTCGCTAAACTAATCACGTAATATTCCAAAAAAATACTTCCCTAGTCGACTAGGTAATTACCTCATCAATTTTTTTTTCTTAACCGCAAATCTAACTTGCCGAACTTCTAAAAGTAAGTTTCATTTTCTATGTCTCATCAGTGTACATATGTCTCTGTGAGGTTGTCAAAATATTTCTATCCTACTTAAGCTTAACGATGAGTCCAATTTCCCGGGTCACACACACCTGGCCGACAACGTATTTTGATATTTATATCCATAATTTATTTTAACCCATATCTGTTTGCTTAATTTCTTTTCATATTCACCAACCAACCCCTCCGCTCGGGCAGGATATGACACAAAGTCAATTTTTAAGCGGAGTTTAACAGGTTTGAATTCAGAATTTTCCTTCTCCTAGACTAGTTGCCTCACCAAGGCTGAAGAACCTAGTCTGCCCTACTATTTACCCATAGCTGGAGGGAGAATAATTGGATTCATACCTTTCCCAAGGGTATTAGTGCTACGTGAAATGCAATGAGTCTCGTCCAGGATTTGAACTCGTGTCGCCGTGTCCATTTCCTACGACGCTAACCATTACACCACGGGCACCTCCACTTAATTTCTTTTAATCTTTCTAGTCACGGATACTCACTCAATTGACTTTAGGTTCTAAAATACATTGTTCAAGATATCATACTTCCATACCAATATAAAAATCTAAGGAAATTTACAATAAGACCAAATTACTTCTATAAACCCTTTCTTTACTAGATATATTCTAACGAACTGATCCCTTCCCCAACCTGTTCCACAGTCTTTTTTCTATGGTCATGATTCCCTACAAAAAAAAACCCAACCAACTAATTATTTAAAGTTTATCATTAATTACTAAGACCTCTCTTTTGAATTTCTTTTCAGACTTATTTTCTTTAATTTGATTCGGCATTAAATGACCTATGACTTTGTATTGCCGTAAAACAAACAAACAAACAAACAAACAAACCAATATACTCGTAAGTCAATAAAGAAAAAAAAATCAGTGACAATACATTTTGAAAAACATTTGTCGAAGCAGATCATTGTACAAGACATAGCTCCTTGCAACTTTTCCATTTAATGAAAATTCATTTCATTGGTATTATATGCCATCGGGGTGAATATAAAAAGAAAAAAAAAAGGGAATTTTCAGAAGTGCTTTAATGCACAGAAAACCCGCTTTTAAAATGTATGTGTTGAAGACGATGGCGTTTTCTGAAGACATTCAAAATTGTTCATTTCACTCTAAATACAGACTTAATTGCAAAGTATTTTGAATGTTACATTTTCAGAGGAAGATAGTGAGAGAGAGAGAGAGAGAGAGAGAGAGAGAGAGGAAGAGGAAGGGAGAGAGAGAGAGAGAGAGAGAGAGAGAGAGAGAGAGAGACAGCGAAGTTGCGTATGTTTGTGTATACGTGTGTGGGTGTGTGGTTACCTGTAGACAAAAGTAAGTATATGGCTAAAACAAAATCCAAAAGCAAAAAACAAAACAACTGCCAAAGAACTTTTATATATTCCATTTCTTATGATTATTATTTTTCATGATTTTTTGATAGATTCAAGATAGTTAATTTCTCATTATCTGTATGGTGACAATGATACTATTGCAATGATGAAAAAAAATTTTTCAACTGTATACAATAGTTATCTTCATATATATATATATATATATATATATATATATATATATATATATGTGTGTGTGTGTGTGTGTGTGTGTGCGTGTGTGTATATATAGATGTATGCATACATATACATACTCACAAACACACACACACACACACATACATATATATATATATATATATATATATATATATATATATTAAGAGACAGAGAGGGAGTCAGAAAACAGAGAATGTTCAATGGTGAGAACGACGGAAAGTTTGAACAGATATCTAAAAACGATATTAATTAAATTGGCTGCCGGTGATGATTAGTGATTATTTCAAAGTGAAAATCTGGCTTTAAAAAAAATCTTCTCATTCTTTTTTTTTTTCATAAAATGGTGATTTTTTTAATGTAGTTACCAACACAGGATACATTATTATTACATTTCTTCCCCTATTAAGTAATCCTAATTAAGATGTAGGTTTTAACTTTCGTATTTATGCAGCAAAAACCTTTGGACAATAATGTCTAGACTCTTGTATGTCACTGTGTAATATTGATTTATTTCAAATGATTTAAGTCTTTCAGTTATGCAGTAATAAATATACCCCACTAAAAAAAGATTACCAGATTTATCCAAATGTGATTGAATTTCAAAGAAAAATAACATTATTTCCATGATAATCATCTCAATTTTAAGAATTAATAATACATTTTCTGTTTATCTAATCTTCTATAAAGGAATGTTGTCAAATGTTTCTATCCGATCAGCTAAACAAAGAATACTGTCACTGTATCCCCTGCTGAAGGGTAAGACTCCTTCAAAAACGGGGTTTGCTGGATAGGAAGCTAAACTGCATCTGATGGTGAGGTTCTAGTTCTGGAGATCTGGAAAATGTGAAGTACCCCTTGATTGCCATTACTCCTAAGTCAACTCTGACCCGGAGGGGTAATTTTTGTAGATGTCCCATCTATGGGTTAAATAAATCTGTTTCACAGTTGTTAGTATTCAATAGGACTATTTGAAAAAAACTCTCCCGAAATAACACCACAAACAGTAAATAAGATCATACAACGAACGCTACTCCTGAGAAACTAGTTATTAGACAATTCTAGACAGTTTGGCATGCCGTAAAAATCAATTTATAAATTCTTCTCCAACAGGAGATAAATACAGGGTGACACCCCGTCCAAAAAAACAAAAATAAAAACAGAACCCATAAACTTTTTTATTACTTCTACAAAAAATAAAGCAAAATAATTGTAATTTTGTACACTCGAACTTCTGGACATGTTGGTGAATACTATGGTCCCAATTTTTCATGCACAGAATCTACTTCACATCCTGAAATAATGAAAAGGCTAGAATTAGATTTATGAATTTCAGTCAAAAATATATGAGTTCTGTTATTTTTTTTGGGGGGGTCACCCTGTAGAATGTCAGCAAATTAAAGACAGTTCCCTAATACAAATGATAAATACTACAAAGTTTTAATTTACTATGCTTTTTGCTTAGATATGGCACTAGACCTTAGGAATGGGGCACTCTGTGAGACTCGAACCCACTCGGGTAGGATAAATACTACAATGTTAGTTTCAATAAAGGTGGGACCAGATTTTGTACATAATTTCTACAAACGTATGTACACGAGTATATTTGGGATTTGTAGGTAAACGTTTTATGAACCACGTTTTATTCAAATCCAATAACTTTTCGGCATTTTATTTCAGATATGATGATAGACATTTGTCTATATGCCAAGATTATATTTAATTATCATTTTGTTGTTCACATTTTAAGGCATTTTAAGTAACAATTAGAATTCATATGAATCTTTTTTCAGCAGTTTTCTTCAATAGACTTCAACTTTATTACAATTAATGATTACAATGATTTATATGTCTAATTTAATTTTTTTCCTCGGATATTACAGGATTTATATTCGTGTATTCTATTAAGTATTTTAACCCACATAATCTGATGGCTTCTGGAAACGAAAGCATCAACAAGATGTGCTCAAAACTATCGGGACTAGAGCTATATTTACAGAGAGAGACAGAGATAGAGAGAGAAAATTAATAACTAATTTACTTTAAACAACTACTTTTTCTATACAACTCTAACGAATTTTCTCTTGTTGAAATTCCTTGGGAAATCTGTAAGTCATATTGTGTAAAGCTGAATCCTTATATTTTTTCAATCCACTCAATATCAACTAATCTTATTTTTTCATGAATATTTAGTTTCGTAGCGTGTTGCACTTGCACAACCTTGTGTTTTCCTAATAAAACTGTTTTTCAAAAAGTATCGAGACTGACTTCATATTCTCTTTTTAATGAGCTTTATCTTCAATTAATGAAGTGCACATATTGTTATATAATTGCGGAAGGAGTTTTTTTTAATATTATCCTTTTTCTTTGGTTATATCATATCTTTCGATTTAATTAGGCTTAGAACTATTCGGCTTAGTGCACGTGCAGGGGCACACATTGAGCGCAGGTGTTCAAGCTCACTCGGGGAGGATGTGACAATCACAGATGCCATAATAAAAACCCCGGATAGAAAATTGGACAGGGGATGTGAATGATGTCATGTCCGGAAGCGATGGGCTGAGGATTTTGGGTGATTTTGGAAAAAAAGCAGTTAGTTGAGATCCAAAGCTAGGCTAGTCCAGTTGAGTCTACGAGATGTGCCGCGCGTGGTGGGGTCAGATGGAACAGTCAGGAGGTAAAAATTGTGTGTCTCTCTCTCCTCGTGTTGAAAACCTAAAAGTCAAAGAGGTAAGAAAAGTTTCGTACCTGAATTACCGAGAGTCGTCAGTGTTTCGGGATTCCAGTGCATGTGAACGTTCTACGTATCAGTATATTTTACATATGTGAATATTTTACGTATTCGTATCTTGGCCCTATTTTGGTTAATGTGCTACACTATCAGGATAAAATATTGACGTCTGGATTCTCACCTGCCCCTCTATTATTCCAATTCATAAATTGAATTAATTTTTGTTCCATTCTTAACAGTACCAATGCCTTTTGATCACACCTTGTCTAGTTGTTCGTAGCTGTATTCATTTTCTCTAAGCCAGCTTTTGACGTTCAATTTTAATGTATTATACTATATCCGATCTTTCTTCACTATGATAGCATTTTTGGGATCTTGGTAAACTTTACTTTGATATTATTTTTCCCTATTAATTTGCTATAGGGCACTTTGAGGGATTCTGTTTCTCTTTTTAGGTGATGTTGCATAAACGTGTCCAGATCTTTTCATCCGGGAATAGTCTACTTGCATTTTTTTTTTCTCATATTCGAATCACATGAGATTTCTCATAAGTTCTTAGCTTTACTTTAGCAGATATGATTTTTAATGTTATTTACTTTTTGAACCTTCAAAAGAATCGTTGATTTTTTTTTTCTTATATTGTTATTTTCATTAATAATACCACTCCTGCATTTATTAGAAATGTGGTCGTTTCGTGCATGGCGTCAAGTATTCTGGTTTTTGGTCATTTCATTCTAAATCTTTCACTTTTTATTGTAACATAAAAAATTCTACATTTTATTGCACTCACGTACTGCCATAAACAGTTTCTAGTGTAACAAAAAGAAAATCTAATATATTTCATGGTAAACCACTATGGATCTATTTAGTGATGCGTGTATTTGCGTATTTGTAGACTGGTGTCAGTGGTCAATGCTCCATCTCAGTTAAAGTGATAATTTCAAATGTTGATTTTGACAACGTACAAATAAGCATTTTTGCCATTTATAACCTTGTTAAACAGTTTTTTTTTCTTTGTTCTGTGTTTGGGTTTGTGCCAGACCAAGCAAATCTTATTGCTTATCAATAACCAAATTGTGAAATCTTTTCAATTACAATTTAATGAGATTGATAGAAAGTTATGTCTTCTATGTGTTCATGTGGAAGGCTTTACATCTGCTTATATAACATAAATGAGGTCATGTGCATCGCTTATGAAAATGCATAAACAATAGTAGCAATAACGTGAAGACTAATGTCTTACTCGGACTTTCAAAACATCACGAATGCTAACGGGATAATGTTGAACAAAAAATATTTTATTTCTGTTTCGCTAGATATAGCTTCATTATTGACAGTTTTTAAACACCACTCTCTCCCCCCCTCTCTCTCTATATATATATATATATATATCGCACTCATTCTGAATCCCACTAATGATGTGACACATTTTAGACGTAAATATCATGAATATTATAGATATCAAGTGTACCATAGCCAGATACGGATACGTGAAACGTACATAGAATGTTTATAACATATATACATAGAACATACCTATCCTGAGACACAAAAAACACATAACGACTTCTTAGTTCAGGTACGAAACCTTTTATTACCTTTGAGTTAAAGGTTTCGACATAAGGAAGAGAGATGCACAGTCTTTCTATGATGGCTTTTCCATCCGCACCCCATCTTGTGCGGCGCCCGTAGCGCACAAATTCGTCTGGCCTCTGCTAGCCCCGAAAGTCGACCCTTCTCCTTCGGTGTCTAGTCTCAACTGAACTGACTTTTTTCAAATCCCCCCAAATCCTCCGCGCACGCTTCCGGTGCATGACGTCATTCACATCCCTTAGTCCGGGAATTTTTATTTTGACATCTGTGAACGACACATCCTCCCCGCGTGCGCGTTAACATATGAGCTCAAGTTTGCACCTAACTAACCCATATGCTGAGCCGAAAGGTTTTCAGTCTAACTAAACCCAAAGGCAAGATATATAAAACGAAATCCCTCGACCATTATATTGCATAAGTATAAAATATATTTATTAGATAGCTAAAACACAAGAGTTTATTATATAATCGAAGACTTGAGTATATCTTCCCCCATTCTCTCCCCCCTCGTCCTTTTCGATTTCACCGTCTAAAACTAACGTTCCTTAGTATGTCAACTGGAATGGCTATGATACATATACGTATGCTCTGCGTTTGATCCACATCTTGCTATGTTTTTGCATGACAAAAATGAAGTTATCTGCATGGTAAACAAAAAAAAATGCATAGAAGTAACTATATGGAGGATTTGCATCTTACTAGTGCATTAAAAACAATACGATCATAAACGCGATTATTTCGATTGATTAATAGGTGGATTGATTTTAACGATATGTCAACCCTCCCAGCCATCTCTTCGTAGTTTAGTGGTCAAAGCGCTGCACTGTACAATTGTAGTAAGCGAGTTCTAAACCCAGTCACACTGTTACGTTCACTTTCGGACAAATACCCTTGGGAAAGGTATAAAGTCCCGTATTCTCCCAGCTATAGGTTAAATAGTACGACTACTGTTCTTTTAGAAGGATGGCTTTGGCATTAAATAACCCAGGAAGATTGATATGCCATTGAACAACAAAACAAACAATCCTCCCACTGTTATTTTATGACAAGAACTTTGGGATTCTGGTTCATATTCACATTTTTTGCGGTCATTTCTTGAGAGGATTTTTTGCTCAAGGTTTTATTGAATACGAATAATTTTCAAAAATTTCCATTTGAGCTACAGATGGAACCACTCTAAACCAGAGTAGACTTGGGAGTAATTGGTGATTCTTAAAGCACTTCAGAAGATGCACTTTGCCAAACTGACGGAGTAGGAGAGCTATAATGAGAAAATGTTATTAACCATATTTACCAACCCCTCCACTCAGTCAGGATATGACACAAGGTCAATTCTGAGCGGAGTTTAACAGGTTTGAATTCAGAGTTTTCCTTCTCCTAGACTAGTTGCCTCACCAAGGCTGAAGAACCTAGTCTGCCTTACTATTTACCCATAGCTGGAGGGAGAATTATTGGATTCATAACTTTCCCAAGGTTATTATTGCTATGTGAAATGCAATCGGTCTCATGCAGGATTTGAACTCGTGTCGCCGTGTCCATTTCCTATATTATTAACTGTTTCTTTCTCTTTTGGTAAATACTGCTTCAGTTTTTATAGCTTTTGAATACATGTCGTCACAAACATACACTCCCACTCACACACAGATTTGGTTGTTTATGTTTTATTTTCCTATTCTGAAATGAAGTACATATCAATTGTTAAAGCCAATTTTCCTGGGAATTTTCCTTCATCGCCTTCTTCTACATATCAATACAGACATGCATGTGTATTTCTATGCATCTGCGATATAAGACAGAAATCAAAGTTGTATGTTGCTGCTAAGAATTTGTGCTTTTACAGTCCACAGACAATACTACAAACTGAAGAATCACAGCCCCACAAGTTGAAAGGGAGTGGTGCGTAGAAAGCACTGATAATATACTGGAACTGAGTATATGTTAATAAAATATCCAGGACGTTTTTACTGAATAATAATCTCAAAAAAGATATATATGAAAAGTCATTATCAGAAAATATTATACAACATTGCATTACGCTCTTGCACAGCAATTAAACCCAGCCAAAATATGTGTCACACACACACATACACACACACACACACACACATATATATATATATATATATATATATATATATATATATATATATATATATGTGTGTGTGTGTGTGTGT
This sequence comes from Sepioteuthis lessoniana, assembly GCA_963585895.1. Lineage (NCBI taxonomy): Eukaryota > Metazoa > Mollusca > Cephalopoda > Myopsida > Loliginidae > Sepioteuthis > Sepioteuthis lessoniana. The sequence goes on along the minus strand of OY757904.1, from coordinate 13,901,696 downwards.
GTGTGTGTGTGTGTGTGAATTATGCGTTCCAATGCTTTCCCTGAGGAGTAGGCATGTTTCCTGTCTTTGTTATTAACATGATTTCTCTTACTGTTATTATTATTATTATTACTCCTTTAGAGTTTTTCACATCAGCGTTAACTGATGGTTTTTCACTGGAGTCTGCGTGACAGCCAGTTTCCTCAAGTCTCAAGGACTTTTCTCCGTATTTTGGCCGTTCTCAATAATGCTGTTGTTTGGATGGTCTCCACTCGTCCACCAACTTCCAAGTCCTCCAGTTCCTTTAATAATCCTTTAGTTATCGTGCCAAAAGCACCAATCACAATTGGTATAATGGTCACTTTCGTGTTCCACAGCTTTTTCAATCCTCTAGCAAGGTCGAGGTACTTATCATTCTTTTCAGATTCTTTCAGTTTTATTCTGTGTTCAGCCGGGACAGCAAAGTCGACAATTTTGCAAATTATCTTTTTTTATGTGGATTATTATAAGGTCTGTGGAGTTTATATGAGTCATTCTCTAGGACAGTAGCTGGGTTGGGCATGTACCCTTTCTTCATAAGGTCAAATCTAAATTTCTTTCACAACACCCAATGAATGACCTTGCCCACCCAGTCATGTGTAGTCTAATATTTCTTTTGTGCTATTTCGCTGCATTCGCTTATTATGTGATTGATCGTTTCGTCTCTATTACCGCAGAGCCTACATTTGCTATTTTGTTGCTTTTTATCTATTCTCGTTTTGATATGATTGATTCTTATGGCGTTATTTTGTGCTGCTATTACGAGATATTCAGTTTCTCTCTTAAAGTTTCCTTTTCTTAGCCACGTCCAGGTTTTCTCCCGTGAGCTGATGCTTATTGGTCTTTTAAAACGTTCATAGAGTTGTTTTTCTTCCAAATTTTTGTTATCTAGTTATTGTCATTCTGTTGGTATTCGTGTTGTCAGTATCGTTTCTGGTGGCTGTAATCAATCTTCTTCTGTGTTTTCCTATGTTGACCTCGAGTCATTATATCGACTCGTCAACGCTGTTTTCAAAGCTGGCAAGTCTACTTCATCCCTCCTTTCTTGATACATATAGTCTGTCAGCATCATGTTTAGTATGTAATGCCTTATGTATGGGCTTTTGTTTTCTTCTTCTTTAGTTCATTTGCTTAAGTTCTTCTCTGGTCGACCAGAAAAAAATGTCCCACATATCTAACGAGTAGTACAGCCCAGGTATTTATTCCTTTAATAAGGTTTCTGCTAAATAGTTTTGTTTCGTGGAGCTTTTCTGATATTCTTTCTTAATTTTTTTCTTTCTTCTCCACTTGTTTGATGGTGTCAGCCTCCAAGATGCCCAAGTATTTGTAGGTTTCCTTTTTTTCGAGAGTTCAAATATTGTCTTGATTTGGCAGTTCCATTCCATTCGACAGATGCCGTTTATCACTTTTCACTTTTCGCATAATTTATTTCTATGTCAAATTCCATTCCTATGTCCTGAATGTACATTCTAACTGCGTGTATTTGTGTTTCGAGTTCTTTTTCATTTTTTTGCAAATAGTTTGATGTCATCCATGTACATTAGGTGATTGATTTTTCCTATTTACTAAGTTTGTATCCGGCTGTGCGTTTTCCGAGAATGTGGTTAAGTGGCATCATGGCAATTATGAATTATGGAGAATTCAAACGGTATGAATAACACCGAAAAGATACTTGGGGCAACAGAGCTCAGGAGAAAAATTGAGACTACTTTAGAGATCAATACGAACAATTAGGAATTAACTGATGAGACTTGCTGCAACACATATTTCAGTGTAAACTATCATGTTTTCTGGCATAGAAGTAATAAATATTAAAATAATAAATGATATGACATTACACACACACACACTCTCTCTCTCTCTATATATATATATATATATATAGAGAGAGAGAGAGCTATGAAATTTTCACGTAAATTAACTTGCCAACTATTTAAAAGTTATTAAAAAAACTCATTTAAAAAATAAAAGCAACACAAATATTTTGCACAATGTAGATTCGGAAAACATTATAAATGTATATCAGTAGAAATAGAAATCCACTACAATAAATAAAATTGTATTTAATTCAATAACTGTTGTAATGAATTCATTTAATATCGACAAAACTATCCTACTAGTAACTGCATACATCGGCTCTGTTATTTACAACGTCAGAATATAAAGTTCTTTACTGCAGGCGTACACGACAGTCTAAATATTAAAAAAAATATTGAAAAAATTTTATTGAAAAAAAATCTATTGAAAACTATAAATATTCAAAATCTTTCTATAACCCGGTCATAAAACATCTCCGATACTAAAATATTTCTTACGATTTCTAACAAAAAAGTTTTATATCTTGATTATACCTTTGAAAACCCTTGGAGAGTAAATATCGGGAAATTGAACCAAACTTAAAAAATCTAAAACAAATAACAAGAAATAAACCAATAAAAACTGTTAAAACGAATCTTGTCTGTGCTTTTACAGTAAAATTTCAAAGAGAAGGATTGGCGCCTATATATACCTTATACTTATATATATATATATATATATAGTTGGGAAGCAATATATGTAATGATTTTAAAAAAAAGTTGCCTGCTTATTCCAATGTTTGAAAAAAAACTGATAAACCTAAATTTTCATGATTAGTACAATTATCGAAGAACTTTTCTCGTTCAAATTCAACCCAATATGAGTGAGCAAGAAAAGAAACGACGAAGGATCAATGATTTTCTACACTCCGAAATCAAGCCAAAAAATTTCCGAAGTAGTTGGAGTTTCTTTATGGCTTACATCAACCCCAGACCTTAAGCCCATTGATAACGCTCTAGGGGACGTTTTAGAAAACTAAACAAATGCAACTTTTCATCAAAATATTGGTTCGATTAAGATTTCTCCTGAGGAAAAATGGAATAAAATGTCTGAAAAATTCATTTTGTGAATTGTTTCGAAGGCGTGTTGATACAATAATTGAAAAAATGGCGGCCATTTTGTGTAAATTTACTGTTTTGTGTCTATTTTCTTACCTTGTAGTTTATTTTTTAAATTAAAAGTTATCTTGTTTTAAAATAGATTCGTTTATTATTATACTAGAATGTTCCTAATTTGGCTTCCACACCGTGTGTATATATATATATATATATATATATATATATATATATTTGATCTCTTGATGTATTAAATGGACAGATTGTAGGAGAGTAATCTTTTTTTGCTTTATATTTTTTTAAGTATGTGCTCACGTGGTGTGTGTATACCTCTCTAAAAGAAACTGGTTTCAAAGGTAATGAAATAAACTTAATAATAAAATGAATTTCTCTCTAAATTCACCATAAAGCAATGTTCTGCCTGTCAATTTCAATTAAACCTTGAACATTTATAAGAATTCTATTAATACATTTATTTGTTACAGTAAGCATGTTACTGTTTCGTTCTTGTCTCCTACAAAATATCCGAGAATATTACTACATTTCATCATCTAGATATTTATAGAGCTTACCTTATAGTATATACAAAATGATTCCTTGCTCTATTTTACAGCCATGCAAATTTAAAAAATAGGATTCAGACCAAATGAAAAAAAAATGGCCTATTGACACTCTTTTAATATTCTTTAATACAGGGCCTCTTTTTGTCGCTACAATTTTAGAGACAATTACCGATATTTACTCTCCCTCTGTGGGTCAGGTTCATAGTCTGATACTTGATTTCTCCAGAAATAGGTAATGCAACGAGCGGGGACAATTTTGTTCATTATTATCTCCATGTTCTCTGTAGGTTGCGTGGATTTGTCTGACCTCATGGCACACTTTGTTAGGTAAATACCAGAGACTTGGCACAAAATGCAGCTGCATAATAAAAAAATTTGTTTGTTTCTCACTTTTCAGATTTTTTTTCCTTGTTGTTATCCGTAAGTAAGTAAAAGTAAACATGGCGACCGTAGTCGAGGGCGACCAGAAGGCTCCCTTTTCAATAGCTACTACACCAAGGTGTAGGGGAGGGCGCTACTTCTTTCCCAGGATTGCTCCACTTTACTCTTGGTCCGTACCTTATATTGCTGAGTGTTAAGCAAGGAGGTATTAAGTACCATTTTTAAATTCTTTGGCATGACGCGACATGGGATTGAACCCCAGTCTTCCGGACTGTTGGCGAACACTCTACTCTCTTTGCCAATGAACCATTTTGTTACCCGTAACAGATTAAAAAGAATGTGTGTGAAGAAACTTTGATATCCATCTATGCATAAAGATTCAACTGTAGAAATATCAACTACAAACGTTACCGTATTTCAACTTGAAAGTTTGAAAACTATTTCTGTATCATGAGGTTTAAGGGCAGAAGAAGAAACAATATGTAAATATATAAAACCCTATTGTAGTATGGTACTAGAGCGACAGAGATCACGAGTATTTAGGTAAATTTTTACTTTATACTTACTTACGTGAATTGCCCCTGGTTAAAATGAGCCCCTATCGCATAAAACACCGGAAGGGAGGAAGAGAGATAAGAATCTTTAACGGGAAAATTTTGCTTTTTTTTTCAAATCAATCTTCGACTTCTTGTGTTTTTACGAAAACCTGTAACTGACGCTGTGAAATATTCGCATTACTCTCAGCAACGCTATTAACTCATATTCTTTCATAAACTGAGACTGATTAGCCCTGGGAAACGAATTCACGCCAGAGTAATTGCAAAAAATTGTTCGGGATAATAAATATAGTTATATGTTGAATAATACCTTAACGCTTTGATATCTTCTTTTTCTTTTTTTTTCTGTTTTAAATAGCGCTCAAAGGAAAAAATTACATTTCCATACATTCACCAACGAATAATATATTTGTTTAAAAGCAGTAAAATTATCAGCAAAACCTATATATATATATATATATATATATAGACACTCGAAATTATTTGGGTGATAGAATTTTTTAAGAAAGCAAAAACTTGTTTTGCAATATTTCAAAGTGATTTGAATAGATATTTTACTCTGTCTATTTAATTTACATAGATAGGGATATTTAAAAGTCACTCAAAAATTCTTGTAGACGTAAAATATCTTAATATTTGGAATAGGCATTATTAGTTTTGCATCTGGGGAATATAGCACCATTCTTTCTGGAAAACATGTACAAGTCCTACAACTGAGTGAAAAGAAAAGACGTTAGTCTCAGTTTACAGTTCAAATCTCCCACATGATCTATAGGGTTGCGTGTATGGCTTTTTTTCAGATCACAGGAGAGTATCAATGAAATTATGCTGCATATTGTTTAAATGATCGTATTCTGTCAGGTTGGACAATGTTATTTATGCAGACAGGAGGTGGTGCCAAAGTGTGAATATCAAAATAGGCTGCGGTTACTTTTCCAAGGATTTTTCATTGAGTTTGACTTGCAGTATAACAAAACTCATCTACGGTCTTATGAATAGGCATTCCAGATAATAAGTAGCTTTTAACAAATGAGGACTAGACATGAATGTTGAGTTAATACTCCTTAAGCACAGATTATTTAAGCACTTTCATCAGTCACAGGTAATATAAACAGATTCTCGTTAGACTGATGCAATCTATTTCAAAACGGATGTTCCAAAAATTGGAAGCGACCAGAAATGGACTCATTTTTGAAACGACTCACGCGTAATGTGTCCTCGCACGGATTAGTTTTCCTTGATCTTTTATTTACTGGTAGGCCTGTTGAGAAGACGTAGAATATGTAGACTATATACCATCCTAGTGGGGATTAGAACACTACTCTCCGAAAAACGGGGTTCTATATATCATGCTAAACAGCCACTAATGGTGAGACAGAAGTTCTCGAGATTTGAGGAGTGTGCTGTATCTCTTCACGGTCATTAGTCCCAGATTTACTCTGACGTAGGGTGGTACTATCTGTTAGGATTAACCGTATGGGACAAATTAATTTTTTAAAATATCTATTGGTAAGATCTTGTACAAAAACTCCTCTGAAGAAACCACAACGCAAAAAATGTATATATGATTGTGTCTTCCATTCTTTGAATAGTTCAACCAAGTACTATTGTGACCACTAATAACTTTGCTTCACTGTTACACTATGCTTGAGTTTAGATAAGAAAAAAATGCTTTGTCATGGCAGGGTTCTTAAACAAAATGCTTTCTGTTATGACATGATAACCTCTCGCGGTTGATGAGAGAAACCATCACAACGACAAATTTTGAAATTTCTGGTATCTCACCGCGTATTACTGCCTTAAGACCTGCCAATGGGAAGATAAAACACAGTAATAAAGTGAATATAATTCTTTAACCGCGTAACTTTATCATTTTAACCTGATGTAAACACGTCTAATCTTTTCATCTCATATTTATCTCCGGCTAAATTTCGTCGCAACATTTGTTAAGAAAGAGTTCAATTTTGAAATTTCCTCATGTGAACTGCAGTATAAATACCAAGATTATGACATAAATAAAGCATATATTTACTTCTTTTGTCGTTCATTTGGAAAAAAAAGATAAACAGGAAAATGTAACATACTCATATGCGTGCAGAAACATAGTCAACTCAATAATGACGAACGAAACACAGTTCTTTAAAAAAATATACCTCTCACACTTTATTCGAAATGGTACGAAAGGGTTACGAAAGGGTTATGTGTGAGAGGTGAATTGGAGACTGAAAAAAGACTGCAACATATTGACCCCCAGCTCTTCTGGCTATAACAGCACTTCTTTCCCGTTCACCTGGGCTGCTCAACCGGGGGCCCTGAAGGCCCAGCCACTGCTAGGATCTGGTTCTCACTCCTCGAACTGCAAAAACTGACTCCAAAGTCTGATCTCCAGCTAACTCGAACTTCCTGTAGTACGGGGTTTTATAATTGTTTGACATCCACCTGCTTCAGTGAGCGTCACATCTGCACTCAATTCAACCCGTCCCCAGTCAAGGATATCCCATGATATTTTCGACCGGATGCACATGTTGTTTACACTGGTGCATTTCTTATTTAACAGCTCGGCCTGGTTGGAGGTCAATATGTTACAAAAATAGCACTAGATTTCCTAGAAGGGGTTACATTTTGATAAAATTATTTAATGATACAAAAAGGGTGATTAACTCTTGCTACGGTCAAATATGTTTGCGTGTGTGAGTTATCTTGGTGGTCGTCACAAATAGAATCATTTACTAAGCTTTGGATAGACGTGACACAAGGCCAAATGTATGAGGTGCCGAGTTAGAATTGAACTCCCAACCAATCATCTGTTAACATAGCGTGTTTAACTATTACACCCTATGAGGTGACCTCGTCACTAGCATAAGCATCTTTAAACAAATCATATAGGTTTAAATAAAAGGAATGATTGCCATTTTGTCGATATATTTGAGCTTTGCCTAATAGAGATAATTCTGGTATTTAAGTGATTAAGTCATTTACTGTGATAGAAAATTGTCCATATGTATGCAGTACTAGTTCTTCATTCTTCCAAAATAATTCATTTATGCTGATTTTCCGAAGGGTACTTTAACGGGTGAACTAAAACTCTATGATGAAAATCTGTTCTTATTTTATGCATTATCCTCGTTCAAAGTGCGCTGAATGTTAAGAGCACACGGCACATGTGCAGAAAGAATCTCCAAAATGATAAACGAATAGGGAAGTTGCATTGATTGAATTCATGACTTCGAGCGATGCAGACAACACAGCAAAAGATCTTCCCTTTTGTATTTCTCTTCTCTCGGCTAAAATGAAAAGAAAAAAATGTTTCTTTTGAATTAGTTTTCAGGAATGGAAAATCTTTCTTTTCAATTTTAGATCGAAAACAACCTTAATATTCTCAAAGAAATACTCACACACTTATAGAAACCTCTTCGTGGAGTAAGGATCAACAAGCCATTATTGCAAACCAGACGACCACACTGATTCCATTCATTATTTCGCATGATTTTTTAAATGCTTTAGTAGAAATAACTTAGAAACCAAGCATAGGCTTCATATTAAAGATTCCAAAACGTTTTTTAAATACATAAATTATCATAATTATAGTAAACTGTATAATTCTTACACACACACACACGCGCGCATATATATATATATATATATACATTAAAATTAGCTATATATATATATATATATAATCCGTGGAAAATAGACTGTGACCCTGGGTTTCATGGAGTTTTTAGCAAAACAACGATCATCAGGCAGTTAAGAAGATGGAATGAATTGAAAATCGAAAACACAAAAGAATACAGAGAAAAAAAGCGTTGGGATTTCGTTTATGTGTGGTTGTGAGTGTGTGAGTGTATGTGGGTGTGTGCGTATGCGTGTATGTGTTGTAGTTACGTATGGATGCGTGTTTTTATGAGGTTAAGCCAGGCTACGAACGTAGCGCGTTAGGTTTATCGGAAATAAATCCAAATGTATACTAATAATTCGTTACATTATTTATTTAGCTGACTATAGCTATGGAACAAAACATCAGCACTGCATGTCGAGGAGAATGAATTAGAATTTTATTTATAAGCGTATTTGAACGGTTGTGTTATGGTTGGCTCGAATCACAGTGGGTATAAGTAAGGTTATATTTTATTGTAATATGTTGGTGTTATATTTAGGGAAGAGAATTGAATTATAATAATATATTATAGATGAATGAAATATTGTGTAAATATTATATACTATAGATCTCTTTGGTGTTATGTGCGTAATAAAATAATAAAGGGCTTAAATAATAGTTTGTTTGTGAACGAAGACGATTTTAACTGAGGGGTAGGGTGTTGTCATTGAAAAATTAAAGAAATTAATTAAGGAAATAGATGTAAATACACTATTGTAGAAACGTTTAGTGAATTTTTTGTTTGTGTTTTTACGTATTTTCGATTTTCAGTTTATTCCATCTTCTTAACTGCCTAATAATTGTTCTTTTGCCAAAAAACTCCATGAAACCCAGGGTCGCAGTCTATTTCTCACGGATTATATATATATCATTTTATCCATTAGATCTGAAGAAGTCCTGTTACTTTTGGTGTTATTGATTCATATCAATATCCATAACAGGTTGGAAATAAATGCATAATGTGACCGGTTTTTGTTTTCCTTATATATATATATATATATATATATATATATATATATATAATTTATTATTATTTATTATATAATAGCTCTATCCTAGATATTGAGCACCCTCCATATTATATTGCACTTGGTTCGACACATATCCACTAAGGGATTTAGTGACGACCGACACTCTTATAATATATATATTGTTGTTTTGTTGTTGTTGGCGACCCTAGTCAAGGGCAACCAGAAAGCTCCCTTTTCAATAACTACTAAGTGGAGGGCGTTACTCCTTTCCCTGGATTGCTCTAACTTTACCCTCGATACGTACCTTATATTGCTGAGTGTTAAGCTAGGAGGTATCAAGTACCATTTTTAAAGTCTTTGGTATGATGCGACCTGGGCCATTGGCGAACACTCTACCAACTTGACCCCTGAGACGGTTAATTATACATATATATATATATATATATACGCATGTGTTTGTGTATGTGCGTCTGTTTTGGAGAGTAATATAGAAAAATATAAATTGGGAGTGTCAAATAGGTAAATTAACCTATTAAAAATATTTTATTCTTAAGATTTTTAGGTCGGGTGGTCCCAGTGGCGAAGAAGCTAACGTGCTGGACTTGCAACATCATTGTAAGCGAGTTCGAATTCACATCGTGCTATTGCATATATTTTCAAACCAATAACCCCAGTAATGGCTTAAGTAGTGCAATACTGTTTTTCTACATGGATGGTTCTGGCATTAAAAAAAAACCATGAATCTTCATATGCCATTCAACAAAGAAAAGAAACCTAAATATTCATGACAAACAGTACAAATATATCCGTTGATAGAGTAAAACATTTATTCACTTCATGATTATACAACTTTTCTTTTAACATTAGAATATATCGAATGATTTTTCTGAATGTTATCAACTGAATAACCTGGGTACATGTTGATAATCACAGAGTTTCGATGCCTATCATTATCTTTCAATGCATCAGTATGGTATCTATTTGAGAAGATTTAAAATATGCGCGCTTTCTTTATCGGGTATAGTTAAATTTTATGGAATTAAAGCAATTTTATGTGTTTATTACTTGGAAAGTTTATATTGCTGTAGCGTATATCTGTGTGTGTTTTTTTTTAAATTGTTGGTGTTTATAAATATGCACCTCTTAATCTCACATGTTGGCAGGATGTGACACGAGGTCAGATTTAATGCGAGTTAATCTCACGTGCTTAGGTCTATCTGCATCTTCCTTTTTTTTTAGGGTGGATGTATCCTGATTCAATCCCTATTAATATTAATGCATTAGATACATCCTGCGAAGATTATTTCTGATTATTGATTTTGGTTATTCAACTCTCAATCCACGTATATCATTATGTACATATTCACAGAATTTATCAGCAGCTTTATTTTAATTCTATTTTCAACTAAACACATTATTAAATTACCATTTTAAATAGTTTATTCATAACAATGATATCTTGAGTAACCGTTCGATATTTTTACATGGAAGAATTTATGTACAGTTTTTTTATAAGATAATTTTTTAGTTTTTTCTCTATAGCTTTTTTGGGTTAGTTCGAAGAATCAACAAAAAGGTTTCATTTCAAGGTTTGTCAAAAGAGATAAAATATATTTTTTTAACAGTTTAATCTCATTTGTAATTCTGGGTGATGCACGACGGTCTACGCTGTTATATTCGTTTGATATTCTCATCTCTCAAAACAAAAGCTTGAAACTATCATTTTATTCTTCGAACACAATCAATTTCTTTCTCTCAGTGATAACTTAATAATTCTTTGGGCTTCATTTGCATTGTGTCCTAATTTAGACTCAGACGAAAGATTAATTATTGTTCCTGCAGATATGCTTTTGGTCAAAATACCAAATTGTTGAGCCTTAAAAAATAAAAATACCGCAGAAAAATTGCCTGAATTACATTACCAAATGATGCAATGAACATTTCTAATATACCCATGATACGGATATGTGAAATAGACATATGGAATCTAAAAACACGAAACTTTACGAAATTGGTTCAGGTACGAAACTTTTTTTATTACCTTTGAGTTAAAGGTTGTTCGACATGAGGGGAGAGAGACACAATCTTTCTATGCTGACTGCTTTTACATCGTCAGTTCTTAACCCAACCAACGTGCGATGCCCGTAACGCACAAATCATCTGGCCTGACCCAGCTCTGAAAGTCAACCTTCTTCTCCCGAGGCGAGAATTCAACTAACTGCTTTTTCTCAAACCTCAGCCCACGCTTCCAGTACGTGACGTCACCCAAACACCCTGGTCTCAATTCCTATCTGGGATTTTTATTTTGACATCTCTGAATGACACATCCTCTCCGCACGCGCGTGAACACCTGCGTCAATGTCGCACCTAACTAACCCATACGCTAAGCGAAAGGTTCTCAGCCTAACTAAACCGAAAGGCAAGATATATAAAACGAAATCCATCGGCAATTATATTACACATTAATTCAAATATATAAATTCTTGAACTGTAAAGTCTAATGCAAACAATCTAAAGTATTTACAGGGAATATTTTTTCTGTTGATTTATATGAATAGAATTGTTGAACGAAGCGTTTACTTGAGTATTTATCAAACTAGAACTTGAATGAGAAGACGTGTACATTGCATTATACATAGAGGAACAATCTATCAACAAACCTCACAAACACATGCACACAAAACTCGTATATCTATCAAATTACTATTTCATTTATATCATTTTCTATTCTCCTATCTATCTATAAATCTATCTATCATCAAGTCACGCTGAGAGCCTGGAGTTCTCAGACTCTCTTACTATCCGCTCCCATCATCCATCGCACTTGGAAGGCCCACCAAACAACATTCAGTGTCTGCATAAAGCAGATGTTAGTCTTTGCTGGTCAGCTAAAAGTGGCTCTTCCATGTGAAGGGGTTCATAGAAGAACGTTATTCATGATTTCGTCCTTCCCTCTTTGGAAGTACACTGCATGTTTTTTTCGACATTTGGATGGTTTATGCGATGAGAGGTAACGAGCCGTACAAATAGTATTTTGTGGTATGATGCATCTTGGATTTGTGCTACACCGCATGTTGAATCCTTGAGAAGATCCCATCTAGCTTTTTCTCCATGCGTATTGTTAGCAATCTGTTAGTGCATCCATACAGTAGTACTAATACTAAGCTTAAGAAAATCTCGATTTATTTTGTCGTAGAGTTAAGAATTCCTTATGAAAGATAACAAGACAACAGCAGTCTATGTCTTTGCCAGGCGTATGCTGATATCACTATCAGTAGATAAGATTGTGCAACAGAGATATGTGAACTTGTCTATTAATTTTTGAGACCTGCCAACTAAAGTGAAAATGATTCCTTTTTTGTTTAAAAAACGTGAATTTCTTTTTATCTGCGTTCACGTAGAGGGTAGTGCTGCACGTGGCTTGATCCAGATTATGCAGCTGAGAATAGGCTTTAGTTGGTGTATAGGCCAGAAGCGTCTGATCATCTGTGGAGTTTGCATCTGTCAGAGTTTTTCGCCGGATATTCTCTGCTTCTTGCCTTTTTGGTGTAAAACAATTTTCTTTTAATAGATCAATAAACATTTGAAGTAGGAAATGGACACGGCGATACGAGTTCAAATTCTGGACAAGACTGATTGCAATTCACATAGCAATAATACCCCTTGGGAAAGGTATGAATCCAATTATTCTCCCTCCAGCTATTGGTAAATAGTAGGGCAGACTAGGTTCTTCAGCCTTGGTGAGGTAACTAGTCTAGGAGAAGGAAAACTCTGAATTCAAACCTGTTAAACTTCGCTTAAAAAATTGACCTTGTGTCATATCTTGCCCGAGCGGAGGGGTTGGTAAAGATGTTTAAACATTTGAAGTACGTATTCTAGTCAGATTATAAACGAACATAACGATAATGAATCTCCTTTCAAGACTATAGTGATAATGCTGAAGAAATCAATGTTGCCATTAGTTGAAAGAACCGTTGCTTTTTTGTTACTGTAACAGTTTTTGAGAGGAAACCATATATTAGTTGTATTTGCTTCATTCCTCGAAAAGAATGGAATCAAATGCTTTGGTGATATCTATGAACAAATATGTTGCCTCGAGATTTTTTGCCCATACTCCTACTGTAATTTAAAGAATAGTCAATACCTGTAATATTGTGGACCGATTTTCTCGAAAACCATTGTGATTTTTCCAAAGAAATTTCTAGTGTTCAGGTTCGATAATATTGAGAAGCATGGTCTTATAAACTTTGGCAGCAGTAGAAAGAACCATTTATGTTTTTGTGGCTCTTAGTAATTCCGAGGATGCCTTTCTTCGAATTTTTATTTCTTATCTATTCCTCTATTGTGCTTTGTTTATCCTATTTACCAACCCATCCGCTCGGGCAAGATATGACACTAGGTCAATTTTTAAGCGGAGTTTAACAGGTTTGAATTCAGAGTTTTCCTTCTCCTAGACTAGTTGCCTCACCAAGGTTGAAGAACCCAGTCTTTCATACTATTTACCCATAGCTGGAGGGAGAATTATTGGATTCATACCTTTCCCAAGGGTATTAGTGCTATGTGAAATGCAATCAGTCTCGTCCAGGATTTGAACTCGTGTCGCCGTGTCCATTTCCCACGACGATAAACATTACACCACGGGCACATTGTGTTTTGTTTATAGACAGCGTTTCATACTCAAGTATGTCGTCAAATATTCTTGTCTCTTATACTTCTGTGCACCGTTACATACAGCACAAAGAAGAAAGTAGCAATGTTACACACTGGATTTACGGTTGTACCACCTCGTGCTCAAACGGGTTTATGCGTTTATTGTTACATCTTAAGTAGGTGTCAGACCCAGTTGTTATCGGAAAAGTTGACTAACACACGAAATCCTGTCATAGTACATTAAAAGAACATTTTATTCACTACAGCACTCTTTAAATAGTCTTCGGGAGAAAGAAACAGCGTATGAAAAATGAGTCGCTCGAATTTAAAGATAAAGAGAAGAAAGTGAGTGCAGACAAAGATCTTGACATTTCTTTTGTATTTTCTTGTTTTTCCAACGTGCTTTTTCGCTTGTTTCGTCTTCGCAGGTTCGCTTTTATGCCACTCAAAAACTGATGCTCGATTCATGCAAAATGGTCGAAAAGCAGTCTGAAGAATTCTATACGTTTCTGTGGGATTTTTTCCAAGTTTAAAACAGAATTTTATTGCATATCGTTTTTCTAATGTGTCTGATTGCATTTTTGAAATTCACCTGCTGTGACAATCAGGCTTTAGTATGATGTATTCCAATTGCTGCTGTCGCTGTTCCTTTAAACCTGAACTTGGTCAGTCATCTCATAAGATGTTTAACAATAACATAGTGAATTTTCAAGTGTCTACGATAATTTAAATGCGCATACTAAAAACGTCTGGGAACTTATTGAATGCCCCTCGTATGCTTTGCCTTGCAATCCGGAGAAATGATATGCCTGAGTAATGATCGATGGGATTATATCTTCAACAATGAATGAATCAATGAGCTTCATTAAGTCTCACTAATTAGTCATTAAATATAATCTGTTTTGTGCAAAGAAAAGTGTGAAAAAGCTTTTTAAATTTATATACAGGAGGGTAATATGATCTGATCCTTCTTCTTATCGAACGTATAAAATGGTTTTCACTAAACGTTAAGAACACACCCACACACCCACACACACACACTCAAACTTCACGCTTATATCTTATATTAAAGTTATATATTTATCTCAGATTGGGTTCTTAACTTTTGGTAAGACAACTTGTCAAGGATAGAAAAACACTGAATTCAAAACAACAACATCCACTTGAAAATTAACCATGTGCCATACACACACATATATGAATGCTAACAATAAAATTTGTTATATTTATAAAGAGTGAGTGCTCAGATGTTATGTACATATTTTCTCATCAAAGTCATCGTCTAGTATATGAACAGATAAAAACTTCCCACAATAATTCTGTTCATATATAAAACATATATATCTAAGATAGAAATTTTTCATGGATCAAAACCTCTTCCTCATCCTCATCATCACCAAGGTATACCAATAACACTGATTTTCGGGTCTTTCTCTCACTATCCATCCCCATAGTTAATTACTAAAGGCCTCTTGAAAGCATTAAGTGTCCGTACAGAGATGAAAATATAAGTTTATGCTGGTTTGTCAACAGCGCTATGTCAATGTTTAGCTGTTCATAGGATGACATCATTATTGGTTTTGTACTCATCTGGTAGTGCCCTGCATGTAATGTTCCTCTTGGACAATTAATGAGAAGGACAGTAGGAACCACACATCTGCAGTTTATGGGATGCTGCTTCCAAGTTTTTTTCTAAATAGTAAGCAGTATTCTTGCATAGTTCATATCTAGCTTTTCATCCATTCCTTTCTTTGAAGTGGTGCAGCCATACAGTATTATTGAAACAACATGGCATAGAAGAATTCCCTCTATTATTCTTACCATTAAATGGAAAATTGGCATCATACTGACAAAAAGATATGAAATCTGTTTTTTCTGAGTTTACGCTGAGCGCATTCCGTCTTGCTACTAGCTGCAGGGTAGGCTGCAGATAAAACTTAAAGAGATGTATTTGCAAAAAACGGTTGATAAGCTGTGCAGACAGCATTAGTAATAGTTTCTGCTTGGATGTTTTAATCTTCTGGGTTTATATATATACGTATATATATATATATATATATATATATATATATATATATATATATAGTGGTGTTTTGACCATGGGTTTCATGTTTTACGCATACATCTAACAGATGAATGCGTAAAGCATGAAACCCAGGATCACAGATACTGGCATGTAATATATATATATATATATATATATATATATATATATATATATATATATATATATATATAACACCTCTATCATTCATTTATCCAGTCGGCTGGGGCTGTAGAACACACCGATTGCTTATCGGTAGAAGGGTGACCCCCAACAAGTGTCCTGATTATGACTATAAACAATGATGAAGTTGTTGTACAGCAGGAACATTGGGGAATGCAGAGTACCCCTTCATTGCTATTACTCCCAGGTCCAATCCGGCCCAGAGTTATAGCACTTGATTGGTACCATCTATAAATCAAATAGAAGTAAACCTTTGTGACACGATGCGTAGCAATTCGTTTCCGTTTGTGTTGGCGCCACTCAAACGATCTCTTTGTCTGTTTTGGCGCGAAACCCACTCAAAGGGCTGCAGCCGAGATATCCTGCGAGACCGGAAGAGGAGGAGGGAAGGAATGACCCATGAGAAGACAGAGAGGGTGAGTTGACAACGGAGGGCCGAACAGAACAGTCGGCTTCAGATAGCTGTCCAGAGAATGACATAGTCAGCTGAAGGAGGCAGTGAGAAGATGGACGTAGGGCAGAGAAAAGAGTCAACAGAAGTCGGAAAGGTGTCTGCTAAGACCTGTTCACCTATAGAGTCCGGGTTAACCAACACGAGAAGATGTCAGCATTGCTAGTGGCTTGTGAGAATTCCGTTCGAGTACACGCTCACTTTAGCTCAAGGAATGCACAATGTCACAGACTCCTCCTTTCTTGCCCTTGTAGCTAAGCCAAGCCCTTGTTAGTTCGTTTGTTCTATTCTTCCACCCTCTCGGTTGTACTTTGCGTATCTGTAATGAAATGTGTTATGCCCTGGTCGGAAAACACTACATGAATCACTGGCCATGAGTAATTTGGCTTAAAGAAGCTGATATAGTGGGGGTCACCCGGCTGGCAGAGGTGTTGCAACAACTTCTTTTCAAGAGTCAACTGGTTTGCATTTAAACTGCATATTTATGCTAACCTGAATTGCTTGAAATAGAACTGTTTTGACATGTAAACAAAATATATATGCTTAACTGGACTGTCTGAAATAGAATTGTTTTGACATTTAACGGAGTGTAAACTAAAATTATACTTAGACTAAACTGAATTCTTTGAATTAGAACTGTTTGACTAAACTGAATTGTTAGAAATAAGATCTTTCTGACAACTAAACTGTGTACATAAGCTAGACCGAAGTGTTTGAAATAGAACTATTCATTTGTATTAAAATGGATTAAAAAAACTACCAAGGTTGATATGCTAAAAACATCAACAAACAAACAAACAAACAAATCTATCGTTGATACTATGGACTATATAATAATCCATAAAACCTCGTCCATTATTGACTCACCAAGTGAGCAAGTGATAACCATAAAATAGTACACTATACGAAGTGCATACGATAAGTTTCCAGACTTTTTTCGTATGGGCACTTTTATTGATAGTACACCCATGAAACTCTAGTCCCATTCACAGAAATTTCCTCCATCTACATTGCACTTGTAACGTTCCAACAACTTCTGGAAGACCCCACGGAAGAGCTCTTCTGTGAGCGTGTCAATGACCTTCATGACAGCCTCTTTCATCTTCTCAATTGTCTTATAACGACAGCCTCTGAGCTTAGGAAATAACCTAAAGTCACAAGGAGCAAGGTCTGGACTATTGGGAGGGTGACGAACTGTCTTGATGCCCATCTTGGTCAAATAGTCTGTGACAAGGATGGAGTTGTGGACTGATGCATTGTCCTGGTGGAAATGCAACTGACCCGATTTGAAGAGTGCTAGCCTCTTCCGACCAAATCTCTTCCTGAACTCCCATAAAACCTCAATATAGTAACTCTAAGCCTAACCCTTTGGCCAATAAACTCTTGTATATTGACTTTCTTACTCCTCCCACACTTCTCATCATCCCTCACAGACTCCCAGCCTTTCTTGAATCTCTTATGTCACTCAAATACTGATGCTCGATTCATGCAAGATGGTCGAAAAGCAGTCTGAAAGCATTCCATACATTATGTGGCATTTTTTTCCAAGTTTAAAACAGAATTGTATTGCATATCGTTCTTCCTCAAGTCCAGATTGCATTTTTGACATTCACCAGCTGTGACAATCAAGCTTTAGTAGGGTGTATTCCAATTGCTACTGCAGCTGTTCCTTTGAAACAGAAATCATAAAAATTGGTCAGTCATCTTATACGATTTAAAGCAATGATATACAGACTTTTCAAGAGTCTACGACAAATTTAACTGCCCATACAAAAAACGTCAGGAAACTTATCGTGTGCACCTCGTATGAATATATATATATATATATATATATATATATATATATATATATATATATATATATATATATATAATTTCTATTTTGAGTGGCATTTTATAAACACAAGTGTAGCCAACAAACACCCTGACACAGACACAATAATTCTCTGGCAAAAGCTGACATTCACTTGCTCAAATTATATATATATATATATATATATATATATATATAATATATATATGTTATGTGTGTGTATATTATAAATTATAAAATACAATACTTCTGCTTCTAGATTCAGTAACACTTCATAAATCATTTGAGTGGAAATTTCATTTAAAATCGATGACTGGCTTTGAAGGCTCAAGTCCCGGGCAAATGTGGACAGACAGCAGCAGTGATGTTGTACGTAGCCAAAGAGAAGACTTATTTAAGAGCGGTATTGGCTCGGCATGAAATATTTTAATATTTCTTATCATCCTCGTCCTGCTTCTGAAGTGATTACTTCAAGACACTTAGCCGAAAATTAAGTGGCCTAAACGACATTTTATTGTCAGATTAACTTACAACAATTTTATTGATGTTGTTCACGATGGGTTGCGTTGAGTGCTTGGAATGCAGGAAGGATCTGTTCTTGAAGTCTTTCCAAATTAGAGAAGCCAAACCTGTCAATAAATTCTTGATAATTTAAAACAGATCCTACACGTTTGTGTTTGTGCTATTCGTCTGCGTGTGCTCGCATTTATGGATATGTGCCACTTCCTGTGCTTACTTATATACCTTTTTGTTTTGACTGGCGCAAGATTCTATTTATCTAATACCCGTGAAGATGTAATTGCTCTACATCAGATCCTGCTTATTGTCAAGGTGAGCTTAGCTTAACGGTTGTTGGAAATTGAATAACAGGCTGAGATCAAGTCGTTGACGACGCTCTGTACATATCACTAAGCACTAATTTCCTTTCAATAGTCACAAATCTGACTGTTTTTCCAAGCCTAGCTATTAGTAATAAGTCGAGTATACTGAGCTCTCTCGTCTAGGATAGGTAAACAATCGAGGAGATGGAAAACTTTAAATTCGAACCTGCTCAACTATGCTCAAAATTCGACCTTGTATAACATTCTGCTGGGAGTGGAAGGGCTGGGTAAATACTTATATTTCATGCTAATTCTATTCAGAAAGGTATAAATCTATTTCATCTTTTTCCAGCTATAGGTAAGCATTTCCTTAGTTTAGACTTTGTGCTGGTAATTTAACCAGTTTACATGAAGGAAAAACTCTGTATTAAAATAATTGTAATTCTGTTATTTGTAATGGTTATCGTCGCAGGAAATGGACACGGCGACATGAGTTCAAATCCTGGACGAGACTGATTGCATTTCACATAGCACTAATACCCTTGGAAAAGGTATGAATCCAATTATACTCCGTCCAGCTATGGGTAAATAGTAGGGGAGACTAGGTTCTTCAGCCTTGGTGAGGCAACTAGTCTAGGAGAAGGAAAACTCTGAATTCAAAATTGTTAAACTCCGCTTAAAAAATGACCGTGCGGAGGGGTTGGTAAATATGGTAATTCTGTTATTTGTAGAGTTGGACCCGCAAATGTGTATTATTATCATTCTGTTACGAACTCATAAAAAAAGAGCGGGTTGTTTTAGACAATTTTTCACCACTGTTACTCTATCAATAAAGTAACTGCGTAAATCTTTTCTTCAGAATTGGCTTAGTTAATGGTCATCTTTGCATTGTCTTCACATCAATGGACTGGCGTGAAAATTTAGTTTTCCCTGTATTCCTCAATAAGGAAAAAAAATATAATTATCATGTTTAAGATATGATAGTTTCATCAGCATGAGAAAAGTGGTCATTGCCTGAATAACTTTTAGGGCAGTGAAAAAAAAAAGATGTTTTTGCCACCTGACGTGATTTGACGTCCTTTTAAAAAGTACTACGGCGCATAAAATACATATTAAAGTAGCAAGAATGAACTTCCCCCTCCTTGTAAGTCAGTTATTTGACGGAGTTAAGTTTGTTTGATTCAGTGTTTCCATCTCCACCCGTTGCCATACAAAAAATTATAGAGAACAGTCAGTCATTTCGTAGTCCAGTCGGCTGGTACTGAAGAATACTCCGATTGCATCTCTGCAGAGGGGGACGATACCCCAAGCGAATGTCCTGAATATGACTCAAAAGAATCTGATGGTGACGCTCCAGTAATGCTGGAACTTTCGGGAATGCAGAGAACCCCTTCATTGCCATCGCTTCCAGGTCTACTCAGGCCCCGAGTGGTAGCATCTGATAGGACCCTATATATGGGTTAAATGGAACGGTTTGACATTTAAACTGAGAGAAAACATATGACATGCTAAATTGAATTGTTAGAAGTTGAACTGTTTGATCATTTAACTGTGTGTAAATAAATTACTGGTGTTTGATTTAATTATTAGTTATACATAGCAATACTTTGAACCATTTTACTTTATTAGCTCAAGGCAAATTGAATAGTTAGAAATAGAACTGTTTGATCATTTAACTGTGGGTATCTACAAAATGTGTTTACTATTCGTTTATTTGATATATAACGTAAAAAAATAATGTTGCATGAAATAATCAACAATGATATATATGCCATTAAGCCAAACCATCATCATCATCATCATCATGTCGTGCTGGTAGCACGGATATCCCTGACCCTCTCTCGCCACTCCGCCTTATCGTTCATCGCCCTAGGCAGGTCTTCAGGACAACATCCCGTATCCTCACATAGCTGCTGAATGTATGTTCGTGCTGGTCGTTCTGCTTTTGCACGGCCATGTGTGGGGGTCCATAAGAGTACATTTCTTATGAGTTCGTCCCTGCCAAACCAAACCAGTCATTTTATTTGCCCCTACCGGTGGTGTTAGAATTCTTGGATGCCTACATTTCCCAAGGGTGTAAACTCTTTATGAAATACAAATAGCCTCGTCTAGGATTCGATTCCGTGCTACCAAATCCATTTTCTGCAACAATAGCTATTTAGCTACTAAATCCTCTTGAAGTCGGAGAAAGTAATTAGGGTATAACGAAAATATTATATCCGGTGAATATACCTGGTGAATAATTTCAGAAATATATAGATATGAAACTTGAATACGCTCAGTTACAACGATAACGATTAACTTGTATTTGACTGACAATTTCAGTTCTAAGCTGTTTTGAACAGTTTTCTACAATTTGTATTTTGTATGTCATATAAGAATCGTAAATGATAAATGTACCATGAAATAAGATAATCAAATGTGGTAGATTTTTAAGTTTACTTTGTTTTGGAACAAATTTAATGATATGATGTAATAAGTGACAAACCGAATTTACTGGCTCAGTTTGGTGACCATTATAGAACGAACAAATAGGAGTAAAATTGTGTTCTCCACATTAAAGGATTAATCTAACTGTATGCATATGTATGAGGATGGGCTGAAAGATTCAATGGCTGAAAAGTGCTTATGATGACGTCATATCTATTTTTGACGTTTTCAAAATGGGAGCAAAACTCTTCAATACTGATTGAAGAGGTATGTTGAAATAAACGCCATTTAGTAACATTCCATGAGTATATCTTGATCAACCTATGAACTTTTCAGTCAACCCTCCTAGGGACGTGGAAAAGATAACAATAGCATATAAATTGATCATGAACAGAGAAGGTTGTATATCAGTAGCATTATTCATCATCTACAAAATGAAGTTAAATTGCCGAACACGTGATCAGCAGCAGTGAATGTCTAAAAAGATTGGTTTACTGGTGTTACATCGGGATTCCAACGAAAAAAAATCGACAGATCTTTCTTCGTTTCCGGCCTGACGATGGTAATACAGCTGATGAATAACACAATAAAACTGATTTTAGGCTGAGTGGCTACTTTCCGATGTAGTGTAACTGTACTGTGTGTTAAATATCATCACTGCTATCATTGATAACGATGGCTTTGGCATTAGATAATCCACAAAGATTGATACACCTTTAAAACAAAGAAATCAAACTAAACCAAATCAGTATTTAGATACCTATCCTCAAGGTTTGAATGTGACAAGGAATTTAGACCCACGTCCATATGCGTGGCCAAGGCTAAGTAATTCTCAGTCAGACAGTGTCACAAAGGCATCGTATACTCAAGCTCTATTATTATTCACAGGTGAAGGGAGATCGAGACCCAGAATTAAAAAAAATATATCATCTCGTTTTTTCTAATACTACCAGAAGAAAAGTGCCCAGTTCAATGGGGCTGTAGAATATACCGACTGCACTAACTGACCGTGTGTGTTCCCTCGTAACACTTAAGAACGAGATCCTAATGGCTGACATGTCCATGACCTGAATGCCAAAGGGTTCACATGACATGCAACATCCCACTATGGCTCTAACTGTGCTAGACGGGCGATCGGAAATACCGGATCCGGTCAACCGGCTGGTGATATCAACCCTTTGAACCAATATAATCAAATCTCGACCGTTTTAATCAATTTGCTCTCATGGCAGCCAAAGACAAAACCTATACAATTTCAAAAGTGCTAGAAGGCTGTGGCTTAGGGTTAACCGCCCCGAGAGAAAAAGTTGATGAACATTATTTCAACCAATATTGATATCATATATACAAAAGATGTTTTGACATTGAACGGCCCATAAGGTTTGATATGCCATTAAACAAGATAATAAACCAGACACCTGAAAGACAAATTCACAGCTGAGTTTCCCATCCAGATGAAGTGCTCTAATCATGACCAGAATTCTCGATTGATTAATTGATGTTAATGGGGTGTCAATTTAAACTATAATGGGGATTATCTTATGCCAACAAGTTAGGGAATCACGTTCATATATACATTTTTGTGTAGTAGTTTCTTAAGGAGTATGCACATGGTTTCATAGAATACAAATAATTTTAAAACAGATCACTTTGACCCATAGATGGGACTCAAAGGGTTACATCTCATCTGATTCAGACACGGCCTTGGATTAATGGTATTGTGTTAGATGTTTACTTGAAGACTACTTGACATACTGTGTAAATTGAGTGGCAAGCTAAAAGAAAGTCAGACACTGGGAGCAATAATAAATTTGAAATGCATCAGTAACTTAAGGTAAACAGAACGCAGGTGTTTCACCGGTGGAAATACCGCGTAAATTGCGGGGTCAGCATGCTAGAAAGAAGCGTGCCCATATGCAACGTGTAATCAGCTGGTTGGAGAAGATGTAACCATGAGAATTTTTGTGGGCTTCCGGAATATTATATAACCACGGATATTTCAACCCAAAGGGCAGAAAAGCAAAAAGGTTTCACAGAATAAGCGTACCATTCGCCTCACCTGTGTGTGCAAGCTCAGCAATCTTCGACTCTCTTTCTAACTTTTATACGTCCGTAAAATTTTAGGTAATAAAAAGAAAAGAAAAGAAGCTGCTTATATATTTATACATCAGTTTTGTTGTCTTTCTTAGCTATATTACCAATGCAGGGGTATTCCACACTGACAAAATTTCAAGGAGTTTCACAGTCAGGTGTAATGTAATTCTCCAAATACCCCTTTTTGTGGGGGAGGTCTTTCTCTATTGTAGAAGGTACAGTCAGGGTATTCTAAGCTTAGTTGAAGGGGCGGATAATTCTCTAGGAGGGAAATATTGATTCCTTACTGAGTGAACAGTTTCTAGACATTATTCTTTGGCAGATTTATCGATGCATTTGTAAATAATCCTATCATAGAGTATCCGGATAATGCTCATTTTATAAAGAAAATATTTATAAATTTAATAAGCATACTTTTTTTTTCATTTAATTTATTTTATTAATTACTTAGTCTTTTTACTAGTCCGATTCTATAAAAAAAGAAATTTGATTTACATCAACCGGGTTTTTAGAGCTCTGTCGTCCATTTCGTTTTCATCTTGAAATATTCACCTTTTTTTTTATTTCTAAGAAGTTTTTTTTCCTTTTCTTTTTCGCTGTGGAGATATGCCAAATTCTCAGCGTCTCTTCATATTGCTAGTTTCACACGTTGCAGATTCCCACGTCACTCATTGGTTTGCTTGAAGCTAATTAAAATGTTCTATTGTTGCGGAAAGGAAAATATTTTGATTGGCCGATACTTGATTCCATCTCAACCACCCGCTGGCTACCCGTTTACACGGAGTGCACCATACGAAAAGAAGAGAAAATCCTCCACAATTATGTTCAATAGAAAACAACATCTAACAATACGCAAATATAAATAATACTTATTACTAATTAAAAATATAACATATATATAAAAATGGAAATCCCTAAAGATGTGATATTTTCAAGCAACACATACATATATATATATGTGTGTGTATATATATATATATATATATATATATATGCAGTAGTTATCATTAAAAAATGTTCCTGGAATTTGAACTATGCAGAACATTGTCTAGATTTAATCAAATTTGACGCTGTTATCTAAAGTAATTGAAATTGATCAAACACATCTTTACGAGGCATTTGCAGACTGACTTTGTACCTGAAGTTTATATTAATTTCTATGTGCTTTGACGTAATTTCACCTGCTGATTTAAATTTTGCACAATTCAATCAACGTTTAGTTGCTGGACTCATTTATATTAGATGTGAATACAGTAAGACTTACACAAAATTGGATCTTAATCTGTCATTCCCACAAGGTTAGAGATAAGGCATCGCTGGCTGGAGGTATCGCAGGATATAGCTGGAACGCTCTGGGTTAGTGGTCCCGAAACAATACCTGATCCTAAAGTCATCTGATATTTTTGTTGGTAACACAGCTTTTTTCAGCAGCGACATATGTATTTATCTCACCTTCCTCATATCTTCCTCTCACTTTCTCTTAGTCACAGTATATCTCCATCTGTCTCATCCTCAGTTCCTTAGCGTCTAACTTGTATGTTCAAACGTAGGAGTCCATAGGAAAAGGCCAGTAGTGACTTCGTCCTTATTTTATTATCCAGCATGTCGTGTTCGTGTTAATTGTATGCTTTGTGAGATGGGAGGTAAGTAGCAGTAAAGCTACTGCTTTGTAGGGTGCTGCTTTCTGGATTTATTCAAAACAACACGCAGCATTCAATGCCGTTCCCATCTAGCTTTTTCCTAAAGCGTTTCGATAGATTCTGAGGTGCAACCACTTAGTATTACCTGCACGTCCACATCTTGGAAGAAATGCAGTTTTAATGCATCAGAGAGTTTTTTATATGATTAATAACCTGTCAATATCTGTTCACACCTTTTCTATGAGGATGTTGAAATCGCTTTTCAGTAGATGAGATAGTGCTGAAGTATATGAATTGGTCGACTAATTTCAAAAGGTTGCCGCTTAAAGAAGAAATATCTCCATCTTCTTTAGATCACTTGAATTCTTTTTTATCATCCAGATTCAAGTAAGGGACAATGCTTTTCCCTTCTATGTAGCAGAGATTCGCCTTAGGCAGGTGTATTTTCAAGAAGCACTACATCATCTATGAAGTCTGCAAAATAATCGTTCATGAGGGATATTTTCTGCTTCTTGCCTGAAATGAAAAACCGTTTCCTCAACTGACGTTCATAAGCCGTAATCTATGTAAAATATTATTAGGTATGGTGCTATAATATCTCCCTACAAGGCTCCTACGACAATATGAAAGAAATCGAAGTAACAAGTGTTAGGTATATTATCAGGCTGATGTAAAAGTTTGCTGGAATTCATCCTAGCTTGAAGCGTCACACGTGTCTTGCCACACTGAAGAGTTGTGATACAACGAAACAGTCTGTCTGTCGATGGCACTATATACATATATATACTTGTAGTAGATACTTGTGGTATACTGTTTATCTTCGACGAAAATATACACAGTGACACAAGTTCAAAACCCTGGACGAGGCTGATTGCAAATGACATAGCAATAATACGTTTGAGAATGATATGAATCCAGTTATTTCGCTCCTGCTATAGATAAGTAGTAGGACAAACTTGGTTCTGTAGCCTTAGTAAGGAAACTCGTCTAGGAGAAGGAAAACACTGAATTCAAACCTGTTAAACCATGCTTAAAACGTTGACCTTGTATCTCATCCTGCCAGTGCAGAATGGTTGATATATATATATATATATATATATATATATATACTTCTCAATGGAGTATAAATTCCTCGTCAAGTGCCAGGTATAAAGCTATACCACCTTTAATTGAATAATCTGTTTTCATAAAATATAATCTGAACAAAGTAGATTCAGTAATCTAGATTTATGGTATATTTTTTTCTTAATCCATGCTGAAGAAAATATTATGGAAACCCGTTATTGTGAAAAAATATGATATTCATTCACAAAAATTAGTATTAATATTTCGTTACACCGCCTTGATTTTTTTTTCAGACACGCATTTCATTAATCTAAATTAGAATTGTTTATCGGCGTTCTTCCAATTTTCTCGAATAGTATATAGACTCCTAATGGATTAAAATCATCTACCATAAGTTTCTATTTGAATTTAAGTTTGGACGTTACAATGGCCATATCATTGGTTTTATATAACTTTTTTACAAATATATTTAGTATTTACCCAACTTACAGGGATAACGTTTGACCTGTGTTTGGGATTCATGTGGATTTCCTCCTACAAACAGGAGAACAGTAACAAAATATTTCCTGCTCTGTTCGCATTTCTTTATTTTCTATGCCCCAGACGTGAGGACATAAACCTGACCTGCTTCTTTTAATTCTAAGTGCGTAAGTGCTACCAGTTAGAAGATCTACTGGGACTGATCAATTCATTTATTCTCCATCCGAATCCAGAACATTGGAGTATCTGTCAACGCATTGTTGCCATGAATAATCCCCTTGTTGTTCTCATTCCATTATATTATAGCTAATGCTTTTTTTTAAATGTTTCTTTGTTATAAATGGATTTTGTGCTGCAATTTATACATTTAGGTTCAACAAAATAACCTTTGTAGTGAAAGAACGGACACTTCAATCGGAATTGCTGCTTCATTCATTGCCTAATAAACTGTTAACTTTTATTTAGATACTGATAAACAAGCTTTCGTTTATCTCTTTTGTAATCATAACACTTTGAGAGCCTCTTTCCAATCGCAAACGCTCCAACACTCTGTATACTTTTGGATAACTTGGACATAATCATTGGGAATTTCAAAGTGAGTAATAGTCTCCGTCATTTCTATGATCTTCAATCTCTTCTCTAAAGTTCCATTAAGAAAACAGAATTATTCCCTAAAATGTAAAGGTGAAAGTTCAACAGTAAATATATTTTGCTTTTGATCTATTTAATTGGTGAAAGTTGCGCTCTAACGTATATCATAAGAATGTATCAATTATATCATATCTTTTCAGCTCTATTGACAGAATCATCACATGTTCAGATTTGTAACTTCTCTCCTTTCATTTTGTATCAATTTAAATGAAATAAAAGACTCTATCATTCTGAACGATAGGAAAGGGTTTACCTGGAAATGCTATGTTAAACACTGACATCATGTTATTTAAGCTAATTGTTTAAAAAGTGTAATGCCTCACCAAGAGAGAAGAAACAGATATTTCTTGTGACAACACACTACCACTTATCATAAAACTGGAAAAAAAACTACATCAGTTTTCTGTCTTGAATTCTATTCAGGTTTGACTCATGCAAAGGTGAGAGGTTTGCGACAAATCTAAATTACACGTGAGGCTTAGAACTTTAACAAATCTAATCTGCATCTAGGTTGCAATTTTCGTTTACGTACCAGTACACGGTTGATACAAACGAAAGATTTCTGAGGTAGAAATACCACATTAGCATTCATTTTTTAAAGAAAAATGCTCTTTTACACAAATTTCCTTATTAATTCTGTTTCACAAACAGTTTTTAGTAGATTTTGATTATCTCCAGTGTCTTGACTAAGATCGTAGACTTTTCTATCTTAAAATAGACATTATCGAAAACAGCACTAATATATATATATATATATATATATATATATATATATATATATATATATATATATATATATATATGTAGTATAAATAAAGTCTAAATCAAAAGAATATGAAAAGGAACATTTACAAGTAAGATGTTGCTTAATGATTGTTGAATCATCAAATACTTAATAGAAATAAATTGGAAACTGGAATTAGCGTAAAAGGATGACACATCAGAGAATTTTTCCATATAATGATTTGTAACGTTCGTTGAGTTTAAAAGCAATTCTAAACAAAAATATATCTTTGATTTGATTATAAAATTGTTTTTTTTTTATTTTAATAGAGATCAATTAGAATAAAATATACATTTCAATTTATTTCATTTTTATTTGAAGTGATTTTTGTGATTCATGTTATCATAAATATAGAATAAAAAATAAGAATACTATGTAAAAAATACAGATTATAAATCAAAACAAAAAAAAAGATTTATGCAGATATTTGCTTTATAAATGTTTAAAACGAATTTCCGGAAATTTGTTTTGACGGAAGGGACTATTTTGCTTAAAAATGAATCGAGCTAAAATGAAATAAACATATTTTGAACAGAGAACAAGTCAGTCTCTTATATTTTCTTGTGTTCATGATTATATTCAGAATGAAGTGAATATGTTGTATCAGCATTTCATCATTCTACCAGTACAGTGAGAATTACAATGATCAGAAAATGACGCTCATTTTGGCACAGTGGTTAGAGTGTCCGCCATTGGCCCGGGAGACCTGTGTTCATTCGCAGGTTGAGTCATACCAAAGACTTAAAAAATAGCACTTGACACCTTGCTTAGCCCTCAGCATTATACGGTACGGAACAAAGGTAAAGTGGAGCAATCCGGGGAAAAGAGCAGCGCCCTTCCCTACACCACAGTGTAGTAGCTATCGAAAAGGGAGCCTACGGGCCACCCTCGACAAAGGCTACCAACTTTACTTACTTACTACACAAGTTGGATCATTGTAAGGGATTTGCTTTAATAGAATCGTATTATGGCGTAAAATCTTTTAATCGTATACTGTTTTTTAACTAATTCACAACTATGATATGCAGATTTTCAAGGTTAAAATTAAACACATACAAGCAACAAAAGTGCGCACGCACGCACACACACATACACACACAAACTACGCATATATAGTCTCCGCACATACATACACACACAAACTACGCACATACGCATACAACATACAAGTATATATGCATATCACACACAGACACAGACACAGACACACACACACACACACACACACACACACACATACATATATATATATATATTTCATTGAACATAATGGACATTTTTTGTCTACATATTTTTTTGTTAATCCATTCCAATTGCCGTATTGATCTTATAATATTCGGCGGGAGTTGGTTGATAAATCTTCCATAATTAGTTATTTCCCAAGTACTTTCTGCCTGAAATTAGGCCATCATCTGGGGAGGATGAATTACAAAAGTGATGTAACTTTTAAATTTATGTACATTAAAATAACAAGAAAAACTACTGATTCTCGTGGAACTACATATTAGGAACAACCCAAACTTAACAGAATTAATTTTGAAACCAGTGTATTTAAATGTCTTTAGCTTATGGCGCTATTTATAGAAAAAAAAATTCGTAAAGTAAACGCCACACAATACAACAATACAGATGCTCTTCTTACAAAGTTGTAATGTACATACAAAATTATGTCACTTTTGTAATACATTCCCCCTGATGATGGCCCAAATTCGGACAGAATGTACTTGGTAAATAGCTAATTATGGAAGATTTATCAACCAATTCCCGCCGAATATCATAAGATCAATACGGCAATTCGAAAGAATAAACAAAAAATATGTAGACAAAAAATGTCTATTATATTCAATGAAATGTGTATTAATGAAGAAATGCTGCCAATTTATATATATATATATATATATATATATATATATATATATATATATATATATATAAGCGGAGATTTTTTTAAAATTGATACATTTTGATACAGGAATTGAATGTCACTCAACTAGGAAGGAAAAAAAAAATTGTCTGGTCTTTACATTAAAAGAAAAAAGATAACATTCCTATGAGGGAGATAGGATGGACAGAATTTTGCAGGTTTTGCTCTATTTTCACAAAAAAATTCTCATTATTTCTTTGTCTGAAGATACAGATATAATATTTTAAAAATATAGCGTCTGCTGAAATAAATATTATTGCAAAAAAGGAGTAATTTTTAAAGGCTCTTCTTTATATATATATATATATATATATATATATATATATATATATATATATATGTGTGTGTGTGTGTGTGTGTGTGTGTGTGTGTGTGTGTGTGTGTGTGCGTGTCTGTGTGTGTGTGTGCCTGTGTGCCTGTGTCTGTGTTCCTGTGTCTGTATCTGTGTATTTGTGCGTTTATGCATGTGCATGCATATGTACCTGCCCACCTAATATATATATATATATATATATATCGAGAAAGAGAGAGAGAGAGAGAGAGAGAGAGACAGACAGACAGAGAGAGAGAGAGAGAGAGATGCAGTATAAGTATATGATATCCTATATTGATAGGGGGGATTTTGAAAGCAAATATTTTGGATTGTGTTAAATACAAAATATATTCATTATGTAGCTTAAATAGACGAGTTTGTTTTATAATTTAAAGTTTGAATATTATATATCTTTAATATTTCCTACCATGAAGACAACTTTATTGGGTGAGGATAGTTCTCCACTCGGGTAAGGAAGATATTATGTTCGTCCATTAAACATGATATTCAACATATATAATCCTGAACTTAACACTAAATATTTTTCCAAATTTCTTTAATTTTACCAAGAGAATTAAAGAAGAAGAAGAAGAAGAAGAAGAAGAAGAAGAAGAAGAAGAAGAAGAAGAAGAAGAAGAAGAAGAAGAAGAAGAAGAAGAAGAAGAAGAAGAAGAAGAAGAAGAAGTGGAGGAGGAGGAGAAGTTTTTAAATGAGCATTTTACTGGACTGTAATTTAAAATTCTGCTTTATCCTTAAAGATTTTGAAATGGAGATCATATTAAGCTATGAGATCATATCAGTCATTTGATTACTGTTATTATTTTTAAAAAAATGATGATATTTAGAGAAATTTTCACTGTTAAAAGAACCTCTTATTCCAATTTTTATTCTCATGGAAAAGAGGGAAAAAGATAATTTTGGAGACGATTACGTGGAGTTAGTGGTTTAGACTTGCGAAAGATATTTGCTGAAATGTAAAAAGGAACTCTCTCATTGGACAGTTGAATGTTATTGTCATCGATAGAAGAGATGAGCGTAACATGGAGGACATTATGGATTGATTTTCTTCTTTTGTTTATTATTTTTTAACGAATAAAATGACGGCAGATTATTGAGAGACACAAACCATGATGCCTTACTTCGTTGACTACAGCATAGTCGATAAAAAGAGAATCTAATGGAATAGGGCGATTTTATCAACGTTATTTAACTGACAATTCGTTATTTGAAGGAGAAATATAAAAAGAGAAGATGTGTGATAGAAAAACTGGGGAAATAACCGCAAGGATTTGTGAATCGTGCTTTGATCTAGCAGTTATTGATCGCTGATTTTGCTTTCAAACATTTCCCTTGGGTATACAGCAAGGAAATGACTTTAACGTTGGTTCAGCTTGAGAAATACTTTCCTAATTGGGTTTTTTCTACTCAATGTGTTAGGATTGGAAACTCTTTTAAAATGGAAAGAGTAAACAATACTCTAGATGTAAATTAGTTTAATTTTTTTCTCGTCTCTTTCTGTGGGTAAAAGATACCTTTATATTAACCATAATTTTTCCGTGTCGTATAATTTCAAGATAGGATTTTAAAAGAGCAATTGCCAGTCACAAAAAAAGAAAATTACCAATAGTTTGTCTGTAATTGTAATCATTTTTGAGATAAGGCTTCTTAATATGAGAATTATTTTTAAAAAAATTTTTATTTTTTAAAAAATTTATTGCGGACTTTTTCGGGGCCCATGGCCCGTGGTGCAGCGGATAGAGGCGTTGAGTCTCTACGGTTCCATGTGAGCATTGTAAGAAAATAGCGGTTTCAATTCCTACCCAAGCCGACCAGAGGTTTACTTAGTCAAAAACGTAGTGCGATAGACAACAACCATGGAAAGCAGTAATTACTGGGTATATGGTTACAATACTCAGCATTCCTATCTGAGGTCGTGGTTAAATCATCGGATGAAGGCCGGAGGTGAAATTTGGCCGAAGCGTAGTGAAAGAAGAAACAACACAAAAAACTACCAAGATGAGGACAAAAAGTCCGCAATAAATTTTAAAAAAATTAATTACAAATAGTTTGTTTATCATTCTTCACAATAATATGTGATGGGTTTTATGAATTTATTTTACAATTTTACTTTGTCAAAAAAAGAATATTATCGAGAAATGTTTCATAACGTAAAACAATCCATGACTAAATACAAGCCTTAACTTGTTGGTTGCTATATAACACTTTACTTGATTAATATTTTCATTTTAACGGTTCGACTGCCTGTATTGGGTTATGTTGTGGAGTGACAGGAACTCCAACAGAATGGACCAGATCAGAAAAAGATAAGTTACCAGAAGGAAGAGCCGATGAAGGTTATTAACAACTTATTCGACGTACCGATGTCTTTAGCAGCCTATGAAAAGAATCGTTCTAGCCAACAGAAAAGAACATTTTCAGGGAAATAAACCCGAAAAAGAAATATACAAATTCCAGAGGAAGTAGTGAATAAAAAAAAGGTAGGATGACTGGAACCCCACAAAATGGACTGGTCTGAGGACTTTATTGGGTGGTGCTCGCTCTAGTTGTCAGTTAGGAAATAAGTCTGCCTGCTGGACCGTCTTTCGGGCAAGAAACAATTAAGGTTGCTTACGTTATTTAGCTAACTCTCTTTCTCTCCGTAACCAAATATATCTTAAATGTGTGTCGACTCTAACAACACAAGACACATAAGGTTATTTACATCAAGAGTTTATAAAATTGCTTTCTTTGCATATTTCTATTTACATTTTTGAGTATTCTTAGAACAGTTTTGTATGGTTTCAAGTATTCCTATATAATACTAATAATCATATCGATATAAGTAACAATTTACATTTGCTAATATTAACAATAGCACACAATTATATGGTTTCCAGTTACTAACAGCAATTCTTACTAAATTATTATATTTTAAGTAACCGTACTTAACATAAATAATTCATAGATATATTCTATTCATTATCACTAATTAATATATATAATTTGCACTCATTTGTAAGGTTTCAGATACTACTATTTAATACAATTCATTATTTGGTTTCAAGTAATTATTTCGATTTAATTATAGACATTTGTTTACACACAATTCTTTGGTTTTATGTGCCAATTAAAACTCTTTAGTAAACATTTATATCTTCAAAAAACCATGATTAACACAAATATTTACAGTTATACGATATTTCTATTGCATGCCAATATTTTAAACAGATACCAGATTCATAGATGGAACCCTAATAGGTACTACCGCTTCGGATCAGAGTACTTTACATTCCCTGGATTTCCAGCAATGATTCTTCCACATTAGATTCCGTTTAGTGTCATTCAAAGGGTATCGATTTTAGGGAGTCTTACCTGTCAGTAGGTAAAATCCACCAGTATATTTTTCAACCAGCTTACTAAGTAAATCATTTTTCGGATTATATACTCTGTATTGAACTTATTTTAAACATACGAATATTTATTTCATTCTGTCATATGTACTCGTTGTTTTAGATCTAGATCCCGAATGTCAATTTCAAAGAAATACTATTTCTTTATAGACGATTGTCACAACTTGACTTAACAAAATTCGATATATTTCTTTTGGTGCTTGATATTTTCAATAGTATTTCAACAATCTGAAAGTCAATTTTGATTTTGATCTGGGTATCACTTTGTGCCTACAAGTAAGATGTGAATTATTTGATAAAATTTTCTTTTTCGAAAATTTGTTGATGCAATAACTGTCATACGAGTGCCCCGAATAAGAAGTATGTCAGAGGACCGCTGTGTGTTAAACATCAAGGATCACAATAAATCTATTTATGCAACCGTCCTCCACAGGAAAGATGTGATACTGGGTCATTC
The DNA here is from genome assembly GCA_963585895.1 of Sepioteuthis lessoniana. NCBI lineage: Eukaryota > Metazoa > Mollusca > Cephalopoda > Myopsida > Loliginidae > Sepioteuthis > Sepioteuthis lessoniana. The sequence continues at coordinate 13,867,426 of OY757904.1, read as the reverse complement.
TTTAAGCAGAGTAAACTGATTACCTATGTAAAGCTAAAGAACACAGTTTACTCAACTAATCACCTCAGACAAGGACAGACTGATTCATGCCTTTCCCTAACAGTCTCAACTTTGGATTGGATCACCACTTCCATTTTCTCGGTCAACACACATCCTCGTATTATATGCGGTGCATTTATCACAAAAATTTCCGTTGATACACTCTATATTTTCAAACATATACACGTAAAATAATCATTTGCTTTAATTCAGCTAAATTACGTGTACAGTTGATATATATATATATATATATATATATATATATATATATATATATATATATACACTCTCAGTCTCTCTTTCGCCATCCGTACCCATCGGCCATCTCTCTCGGTAAATTCTTTAAATGGCATCCGTTGTCTGCATAGAGCTGATAAATGTAAGTTTTTGCAGTAACAGTTATAGCAGTTAGTGATTATTTTGTAACATCATATGATAGAAATTTTACCTTCATCTTTCCTCTGAGTAGTAAATCAAATGCCTTGAAAGAATCTTGAATCTCTGTCTATTATGTAAAGCAGGTGCAACTGGAACCAAACGGATTGATGGGTTTTATAGTTTTTAAATGAAATAAACGCGTAGGTTTCAGAATGAATAAATGAGATTGTTCCTTAAAAGCAACATTTTTCTCTCCACCGTATACATATTGTCATAGTATCCTGATTTTTTATAAATTTATATCCGTTACTGAAAAAAAAAAAAAGAATCTGATTGATTCAAACTTATAAACTTCGATATTTAATCCGATATTTAAAAACATAAAGTTTTTTTTTAATTTAAAAAAATAGAATGCGATAGCATTTAAAAAGTTCAGGAATAATTCAACCTTGTTTTTAGTAAACTTCTAAAAACAGTTTCACCGTCTGTTTTCGATAAATATATGCAGCTTCAAAATTGGGATTCAAGTAAAATAAGTATTCATTAATTTACAGTTCACTTTTCTCTGGGTAAATACAGCGTAACATTCAATACTTTTTATACACATCTTGTATTACTGTTTGCTATCATATTTTATTCATACAATTTTCTTTGAAAATTAACAATATAAATATTTTATATAATTTATTGATGATCAATTAAAAATTGAAAATGTTGAATCACTTATCAAAATGTCTTCTACCGTGTCTTGCATGCATATGCTGAATCTAGGTCAAGATTAATAAAGTAATGTCATTTTTATTTTTCAGTACGCTGGGTTTGAAAATTATTATTATTAGATAGGAATACATGATACCATTTAACTATATATTGTTTGAATTAAGAATAATTACTCGGAGGGGTACGAGCCAATGCAGGCATTGGACTCCATGTCAATGCACAGAAAACTGAATATATGTGTTATAACCAAACAGGCGACATTTCCACACCAGACGGAGCCTATCAGAAACTAATAGACAAATTCACCTACCTAGGAAGAAGCGTCAAATCAACCGAAAAAGACATCGACACACGGCTAACGAAAGCATGGACAGCTATCGATAGGCTCTCGGTCATATGAAAATCAGACCTGGCCGATAAAATGAAACGCAGTTACTTCCAGGTAGCGGTCGTATCGATACTACTATATGGATGCACTACTTGGACGCTTACTAAACGGCTGAAGAAGACGCTAGACGGCAATTACACAAGAACCCTGCGAGCAATATTGAACAAGTCCTGACGGCAACACCCAACAAGACACCAACTATACGGCCACCTGCCTCCTATCACGAAAACTATCCAAGTCAGACGAGCCAGACACGTAGGGCACTGCTGGAGAAGCAAGGACGAGCTCATAAGTGATGTACTCCTATGGATCCCCACATATGGCCAAGCAAAAGCAGGAAGACCATCAGGAACATACATACAGCAGCTATGTGAGGATACGGGATGTAGCCCTGAAGACCTGCCAAAAGCGATGAACGATAGGGAAAAGTGGCGAGAGAGGGTCAGAGATATCCATGCTAGTGGCACGACATGATGATAATGATTATCAGTGGTAGTTACTTGAAACCACATTATTGTGTTCAAACAAATAACTATTTTTTGGTAGAAGTAATAACTGAACACATATAATTATTAATATTAGATAGGAATACTTAAAACCATATAAAAGTGCGAAAATTAATTGTATCAGACGGGGATGCTTGAAACCATATGACTTTGTATAAAGAATATGTAAGAGATTGGAACACTCTAATCCATACGACTGTGTGTGAAAAAAGAAACTCTTTTGACAAGATAAAACAAAAAGTATAAATATAGACGAAAAATTAACGTGATTCACTTACTTATAAGTATAAAATAAAGCTACATTCGTTGACACACCATTAAAACCAATCAATAAATCAATCATAGCTCTTTGCTTTTGAGTTTGATTCCCATTATATTCCCTATACTTCTGAACTTTTGCTAAAATTAAGATAAGCCACCAAAATGACAACTACTACTAATAATGATAATAGCTACTCACCCTGACGTTTCATTTTCAATACAATGTTTCTGGTGCACTTTATCACAAAAATCGAGAGCCAAGTTTTTGGTTCATTTCAGATTGCAGAACATTTACTCACAATAATGTACTGACAGAAAATAAAAATGCAACACTAATCAATCTCTGAATAATGCATTGAATTATTTAAATGTTGAAAAGTTCGTTTTTTTAGATTACAAGAGTGAAAGCTTTCACATTCCTAATCAAAAAAAAAAAAAGATATAATTACATCTTAGTCTTGTGTGTTAAGTAATATAAATAGAATTCTTCTCTGTGAAGAACGAACGCGTACTGAAAAATTCAATTTTTCTTGCATTTTACTGAGCTAAGAAAGTTCCTGAGAAAGTGTTTTGAAAGTGATCGAATCATGCCCCCCTCGTTTTTTTTTTTTTGGAACAAAAAATATCTGGTCATGCGACCTTACTTGCAGATACGTATGTACGTATTTTTATCATGAAATATTAGTTGAATCCTACTGATCTGAGTAACGGCCTTCTAAAATAGGATAGAACCTCTTTTTTCTCCGACTGATTGACAATCATGCCACTGAAGTTTATTACAGAAAACATTTTATCCTGCTGAAACAAATTAAGACATACATAAAGAAATCAACTAATATGTAGTTGTAAAAATAAAGATATCTTTAAAAATACATCATTAAAAGGGTTATTAGATTTCTATAATGTGGGTTTCAAGATAATCCTAATAATAGAAATAGTCTCAGTATCTTCCTTGATTCTTTGAGTTATTATCTTTTTTTTTGTTTTTTCAATGTTAAAGAAGGAAACTTACTGATAGATACTTTTAATTCTTTATGGCTTTCGGTATTTTATATGGGATTAGTTATGCATTTCTTGAGAAGGTTTTAATGAAATAGTTGAATTTTTTTTTTATTGAATTTAGTTGGAATTTTTTTATTGCTACATGTCAACATTGTACTTAGGTGTTTTATATTCGTAACTGTCCCTAACAAAAGAAAACACAAAAAACTTCCAATAAAAGGACAATATTCGCCAAAGTAAATAGTATGTGTAATCCTTGGATATCGTAAATTTTTGTTGTACACGACTAATTGCTTGCGACACGACTCGTTTCGTTCTAGTATGGAATCAGTGTCTAACATTTACGTAGTTTTATGGTCACTGGGATCATTATGATCGAGCTCGCAATGGAAACAGCCGACAACATTATTTCTCTTTTTCCAATCAACGATAAAGCAATTTCCCGAGAAACTCTGGAAGAGATAGAAAAAGATGCATTGAGTAAAGCAACATATATACCGACACAGAGAGACGCATATTCACTTACCCTCACATACAGACACAC
>OY757904.1:13854806-13858388 GCA_963585895.1 Sepioteuthis lessoniana | reverse complement strand
ACACGTAAAATAATCATTTGCTTTAATTCAGCTAAATTACGTGTACAGTTGATATATATATATATATATATATTATATATATATATATAATATATATATATATATATATACACTCTCAGTCTCTCTTTCGCCATCCGTACCCATCGGCCATCTCTCTCGGTAAATTCTTTAAATGGCATCCGTTGTCTGCATACAGCTGATAAATGTAAGTTTTTGCAGTAACAGTTATAGCAGTTAGTGATTATTTTGTAACATCATATGATAGAAATTTTACCTTCATCTTTCCTCTGAGTAGTAAATCAAATGCCTTGAAAGAATCTTGAATCTCTGTCTATTATGTAAAGCAGGTGCAACTGGAACCAAACGGATTGATGGGTTTTATAGTTTTTAAATGAAATAACGCGTAGGTTTCAGAATGAATAAATGAGACTGTTCCTTAAAAGCAACATTTTTCTCTCTCACCGTATACATATTGTCATAGTATCCTGATTTTTTATAAATTTATATCCGTTACTGAAAAAAAAAAAAGAATCTGATTGATTCAAACTTATAACTTCGATATTTAATCCGATATTTAAAAACATAAAGTGTTTTTTTAATTTAAAAAAATAGAATGCGATAGCATTTAAAAAGTTCAGGAATAATTCAAACTTGTTTTTAGTAAACTTCTAAAAAACAGTTTCACCGTCTGTTTTCGATAAATATATGCAGCTTCAAAATTGGGATTCAAGTAAATAAGTATTCATTAATTTACTGTTCACTTTTCTCTGGGTAAATACAGCGTAACATTCAATACTTTTTATACACATCTTGTATTACTGTTTGCTATCATATTTTATTTATACAATTTTCTTTGAAATTAACAATATAAATATTTTATATAATTTATTGATGATCAATTAAAAATTGAAAATGTTGAATCACTTATCAAAATGTCTTCTACCGTGTCTTGCATGCATATGCCGAATCTAGGTCAAGATTAATAAAGTAATGTCATTTTTATTTTTCAGCAATGAAATTCTTTGTATTAAGATTCACAGTGCGGCCATAATATTAGAATTTGCAGCAACGCACTATTGTAAATGAAATAAGATTCCATAGAAGTTATTTTTATAATTATTAATAATTGCATAAACCTTCATCTTCCAAATGTTAGCTTATTTAAAATATGTAGGATTAAACGATTCAAAATAATTAGTAATGATACTATTTACCAACCCCTCCGCTCGGCAGGATATGACACAAGGTCAATTTTTAAACGGAGTTAACAGGTTTGAATTCAGAGTTTTCCTTCTCCTAGACTAGTTGCCTAACCAAGGCTGAAGAACCTAGTCTGTCCTACTATTTACCCAGAGCTGGAGGAGAATAATTGGATTCATACCTTTCCCAAGGGTATTAGTGCTATGTGAAATGCAATCAGTCTCGTCCAGGATTTTAACTTGTGTCGCCGTGTCCATTTCCTACGACGATAACGGCTACACCACGGGCACCTCCATAATTAGCAATGATGATTGACAAATCATTTGAAAATAAGGAAATGAAAGTTAAGATAGAAATGTTATCTTTCGTTCTTTCTTTCTTTCTTTCTTTCTTTCTTTTTTCTTTCTCAGTCTCCCAAAATGTTGTTTCAGTGTTTGCTGATGTGGATTTTAGAATATAAAACATATTTTATTCGATATACCTCTTGAGAAACAACAATTTGTAAACAAAAATTTATGTCGTTTTCGATATTTTGCTTGTTCATGCCAGTGACATTTTGAGAAATTTTAATTGTAAGATATTATTATTATATCAGATGTTATGAAGCAGTTGTTTTCGAGATAAAACAAGGTGATTTTAAAAATATATATTAAAATTAATATGAAGAAAGTGCAGAGGAATTAACCTTCATACACAGTTTTAAAAAAAATATCAGTTATGAGCGAGGCTCAAAGTACGCTGGGTTTGAAAATTATTATTATTAGATAGGAATACATGATACCATTTAACTATATATTGTTTGAATTAAGAATAATTACTCGGAGGGGTACGAGCCAATGCAGGCATTGGACTCCATGTCAATGCACAGAAAACTGAATATATGTATTATAACCAAACAGGCGACATTTCCACACCAGACGGAGCCTATCAGAAACTAATAGACAAATTCACCTACCTAGGAAGAAGCGTCAAATCAACCGAAAAAGACATCGACACACGGCTAACGAAAGCATGGACAGCTATCGATAGGCTCTCCGGTCATATGAAAATCAGACCTGGCCGATAAAATGAAACGCAGTTACTTCCAGGCAGCGGTCGTATCGATACTACTATATGGATGCACTACTTGGACGCTAACTAAACGGCTGAAGAAGACGCTAGACGGCAATTACACAAGAATCCTGCGAGCAATATTGAACAAGTCCTGGCGGCAACACCCAACAAGACACCAACTATACGGCCACCTGCCTCCTATCACGAAAACTATCCAAGTCAGACGAGCCAGACACGTAGGACACTGCTGGAGAAGCAAGGACGAGCTCATAAGTGATGTACACCTATGGACCCCCACATATGGCCAAGCAAAAGCAGGACGACCATCAGGAACATACATACAGCAACTATGTGAGGATACGGGATGTAGCCCTGAAGACCTGCCAAAAGCGATGAACGATAGGGAAAAGTGGCGAGAGAGGGTCAGGATATCCATGCTAGTGGCACGACATGATGATAATGATTATCAGTGGTAGTTACTTGAAACCACATTATTGTGTTCAAACAAATAACTATTTTTTGGTAGAAGTAATAACTGAACACATATAATTATTAATATTAGATAGGAATACTTAAAACCATATAGAAGTGCGAAAATTAATTGTATCAGACGGGGATGCTTGAAACCATATGACTTTGTATAAAGAATATGTAAGAGATTGGAACACTCTAATCCATACGACTGTGTGTGAAAAAAGAAACTCTTTTGACAAGATAAAACAAAAAGTGTAAATATAGACGAAAAATTAACGTGATTCACTTACTTATAAGAATAAAATAACGCTACATTCGTTGACACACCATTAAAACCAATCAATAAATCAATCATAGCTCTTTGCTTTTGAGTTTGATTCCCATTATATTCCCTATACTTCTGAACTTTTGCTAAAATTAAGATAAGCCACCAAAATGACAACTACTACTAATAATGATAATAGCTACTCACCCTGACGTTTCATTTTCAATACAATGTTTCTGGTGCACTTTATCACAAAAATCGAGAGCCAAGTTTTTGGTTCATTTCAGATTGCAGAACATTTACTCACAATAATGTACCTGACAGAAAATAAAAATGCAACACTAATCAATCTCTGAATAATGCATTGAATTATTTAAATGTTGAAAAGTTCGTTTTTTTAGATTACAAGAGTGAAAGCTTTCACATTCCTAATTAAAAAAAAGATCTGATTACATCTTGGTCTAGTGTGTTAAGTAATATAAATAGAATTCTTCTCTGTGAAGAACGAACGCGTACTGAAAAATTCAATTTTTCTTGCATTTTACTAAGCTAAGAAAGTTCCTGAGAAAGTGTTTTGAAAGTGATCGAAT
>OY757904.1:13844806-13849806 GCA_963585895.1 Sepioteuthis lessoniana | reverse complement strand
TATGTTATTGCTATACATCTTATGAAATGACGGACAAATTTTATGATTTCAGGTTCAAATAAAAAGCTACAACAGCAATTGGAATACACCCTACTAAAGTCTGATTGTCACAGCTGGGGAATTTCAAAAATAGAATCTGCACGTGAGGACACTTTAGAAGAACGATATGCAATAAAATTCTGTTTTAAACTTGGAAAAAATGCCACAGAAACGTATGGAATGCTGCAGACGGATTTTCGACCATCTTGCATGAATCGAGCATCAGTTTTTGAGTGACATAAGAGATTCAAGGAAGAGAGGGAGTCTGTGAGGGATGATGAGAAATTTGGAAGGAGTAAGGAAGTCAATACACAAGAGTTGCTTGGCCAAAGGGTTAGGGTTATGGTTACTATGTTGAGGTTTTAAGGGAGTTCAGGAAGAGATTCCTTCGGAAGAGGCCTGCATTCTTCAAATCGGGTCAGTGGCATTTACACTAGGACAATGCACCAGTCAACAACCCCAACCTTGTCGTAGACTTTTTGAACAAGAAGGGCATCAAGACAGTTCCTCACCCTTCCTATAGTCCAGACCTTGCTCCTTGTGACTTTTGGTTATTCACTAAGCTCAGAGGCTGTAGTTATGTGACAATTGAAGAGATGAAAGAGGCTGTGACGAAGGTCATTGACACGCTCACACAAGATGACTTCCATGGGACCTTCCAGAAGTTGTTGGGACGGTACAACAGGGGCATTGCAGCCGGAGGAGATTACTTCGCAGGCGACTTCAGTTTAATGTGTGTACAACCAATAAAAGTTCCCCTACGAAAAAATTCTGGAAACTTATGTAATGATCCTCGTATATGTGTATGTGTGTGTGTGTCTTTACTTCGTGGACGAAGATCAAGAAGAGGGCCACACCAACCTACTGCAGACACCTTTGTGACAGATACAATTCAATTCAGGACAGGTGGACACTGTGGCAACGGCTCCAATTTAAGATCTGGTCAGGGTCTGATGGTATAGTGTTCTGGCTACTTCTTTTGAACCTTTCGTGCTTGAGTGCCGTTCTGTGGCTATTTTAAAAGGAGGTGTCATTATAGTTCCTGTTTCAACTCAAAGCGTTATGATTTTTGGTTTGGATGGATTATCAGCGATGGTCGATGAGACAAGCACCAAAACTTTTTTCAAGCAGTTTTGAATCCCTTTCTTTGAGGTTCCTGTCTCGGAGGCCGGTCGAAATATCCCAGCAAAATGTGATCCCGGACGAGCGATGATTCTCCATTTTGGACTTCGATGGTATGGTTTCGGTGCGCGTGTGATTTTTGCCTTTTCAAAGACTTCAATATTAATGACGAAGCCATGACAGGGGATATCTATGATGAAGCCGTCGCAGAGCTCGTGGAACCACTCAAGGAGTCGGAGGTGATGACAATGAGTGTGCATCAACCCTGTACCATATAAGGAAGAGGTAAGAACAAAGGCTCTATACACGCAGGTATGCGTGTCCTTCTGGTATCTGTAGTACCACATGCGTTCCTACAGTCTGCTAAATGCACTAATCTTTTTTTGCCAGCATTTTTTAGAATTCTTTTTCCATCTTGACATCTGATGTGATTGTGCACTCCAAGTAATTTAACCAATTGTGATGTGAGGACGGTTTTCAGACTGTCTGTTGGTTTGAAGATGCTGATTGTGATGATGAGTTATGGTCCATACAGAAATCTAACTGCTAATATTTGTTGTAGTTTCAATTATCAACATCATGTCTTCAAGCATTCATTTCTGTGCCACAAAATATTGGCCCAATGTGATAATAAAATCGCCAAGGATTGTGAACTTATATAGCAGTGGTTCTCGTAGGAGATAGCACACATCAGAGTAAAACTTATTTTCTTCAGCATCCACGTAAAGATTTTCAAATGCATACCGAAAAGTGTTGAATATGATTGATTATTCAGTGGGAGATGCGTAGATAATTCAGTGTGGAGGCGTTCGTGGTGTAATGGATACCATCGTAGGATATAGACACTGTGATATGAGTTCAAATCTTGGACAAGACAGCTTTCTTTTTACTTGGGGGGAAATAATTTGAAAAGTTATGAATCAAACTATTCTCTATCAAGCTATGGATAAATAGTTTGGCTGACTAGGCTTTTAATTTTGGTATGACAACCGGTCTAGGAGAAGGAAAAATATGAATCTAAACCTGTGAAACTCCGCTTAATCTGATCTTTTGTCACATTCTGCTAGTAAGGAAGGACAGGTAAATATTCATATGAAGCTGTTAAAATAATTTGTTGAAAGGTTTTCAAACTTGGAAGGGAAGGAATTTCTAACCATAAAACCGATGCCTGAAATGTATCTGTTTACTTCTTGTTTACCCAACCTGTAGAGGGTATATTCGATTCCGTACTCTTGTTGGCTGCCTTCCTTAGCAAAGCGGACTTCATTAAGAGCTGAGATGTCAATATCTAGTTATGACAGTCGTTGAGCAATTATAGCGGAACAACTTTCCGGACGACCGTTGTCTGTTGTGTCTAGCACGACATATTTCTTTCCCACGTTTGCACGTGGTTGGGAAGCTTTTCTTCATTGATGGTCGACCACATAAGAATAATCTCGTTGCCCATGGATAACATACTGGGGATGTAGAATAAGAGGGTTTTTTTTTATATTTAACCGACCGCTCAGCACGAGCAAGATGAGATACAAGGTCAGTTTTTAAAGTGAGGTTTAACGGTTTTGAACAGATATTTTTTTTCCAATCGTTTGCCATACCAAAATGAAAGAGGTCAGTTTGGCCAACTATTTATCCATACCTGGAGGGAAATAGTTAGATTAATACTTTTTCAAAGAGTATTAATGCTGAGTGAAATACAGCCACATCCAGTATTTGAACGCAGATCAAACCATTGCCAGCGTCAATAACTATTACATTGTGAGCTTTGAAGCAAGCTGTCTTTCTCTGTAGAAGGCTACTTGGTCATCAAGTTGCTGCCAGACATTGTTGTCATCCTTGAGTCATCATCAGGCAATTAATTTCCTTCGTCTTTTCCCCATCGCTACAGGGCTTGGAACAGCTGGTTAACACAATCATGTCCCTCAAGTCCAAGCAGTTATGTCTTTAAGGGAAGTACAATTTACGCTGAACAGGAGCCACACATTACACCTCGAATTCAATCTATCATAAATTAGCAAAATTGGACGGTAACAGTAAAATCATCAGGTTGTAAACTTTATATCAGAGTCTAATATCCCTAAACTCTAGCAAAAATATGCCTCAGTGAGACTGGGGGCAGTTACCCAGACATGTTTAATGGTTGCGACAAATTGTATCCATGGATGCAGGGTTTTAGTAAATCGAGTTTGTCCCGCATATATTTCCCCTAAGACATGGGTAATGACACTAAAATATATCCGTTAGTGAAGCACCAGATAATTTTGTTGGGGTCCTAGTGTGTAAGGAGTTTATTCTTCGTCACCATTAGTCCTACATCTTGACAGGTCTAGAACAATAGTACCTGTCAGGGTATCACGTATTGGTTAAGTGGTTTCAGCGGAAAGATATATATATATATATATATATATATATATATATATATTATATATATATATATATATTCCTAATACCCTTGGGAAAGGTATGAATCCAATTATTCTCCCTCCAGCTATGGGTAAATAGTAAGGCAGGCTAGGTTGTTCAGCCTTGGTGAGGCAACTAGACTAGGAGAAGGAAAACTCTGAATTTAAACCTGTTAAAATTCGCTGAAAAATTGACCTTGAGTCATATCCTGCCCGAGCGGAAGGGTTGAGTAAATATGAATATTCTGCCTATTTACAGATATTCTTTGACTAAAAAATTCTTCTCCGTACATATTTCACATATTTCTGTAAACTTCATTTGGTTTGCATCTCTCAAATATAAAAAGTTGAGAGATCTCTATTCAACTCAGGAGCATTATCTTTAAATAGCCTCAAAACATGTTAGAATAAAACGATTCCAAATATCCCAGGTTTAAATTTATGAAAAAATACTTCTTTAAATAATTTGAAAAATCCCCATAGTCACTGAATGGCCTCCGTATAATATAGATTTACACAACTGCTTCAGCAAACACAAAATCGACAGCGCTATCAATAAAACATTTATCAATTGATCATAAAGGGGTTAAGTAATATTATCAAGACAACAGCTTGTCCTAGCATTAACTTCAAATACCTCAAGGTTTTGCAAAATCAACGAAATTGTGTAGGAATACCAGATCCATACAGTAGCAATTCTGCCTTACATTGAAGCGCCTTGAAGCATTTTTTCTTGCTTGTGACAAGCCGTGTTTAGTCAGTTATGGAGAAAACGAATTAGCAATAAAAACTTGGCATTCGAATTCACTGAGTAATTCATTGGAAGACCGGTCGTTTTCCAGCAGATTTTCGTACTATTCCAGCTTACTCTGATGGACACGGTCTGTTTTGTTTGCTTGGTTTGGTTTTATGGAATATCAACTCGTGTAGTTTATTTAATGCCAAATCCTCTACACACACACACACACACACACACACACATAAACACAGACAGACCGACCGAAACACACACACACACACACACACACACACACACACACACACACACACACACACACATATATATCTATATATATATGTAAACGAATAATATGTACATAACTTTTAAAATTCGCTAGAGCTCATTTCATTGCACAATATTTCAATATTTCTGTCTAATACTAACAATGCTTCCAGATATGGGAATCATTAAATAAGTTTCAGACTTTTTTCGTATGGGCAGTTTTATTGATAGTACACACATGAAGCTCTAGTCCCCTTTGAAGGAATCTCCTCCAGCTGCAATGCCCTTGTTGTATCGCTCTAACAACTTCTGGAGAGCCCCATAGAAGTCCTCTTTTGTGAGCGTGTCAATGACCTTCGTCATAGCATCTTTCATATCCTCAATTGTCTCATAACGACAGCCACTGAGCTTAGGGGATAACCAAAAGTCCCAGGGAG
>OY757904.1:13787306-13839806 GCA_963585895.1 Sepioteuthis lessoniana | reverse complement strand
TGGGCATCTAGACAGTACCTCACCCTCCCTATAGTCCAGACCTTCTTCCCTGTGACTTTTGGTTATTCCCTGAGCTCAGAGCCTGTCGTCGTTATGAGACAATTGAGGAGATGAAATTGGCTGTGACGAAGGTCATTGACACGCTCACACAAGAGGACTTCCATGGGACCTTCCAGAACTTTTTGGAAGGGTACAACAAGTGTATTGCAGCCGGAGGAGATTACTTCGAAGAGGACTATAGTTTCATTTTTGTACTATGAATAAATGTGCCATACGAAAAAAGTCTGAAAATTATTTAATGATCCTCGTATCTATAAGTGAACCAATGATTTTGTACGTCCTGACGGAAATGTACGGCACAATTTTGAACATTTACCTCTTTTCAGGAATTTGATTTAGGAAGGTATTAAGGTCTTTGATCGAGGCTGTGGCGATGAAGGCCAGAATGATACCATATCCCACAAACCCAATAGTTAAAGAAAAGCATTAAATCAATTATTTCAATATGTAAGCAAACAAGCGTGAATGAAGTTTAATTACAAATGGTAATCTTAAGTACGAGACAATGATTTTTATAATATATTATTAAAAATAATAAGAGCAATATTTAAATGATTCATATTATAACACATACCACATAGAATGCATATAATGTGCTTTGCTTAATCACGAAATATGGTCATAATTATATACAATGATAATTATTTGAAAGTTAGATTGTATATCTTTGTAAATAAAATGTACCTGTCCCCATATACCATATTTTTCGTCTCAAGTTTAGTCTTGTTTTCTATTTCTTTTTTCTGTCGATAATTTATCATAATTATGTTAAATTACTATGCATACATTTCATTGATCTAATATTTCGCAAATTAAACTGACAAAATAACATTATAAAATGCTATGAATTAAAGCATTGAAAGAATATCCAATACCAGAAAAGTAATTAAGTAAATTTGTTTATTAATTATTCAAATTAATAAAATAGGAAAAATATCGAAAAAGGATGTTGAAGAACACTGTAATCGAATAACTTAGTTATTTTTTGCATTTAGTTTAATACACACACACGCACGCACGCGTAAACACCACACACACACTTATATATATATATATATATATATATATATATATATATATTGGGTGTGTGTGTGTGTGTATGGGTGTATGTGCATACGTGTGTATGTCGAACATTGTGTTATATATTGATAAGCATTAATATTACCAAACTTCAGTACAGAGATGGTGAATAAAGACTGGAAAAACTCTGTTATGGCAATGATTAATGAATACAATTAAAACATTTGGATTTTACTTAGACTTCATGATCAATCACTCATGCCAGAGAAATAAGTCAATAATTACACAAGTAATTACACAAGTAATTATGTAGACATTAATATTTGTGCGCGCGTTCTTTTGTATACGTGTGTGTGTGTGTGTGTGTACATTGTCAAAGAATAGATAAACAAATTGTTTTACATAAGTATCGGAAGTGAACACTTAATTAAAAAAAACATTAAATGACAGCACAAGTGAAGAAGGTATGTAATGAATAGATGATATGTAGACGAAGTTTAGATGAGCCAATGCTATATAATCAATACTTTGTGAGCAGTATCTCGGTTCCTTTTCAGAAATTCGGCGAAAAATCAAAGTTTAACTAAAATTTTCCATTTAAGAAGCAAGGAAAAATTTCCAAGAAACTATATATTGTGAGTGTGGATATTACTGTTCTTGCATTGGGTTATGCCAGGGCAGATCATCCACACTCTCAATATCTAGTTTTCTTGCAATTTTTTCTTACTTCGTAAACTGAAGGTTTGTCTCAAACTTATGACTTGAAAAACATTAAGGGTAATAGGTTGACAATGCTTTAAACTATATTAAAACATTATTAGTGGCGGCTTAGGCAATTAAAAACTCACTTAGCTGACTGTCAAAAGAACTTATTTGAAGGAAATGAACGATTATTCTATTCGTAATTCATTTCTTGATAAATACAAGCTTCAGGATTGATTTTTAAACACTCCTCGTACTGTGTCAATACTCCGCCGGCTGACCCCACAATCTCAGCTTCCTTAAACCACCCGTGGCCAGTGATTCATATAGAGCTTTTTCTAATCTCAGGTTGGGGGCATCTCACATTCTTTACAGATACGCAAAACACAACCGAGTGGGTGGAAGAAAAGAACTAACAAACAAACAGCTCCAAGCAAGAAAAGGAGAAGTTTGTGACATTTTCTCGCGTTGGTTAACTCAGCCTCTGTAGGTCATCAGGTCTTAGCAGTCGTCTTTCTGATTTCTGTTCTTCTCTCTTCTCTGCCCTGCTTTCATCTTCTGACTGCCTTCTTCTGCCGACTGATCTCTGCTGTTCCCTTCTGCTGACTGTGTCCTTCTCTTGACAGCTCTCTTATACCGACTGGTCTCTTCTGCTCCCTTCTGTTGACTGCCTTCTTCTGGTCTCGTGGGAGATCTCGCGCGCAAGCCCTTTATGTGGGTTTTGCGCCAAAACAGACAAAGGGATTCTTTGACTAGGACCCACACTCACACCCACACAATGAATGCCCATCATCGTGTCACGGTACGTCGGCAGCCTTTCTTAAACATTTGATAATCGTGTGTAGACGTTTGGTTTTGTCACATGGATACAAAAGTATAATGGTTATTTATGGGGTAGAAGTGTATCAAAGATTGTTGTTTTCTTACGTTCTTGCCAAAATAAAGATATGCTAGTCATGTGTGAGTTGAATTCTATCTTTAGAGTCGTGGGAATTTGCAGTTCTATGTGACTGTCAAATGGTTGTAACTTTCTATATTCTTTGGAGAATAAGTATTCATAACCACTTGAAAACAGCTAAAAGGGAGTGGCCGTCAGAAACAGTAGAATTAAAATTGGTTATGAGGTAGATTATGTTATTATTCAATGCTTGTCGAGGCAATAATAGTGGTTATTAACAGTGAGTATGAAAGGCATTTTATAAAAAGGACAATGAAAAATATACAGAGCTAATATGTTGAACAATAATTGTATTTCATGAGTGCTACAAATGAGACTCTGCTTATATAGGACAATAGAGTTGTTGAAGAAAACAAAATACTGTACATACAAATATTGATAAAATGGAAAGATAGATAAGAGAAGTCAGTTTCAGGTTTAGTTTGGTTTCTTTGTTTAATGGCATATCAACCTTTGAAGGTTATTTAATGCCAAAGCCATTCCCCTAGAAGAATAGTAGTGGTGCTATTTAACCCAGAGGTGGGAGGATAAGGGGGTTCATACCTTTCCCAAGGGTATTTGCCCGAAAGTGAACGTAATAGCGCGACTGGAGTACGGACTCGCATACTACGATTCCGCAGGCCATCGCTTTAGAGTCAGTTTAAACCAGTTAGTGAAGAGTAAAATGAATTTCAAAGGCTTACACAAATATCTAAAATATATCTCTAACTTCAAAATAGGTTACATACGCTTTATAGAAATAATGGTGATAATTGATACATATACTGTTTCGGTTTTGTTTAGTCAGAAATGAGACAGAGTCCGATTTGTCAGCATACGATGTGATTTATATAGTCTACATGTAGTCGAATGAGGGAGAATGTCTTCATATTAAATATTTTGCGACTTAAAGATATTTGTGATTCTTTATTGTTTATTTCATACCGGCTCATTGGCCTAATGGGTAAAGTGTCAATGCTTTCGTTAACCTCGTGTCGATGTCCTTTTCGGTTGATGCGGCGCTGCTTCCTAGGTGAGTGAATTTGTATACTAGTTTAAGAGGGGTTCCGTCTAGAGTGGAGATGTCCCCCGTTTGATTATAGCACATATATTCCGTTTTGTGTGCATTGACATAGAGGCCTATACCTGCGGCTGCTCGTTCCAAACTATGCAGTAGTGTTTCGGCTTGGTTGGGTGTATTTGCCAGTATCGCTATGTCATCGGCTTAGTCGGCGTCGGTAATTGTTATTGCGGTGTACCTTCTGCTTCTTTTCTTTGTCAGCTCGAAGCCGTTATCTCTGATTTTTTCAATCGATATATATATATATATATATATATATATATATATATATATATATATCACTGCCGTGTCCTGTTAAAGGAGTTGAGCTATATAATTAACACCTTCAGAATCATGCAGCTGGAAATCTAATAAATTAACAGTAGTTCATCATATTTTACTGCTGAAATGACAACGGATTTTGTTGAGTGATTGCGTTTACAATTATTAACAACTCCCCAGAGTAATGTTCCCTGTGAAATTTTAAAAATTCGAAAAATTTGGTATCGTTATATTATTCATAATTTCTATTTGCATAATAATATTTTTATATCAATGTCATCTTTCAACAACTAATAAGTAATTAATTCAACTGATGCTTAAAAAATGAATTATTACGGGCAAAACTATTTAACTGAGTGTAAACAAAATCTGTACTTATACTAAAATAAATTAGCTGAATTTAAACTGTCTGACTAAAATGAATACTTGAAATAGAAATGTCTTTGACAATTAAACTGTACTTACATTTAAACTGAGTGCTTATGCTAAACTGAATTGTTTGAAATTGAACCGTTTTTTGACATAGAAACTGTACTTACACTAAACTGAATTGTTATAAATAGAATTGTTTTGACATTTAACTGTGAGTAAAAAAATCTGTACTTACGCTAAACTGAATTAGTTGAATTAGAACTGTTTGAATAAACTGAATAGTTTGAATAAGAAATTTTTTTGACAATTAAACTGTGTACTACTGCTAAACTGAATTGTTTGAAATAGAACTGATTATTTACATAAAAATGGATTTGGCGTTAAATAACCTACAAAGGTTGATATGCCATAAAACAAACCAACCAAACAACCTACGGGCAAAACATTTCGATAGACACTATGGGTATTTGTTCCGCTGGTCACCAAATCAAGAGCATCTGAACGCACTGAATAATTGCAAATTCTTCCATATTTCGTGGGTAAGTGTAACATTAAATAATGAAAAAGATTATAGCAAACTGAATTGTACGTATCAGACGTACCGCAATTCAAAGAAGAATGTCTGTAAACAAGTTTCAGGTATTCTTTACAGCAGTTAGAGATTCACTCAATTTACCTATTGTGCAATATGATACAATATAAATAATTTCAACGCCAAACAAATGAATAAAGATTTTTAAACTTTTGCTTGGAATAATCTTTATTGAGTAATCAATGCGTACCTTGTTTCTTAGGAACACACACACACATACACACACGCACAGACACACACACACACACACACACATACGCACCCCCCCACATATATATCTATATAATCAAGAAGACATAGTCAACGGCATTGGGAGATTGCCAATTTCTCGCCTAAATGATCATCAAACTGTGGATACGATAGGTAAAAAACGGTGCATATGCTATCATGGCTTACCGTAAATTGCGGTGTTAAAGTGAACATTTTAATCCTGGAAAAATCTCATAGAAAATAGACATTGTCTTTAATAGTTGATGTAAAATTAAAACCTTAATTACAGAGTGATCAACCAATACTCTTAACAATCTATATACATCCCAAATCATAACCCTAGTAGACTGATATTAAGATTTCCAACTTGAAATTGCGTTTTGCGAACATATTTAACAAATTAATACAGAAACTAATGTAAAATAAAAGAACTGTAATCCAAGTTAAGTATTATGCTAACTTTATAAGAAAGCCCATTTCTCATATAGGCTTAGAGGATAAGTTTGGCTAAGCAGTTGCAAACTATATTTGAGTATCGACGTACACACGAACTATAGATCCCACAGAATTATGAACCAAAAATTTTGAAGTCGACTTATCTATCTATCTGAGTGCGGAAACAAAATATGGAATTGAAAGGATTGCATTCATGCTTTTACTACATTGTGCGGAAGCAAAATAATGAAACAATTTTAAAAACAGTTTTTCTTTTGTTGGATTAAGCCAATCTTTGAAAAAATGCGATCAATCTAAATTTTCATGATTAGTTCTATTATTCAAGCAATTTTTTTCTAAATTAAAATTCAGTCCAACATGAGTGAGCAAGAAAACAATCGACACAGAATCTATGATTTCCTTAACACCATAACCAAGCCAACATTTCTTTGTTTACCGTATACAAAATAAAGAACTTTTTTTTTTAACAGAAAAAGAGTTTTTTTAATGGAAAGAGGAATAGAAGGATTCAAAGAAAAACGAAAAGATGGCTTTTTAACTCCTCCCTCTACGCTGATTAAGAAGTACTGCTCAACATTAATAAAAAAAAGCGCTCTAATGAATTGAAAGTCCACGAGAAAACTATGAAGACAGCAATTAAATAAGATTTAAGCCCAGACCTTAACCTTTTGATAACGCTAAATGGGGCGTTTTAGAAAACAAAACAAATCCTATCGAAATGTTCATTCACTCAAGATTGCCATTGAGGAGGATTGGAATGAAATGTCTGAATTTATTTTAAAGGCATGCAAATCGTTTCGAGGGTGTTGATACTATATTTGAAATAAAATGGTGACCATATTGAGTAAATTTACTGTTTTATGCCTGTCATCTTATTTTGTTGATTATTTCTTAAAATGTAATTGAGTCATTTATTATTATACTAGAATATTCCTAATTTTTATTAGTCACCCTGTACGGTAAATATAGATATGATTTATCTATCTATAATGTCATATTAAGAGAAAATAGTGTTCATATATCTATTATTCAATCTATAATTTAGTCTATTCTCATCTATTTATCGTTATTATTTATGAAACAAGTGATATATTTATTGGTTTATAAATCTCTCTGTCTCCTTGTCTCTGTCTCTCTTACCCACGCACACACACCCACACACACATTAATTTCCCAACATCAGTTTTCATGTTTATGCTCAAATATACGGATACACCTGCAGAAATATTTACATTTGAATATTAGAAAACATATATATATATATATATATATATATATATTCAACATTTGAATCTTTGGTGCCAGTTTATTCTTAATCACCCAAGTTTCTACTCTGCTAATTCGTTGCCTGTTATTGTCACCACATCTTGCTATAAGGAACAAATATTAATAATTTTGTTAGTAGTCTGCTATTTTTTTCATAATCAGTAAAGCTTCCAGCAGCCTGTTTGCCGCCTCTACTTTCTGATGTATTTCTATTTTGTCCTGTGAGCCTCAGTATTTTTTGTCTTTAATTGTTTTGTCGGTCTCATGTTGAGCGACGTTTTCGGTCGCGCCTCATTGATCAGAAAGACACTGGAAAGAAATATCTATGGCCATATTCCAGAAGTGATTTGACTGGCAAAGAACGTATACGTCAGAAAACAATTTCATACTCTCTTTTTTTTTATAACACACCCACACATACATGCATATATAAACATATAGAAATGTATATTTGCGTGTCATACAACTCACACCGTAAAAGCATATCATAATAGAAAGGGCTACTGCGTGGGATTTTATTAATATGACAGAAATATATTAAACAAAATCTTTTTATAGTAATTTTTAATTCAACCAAGAAAATCAGTGTTATGTTGCGGTTATTGCCGTAATGAAACGGACTTGAAGAACCAGATTCAAATTCACTGATTTTTCCACAAAAGCTGGGGATCCAACATTTCTCTTTTAAGCTATATGTAAATTATGAGGCAGACCAGGTTCTTTGATTTTAATAAATTTTCCTCCTCCCGACCAAAGTCAAAATCTGTGACACATAAGAGTAACATCTTTATTACAAAGCCAAAGCGTGTGACCGGTGCTACACAAACCTTTCCGAATAAAAACAAGTCACATCTGTAATCGGTATATAGTCACACTTTAAACTGCATTGTTCGTCATCAATACATGAGGTTTGGTTGTATTTTATGGCTTTGGGAAATGTGGAGTACCCCTTCTCTGCCATTACTTCCAGGTCCACTCTGACCTGAAATATTAGTACCTGTTAGGTTCCAGTCTATGGGTTAAATATAACTACTTAATCATTTACAATACTTGAAACCAAAAACTGTGTGCAAACAAGTGATTGTTAGATCAATTTATTAGAATCAAATATCAATACTTGCAACTAATTAAGTGAATTAAAACGAATAATTATTTTTAAAAAGATCAATATTGTTAAATAGCAATACTGAAGAAGGGCAGAGGTGAAATTTGGCCGAAATGTAGTGAAAGAAGAAACAACACAAAAAACTACGAAGATGAGGATAAAAAAGTCCGCAATAAATAAAAATTAATTCTCAGTTTGTTGACTTATTTTGTCAAATCATGCACAAATCTTATTTATATGAATTAAAAAGATTTGTCATTAAATAAGGTACAATGATTGTGTTGGGTATCACCCACTTTTCTCCACACAATGAACTAGTCCATCAGCCATATATAGCAGTAGCTACTAATACCAGGGCAGAATAGAGGTGAGGAGCAGCTTCTTATAACGGAAGCGAATACTATCGTTGGACTATATCTTTATTCTGTATTCACTAATCCTATGTTCTTATCTACTAATAGTCACTTTATTGTATATACTTTTTCCTGCGAATATTTTTCTATTTCCTCTCATATCGTGGTTTGTCCTTTATTTAATATTACAAGAGTTCACTAATCCTATATTCTTGTCTACTAATAGTCTCTCTATTGTATATACGTTTTTTCCTGAGAATATATCTCTATTTCCTCTCATATCGTAGTTTGTCCTTTATTTAATATTACATTCTGTATTCACTAATCCTGTGTTCTTGTCTACTAATAGTCCCTCTATTGTATATACTTTTTCCTGAGAATATATCTCTATTTCCTCTCATATCGTGGTTTGTCCTTTATTTAATATTACAAGCGTTCACTAATACTATGTTCTTGTCAACTAATAGTCTCTCTATTGTATATACTTTTTCCTGAGAATATATCTCTATTTCCTCTCATATCGTGGTTTGTCCTTTATTTAATATTTCATTCAGTATTCACTAACCCTATGTTCTTGTCTACTAATAACCTCTCTATTGTATATACTTTTCCTGGGAATATATCTCTATTTCCTCTCATATTGTGGTTTGTCCTTTATTTAATATTACAAGCGTTCACTAACCAGAACGCAGCAGGTTGATATGCCATAAAACCAAACCAAAACAAACAAAATCAAACCAAAACTAAAAAATCCAACCAACCAACCAACCAACCAACCAAACAACTAACCAACAGAATAAGCCGGGTTACTCGGTAGAAATTAAATTCTTGATGTTTTTTGATTAAATATTTAATATAGATTTTCAGCTGGAACCTGGATTCAGTGAATCAATTATCTTTTATGTGTTTTTAACACTGTCACCGTAAGACGCGCTTATAGATCAGTATTTTAAAGCATAAAAACGAGGGTCATTTTCATATATCCCTCTTCACTCAGAGTTGGGGAAGTTTTAAAACCACTGCTCCTTTTGATATAGAAATCAGAATATGAAATATATAACTTTGTGTCTTTGTGAAATAGAAGTATTCTGAATGCATTCAAAAGGCGCACTTAGTATAACGGTTATCCTCTTCGGCTAGGGAATCAGTGACTCGAGTTCAGATCCAGGATGAGGCTGATTATATTTCTCTTTGTACTAATTCCTTTAGGAAAGGTGTAAATCCGACTATTCTTCCCTACATGGATGAATTAATAGAAGGGTAGACTTGGTTCTTTATACTTTTTGACAAGTAATCTAGGAGAAATAAAACTGAATCCAGACAATTTGTCTCATTTTAGTCGTGACAGAGGAGTATATATAAAAAAGCAGAAGTGTTTTATTTCGGTAGCAATGTCTCCAAGAATGAATCAAAAAGAGTGTTCGCCAATGGCCCGGGAGACCTGGGTTCAATCCCAGGTCGAGTCATACCCAAAACTCAAAAAATGGTACTTGATGCCTCCTTGCTTAACACTCATCATTAAAAAGTACGGATCAAGGGTAAAGTGGAGCAATCCAGAGAAAGGAGTAGCGCCCTCCCATTACCTTTGGTGTAGTAGCTATTGAAAAGGGAGCCTTCGGGTCACCCTCGACTATGGTCGCCAACTTTACTTTAACTTATATATAGAGAAACTATTTTTTTACAAAACTTCATTTGAATTAAAACGAGTTTTTGATGCAAAGTAAAACTACTATATAACAAAACATTAACAACTTAATATACCACATTTAAGATACTCTAAATATTCAAATATATAGCTTTGTTGTAGAGTGATGTTGTTTATTAAATGACTTTAAATTAATACATTCATATTTAAGTTTTCTTTTTCGAAAACCTGTGCATTAGAACTGCCTTCTTATTAGCTGATGTGCTTGCACTTTTTCTTCCTTCAGCAGAAGCCAATACTCCAGATTAAGTCGAAGCCAGAATTTCGAAAGCGATTTTTCCAGGTAGTCAAGCATTGTCTACTTCAAAGATAAGCAGAATATGATCTTCAATAGATTCTTTTCATTCAGCCCTTTGATGGCGAAAGATTAGCTTAGACAATATATATATATATATATATATATATATATATATATATATGTGTGTGTGTGTGTGTGTGTATGTTAGGCATTATCTCCTGATAGAGGGAAATCACAAAAAGGATAATAAAAAATAGACAACTATTGTTTCTTTTTCTTTCTATCTTTCTTTTGCACTATATTCATATCTATCTATCTATCTATCTATCCCAATTATTCTTCAAATTTTAATTTTATGTCGTATCAAAAGAATATATATTTTATATATTTGTTATTCGAACTATAATTTAGCCTGTTCTTATTTTTCTTTCTTCCTTTCTTTCTTTCTTTCTTTCTTTCTTTGTAAGGATCTATTTTATAAAATCATTTGAATCTTCATAGTGTAACTTTGTTATATTAAGAGAAAATAATTTGTGCATATCTGTTTTTCAATCTGAAATTTAATCTGTTATCTATCTATCTATCTATCTGTGTGTGTACACATATGTGTGTGCGTCTGTGTTTGTGTGTGTGTGTATATATATATATATATATATATATATATAGTGCCTTAGTAAGAGGAAGTATACTAATATATACCATGTTTTTATAACACTGGCTGCTGATGTTTTCAAAATTGAATATACAATTGCTAATTTTAAGGCAGTTGTTACGTGGAATTCAAAAAATCATGTTCATTTTTCCTAATCAGATCAAATTTTTTAAGATACACGCTCTTTCTTGAAATATGTAGAACTGTATTATAACTCCATTTATTTTCTTGTTGAATTAAACAAATATTGCTAAAATAAGGGCTGATATATTCACAGAAAGCTCACATTGTACCATTGTTAACTGAAAAACAGACAAAGAAGATATTCATGAATAAAAACTATTTCCAGTGACTTCCATCTGTGCTTGGTAGCTACTGCATCTCGTATCAAGTACCAACAGTAGTTAGCTAGAAAATTTACCTCCCACCAGACTTGATAGCGCTCTTCCATAATGAGAATGCCTTTTTGAAAGCGCCTAGTCTGCTCTTCACTCAAATCTCTCAGTTCTTTGGAAAATACTGATCGCAAAAAGTGTTGTTTAACTTACACTGGTGTTCCGAGGTGGTGGAAATTCTTCAATTTCCTTCTCATATTTCGCACTTCGGTGTTTTCCCAGGAAGTTTGTAACAACTGACTTCAGTGGCTGCTGGGCAGACAGTTTAGCTTCAATCACTGCTTCGACAAATATTGGGTCCTTCATGAGTTCTCTTATTTGAGGGCCGTCAAATATACCCGCCTTGAGTTTCTTTATACTTATCCGTGGTAACTTTTACTGAAGGAAAGCTAAGCCGCTGCCTTTCCTTTCATTGCCTTCAAAACGTTCTTCATAACTTCTTACTTGATATTAAAGGGTGGAAACAGTATTTTGTTCGGTTCAACGATAGGATGAGACCAAACGTTCTGCGAGCCAGATCCTAGCCCCTGTCTTAACGGGCACTCTCGTTGGAGACACAGAAAACAATATTGTGTACCTACGTTTAAGCAATAAGACCATTACAGCCCCCATTAGGTCTCCATCGATCAACTATTTGTGCTCTGGTAGTTAACAGCAGACAGCAAATGATCCATGCTGTTGTGAGCTTCTTTCATTTGTACTGTATGCCCAAAAGTGTTAGATGAAAAACTATTCCAATTATATAGAACTGCTTTGAGACTTCTGCTAGATGAGTCAATAGAATAGTCTCCATTGCGTAGTATAATATTCTTAGCCTATTGGTTTGATCAACCCAGCAAAGTTGCTACAATAAATAAACAATTATGGAACGTGAAAAACTGTCCTAATTCTCTCGCAGGGTTTCGATACCAGTAGAATATTGCTCCTGGTGTCAAAGGGTGTTTCTCTTTGAGATGTGAACCCAGCAGCTGAGCAGACTCCTTTAAAAAGGTTCAGATCTCATATCAGTTCGTTGAGTTCTTGTGGCAATGGTATTGGCGTGGTCCTCTTCTGGTTTGTATGCGTCAATCCTAGTTACGACAGTCATGTCACTATGATTGGAATAAAAGCCATATTTAATGTTACCATCTGGCTCGGGAACTGGAAGGTCTGGGCAACGAGAGTTTGGTCTTATAGCACAAGGGTCATTGGGGTATGGGACATGGAACTTTTATTGCAATTCATTTCATTTACCTTTGTCATGCAGAAATGTCTGTAAAGTGATTTTTTCCTTCCATTCAGACCACTGGAATGGTAAATTGCATACTTTCTTTTATCACTCCTCTAATCCCTCAAGTTCTTCATACATATTTTAGACTAAACCTGAAGAGGGAATGGCTTATCCTGATCGAATCATTTGACTTCAAAGTATCTTTGTGTGCCCCATCAATATGGCTTTGTGTCACATCTTAATAAAAAAAAACTTTGTAAATTACTACTCCAAAGTAATCGGCATATGGTTCTTCCCAAAGTCAGTGATTTTTGCTTGAACGTAAGGAAGAACCACATTACCGCGGATATAACAGGGCCTGTCAGGATTATTTACACTTGCGACCCGTTCTTCCTGGAATACATATGTCAAACGTAAAAGATGAAAATTAAATCAGCACCCAGCTTATCGTTGACACTTGACACTGTACATTAAAACCCTTTTAAGCTGTGGGATACGCCCTGCCTGCTCAAATTTCGTGCGTTTTAGCAGGTAAGGTGGTACACTCGTGTTAGGTACACATATAACATTCTGTACTATAACATCAGGTACCCACGATCACCTGCGACGATTAGACTCCATAGGCTTTTGAATACGTACTATTATTGTGTACGGCTTGTTGCGAGGTACTCAAGCACATTTTGATAAAAGAGACCCGAAGAAATACAATGGATGGTATTTTTGAATTCAGAAAAAATGGCGATCACTTGATAAACCTTTGACCTTTGAAAATGTTTTTAACGCAGGCTAGTAAAATAGAGGACTATTAATATGAATAGGAAGGTCAGAAGTGGAAACCAATTTCAGCATTAATTTTAGTTTGCGTTTGATTTAGTAAGTATTATCTATTTAGCTTGAGAAATTCAACAAAATCGTGTTTTTTGTACTTTGAAATTTATTAAAAATTAATCATCACTAATATTTCACCATATTACTTTAATATTGTTCTCTAATATTGGTTTGGTTTGGTTTAGTTTGATTTTATGGCACATCAACCGTTGTAGTTAAAAGCCAAATCAATTTTATACATATAGACAGTTCTATTTCAAACGATTCAGTTTAGCATAAGAATGTTTTTTGTTTACGCACATTTAAATGCCAAAAAGTTCCATTTCAAACAATTCAGTTTAACCTAAGTACAGTTTATTTTATTTACACTCTGTAAATGTTAAAACAGTTCTATTTCTAACAATTCAGTTTAGTATAAGTACACAGTTTAAATGTCAAAAATAGTTCCATTTCAATCAATTCAGTTTAGCATAAGTACGCAGTTTTGTTTTATTTGATCCTTAGATATGACCATTTCAGGTACAACCACATCGGGCCAGAGTCAACGTGGGAGCAATGGCTATGAAGAGGTACTCCGCATTCCTCAAAGCTCATCATTGGAGCTTCACCATCAGATTGCTTAGAGGCATAATCAGGACACTCCACTCGTTTGCGAGAGTTTTACGCCTCTTCAGAGATGTAGTCGGTTTATTCAGCAGCCCCAGAATAAGGGTATCACTAATATTATTTTCATTTATAAAGAACCTGTTCATTCATAGAATCAGTCTTTTTATTTGTTGTTTTTCTTTAAAGAAAATAAACAACTAATATTTTTCATAATTTTTTGAATTATCTATTAAAGCGTAAACTAGATTTAAATGTCAAATTCTTGTTACCAATTTTAGGAAACATTCAAGCAATAAATGTTTTTACTTACAATTAATATCACATGATAAAATCTAATACATTTACTTCGAAGCAAATGCCACTCAGTCAATTTTTTTAGAAATTATTCTAAAGTATTTATTCATTTGCTCAACTTGAGCACAAAAATAATATTTGATATTTTAAGACCCAAATTAAATTTTACTGCGGTGTATTGACCCACCACGAGGCAAAGGCCTCTCTCCCAGGAATTCTTGCAGAACACCTTAAGTACTGGAAAAAACTGCATTCCTCCTTTAAACTGAAGGGGAAGATACTTTAGCGGATAACCACTCTAGATTAGAGCCAGGCAATTGCAAATTTTGTGTTTACTAGAGTCGGAAATTTTGATACTTAATCAACTTGATAATTAATTTAAAGATTATGTAATATTTTACCAACATTGGACAATAATATACCCCCAAATCACTATCCACGACCCCCGAAAAATTCATTTTAAATCTCTTTCATCTCCTCAATTGTCTCATAACGACAACCAGGGAGCAAGGTCTGAACTATAGGGAGGGCGAGGAACTGTCTTGATTCCCATCTTGGACAAATAGTCTGTGACAAGGATGAAGTTGTGAACTGGTTCATTGTCCTGGTGGAAATGCCACTGACCCGATTTGAAGAGTGCTAGCCTCTTCCGACAGAATCTCTTCCTGAACTCTCTTAAAACCTCAACATTGTAACCCTAACCCTAGCCCTTTGGCCAATCAACTCTGGTGTATTGACTTCCTTACTCATCCCATACCTCTCATCATCCCTCACAGACTCCCTGAATTCCTTGCATCTCATATGCTACTCAAAAACTGATGCTCGATCAATGCAAGATGCTCAAAAAGCAGTCTGAAACATTGCATACGATTCTGTGACATTTTTCCAAGTTTAAAACATAATTTTATTGAATATCGTTTTTCTAAATTATCAGATTTCATTTTTGAAATTCACCAGCTGTGACAATCAGGCTTTAGTAAGGTCTATTCCAATTGCTGGTGTAGCTGTTGATTTGAACTGAAATCATAAAAATTGGTAAGTAATCTCATAAGATGTATCGCAATATCATAGTGAATTTTCAAGAGTCTACAACAATTTTTAATGCCCATATGAAAAAATTCTGGAAACTTATTGAATGCCCCTCTTAACTTTGCACATAGAGAATATTTCTTTAATTTCCTCTTTTAGGAGGTGCCTGAAAAGAATTACCCCTTCTTTTTTCTTCTGCCTAAAATCACCGATGGTATCTTGTATATGGTCGAGTTTGTGCATTTAGTCGTCTATATGAATTTGTTAATGGTTGGTTTTTGATCAGTGTGTGGGATTTTTATATTGGATATGTCTGTCAGAAATGTTTTATGAAGCTCTTTCTTTTCCATGTTTAACAATGTGGCCTAGAATCATGGTGAGAATAATCTTATTGTTTTTGGAGAGTGTATTTTTATCTAGGACTTTTGTGAATGAGAGGATTTAGGTATCTTTATTCTGTAGTGCTAAAATGACTAATTTGGTATCTGATTAGATGATAAATTTGGGAGATTTGTGGATAGATATAATGTTCATGACTAGGTCAATAGGTCAATAATTATGTTTTTTGCACTGTAGATTGATAATTCATTTGAGAAATGTTTTTGCAATACTTGGTTCTGGAAGGAAGCAACACAAGAAATGTTTATTCTTCTTTAAGATCGATCGGTATAAAAGTAGTGATGATCTCGTAATTTATATTTGACGATATCTCGAGTAAAAGCTTTTAAGCAATTTCCTCAAAATTGGTTGATATGAAATACAGTTCAGATATAGTAATAGGTGCTTTTGTGTACTCTGCAACATCACAGTCAATGTAAAATAGATTATGACAACATTTTTAATTACCATCATTAACAACAGTAAGAAGGATGGCTTCAAAAGTTTCAAAACTTGGAGAAAAATCTTTTTGCAATCTGTATTTAACACTCTTAATACCAGTCAAAAAACTGCATAATTCTCCACGAGGAAGTATGTATAATCCGAAAAGGAGCAATGTCAGACTTGAAGCCTAAGGCTCCTGGCTTCGGCTGGGCTACCTTTGGCGCCCATGTATAGCACTAGACCTTGCGGTCTATTTTAAGCTATAACCCGGCATCCGTGCCCGGACCCAGATTACGGTCCGTGAAACAGATTGGCTCATTAGACTCACATTGCACTAAGTGAGTCGATGAGCCAAACAGACCAGCAGGGTTCGAGTTTAAGCTCTTTCCCGACCTACCCATCCTCTTAATCTCCACTTTGATGGGCCTTTGGGTCATTGACCTTGTGTCAAGCCCCGTCTGGTCGAAGGCAGAGGCAAATAGGATCAAACGAATATTATTATATTATGGTAAACAACTATTTGGTTATCAGTTAAATTTCTATCTCTACCTGTTCAAACAATATTGCTGTTATGCTGATATGTCTTAACGGGGATGAAAAAAAAATTTTCAAGATCGATTCCAATTTCAAAATTAACATCAGCCTAGTTAAACTCACATATTTAAATGGAAGTGCTGTTGGGTTTCCTACTTTCCTCAGTGTGTTTAAAAAACGTGTATTCACTTCTCACTCAGTTTAAAATAAGTGCGAATAAGAAAGGTATTGTCATCATCATCATGATTAAAAGGATTTTGATGAAGTGGAAAATCTTAAATGTTAAAACCCTTCAAATTTATTTACTATACGATGACCCTCTAAAAGCAGAAATCACATCTGTGAAAGATCACGGACGCTATTTCATCTTTGCGTCAGATTGGTATTAATATCCTTGGCAATCAAGGTATACCTATAAAACAATAATCTGAACACACTGCTGATAGCATACAACCTACTTCATATTCTATGTCGACACCTTTTAGCTACAAGCCATACATATGAGCAACTTGTGCAATTTTAATTTGATTAATTAGAAAAAGAATTTAGTAAACTTCATCAAGCATTTAGTGGGACCTATCTTATTGAAAAGTTGCATATTAAGCAGGTATTTTTACTTATAAATCAAATTGTAAATATCAATCCTTTTGATGCCAAGCCTGGTCACAAATGTACATCTTCTGAACACACTTGCCGGTGGTTGTTTTTTTGTTTCATCCTTTTCCATATAGGTGTGTTGTGTATCATTGAGCAACATTTTTATGTTTATTTCTGTGTTTTATTTTTCCTCATGGAGAGAAAGCAGGCTCAATATTTTTCAAATATACTTAAAAAAAACTTTTGCAAACATTAAACATCAAATGCGATTAAAAAAATAACTTTAAAGGTTTTCAAAATTTCATTGAATGATTTTATTTTATCTTTTTATATTTCTGCATTGATTGATTGCCATATACATACTTCGCCTGATGCTTTTCAGCCTTCGTTTACTACAGCTTGTTGAACCCGTTAACCATAATGAAAATTTGAACCGATTCTTATCCCAGGAGGTAAATCAAACAAAAGTTTCTGTGATACCTGTGATTAATGTGTATGTTTGTTTCATGATTATATGTATCGTATGCTTTCCAGAAATATTTAATATCTCTTATTTTTGTGAAATATTTAACTGCGTTCACTAAAAAAGATGCATATTTTGACCTATTTAATAATCAGCACATTCCATTGTCTTCAGCAACGGGTGAAAATATTATTCAGACTCTTTTCAAATATAGTTAACTTAATTTTCTTCTAAAATCAAACTTTTGTCAGTAGCTCTCCTGTTTTAGTTCTCACATGCGCCATGAGCTGACGTGGAGTATTATACTCTATGATCTATACGTATCAATTTATTTACCAGTCTATCATTTAACCTTTTCATTTCTATCTATCTATCTATCTATCTATCTATCAGATAAATCGAATTCAATATTAAAGTGATTATTCATATTATGACTTCCTATTAAAAGAAAATATTATTTAGATTATCAATTATTTAACCCGTTCAAATCTATCCATCGATCAATCTATCTAAGAGTATTATTAATGTATTTATTTGTTCATGACAGTTTCCCTTTCTCTCTCTCTCTCTCTCTATATATATATATATATATATGTGTGTGTGTGTGTGTGTGTGTGTGTGTGTGTGTGATTATTCTCTATATATCTTTTTCACTTTTCCCTGCCTTCATTTCCTGTCTGCTTCAGAGTGGTCATGTTTACATGTTGATTGCTCGATAAGACTAATAGCAGCCAATCATTAACTAGCATCTGTAATCTTTGTCGTAGGCAAACGTATCTGATTGGTTAAATGTCAGCATATATTGGATAACCTTGCATCCCTATCACTTTTCTCGTAAATCATTTATTTAGTCTGCAATAACCGAGAAATGTATCTATCAAGTAGGCACGTTCGCAGTGACATCTAATCTCACAAATGTCAGCGTGACGGGAACTTTTTGATGGGATGTAATTAAAGAACAATCAAGTCTTTTCTATCCATCATGTCTTATCTTAATTACGAAATGATGAACTAATTACAATGTCTGTTTCCTTAAGAAAATTCTTTGCATTGCTTTTAAGATGATTCAATATTATGAAAAGATTTGGAAATAATCTATATTACCGATTTATCAATGACTGGACCGTGACATTGAAGACTGCGTGGAGAACAGCTATTAACAAAGAATGTATATTAGTAATGGGAAAGTGGTTGGTTTGGAAAGTTCATCCAAGCACGTCAAAATCTTATCATGTTAAAGCAGGTGATTAGACAAAGGGCCAAGAGGAAATAGATTTATATCAAATAAGTTTATTTTGCAGATAAACGTAAGGGCACGTCTTCGTTTTTACTTCAGTCTTTTTATCAGTAATTAAGAGGTTTATTCCAGGGAATAGGTGCTGTGTATTTCAACAGAATTCAGAAAGTACTATACATATATTTTTTGTTTGATAAGAAAGCATATTTTCAAAATTATGTCCATTCTGAGGAAACAGTCTCTAGTCAAAATAAAGTTATATATATATATATATATATATATATATATATATATATATATATATATATATATATATATATATATATATTCAAAATTCAAAATAAAGAAAGTATTAAGCTGCAACTCAGAAAACCTTGTCTACATAATCGAATGTGACAAGTGTAAAGAAATATACTCATGGTCAACATAGGCCCTCTATACCAGAATATCACTTCGCAAGAACAATATTAAAAAAAAACCCACAGAAAATAGAAAATGAAATGTATCGAATGTAGTCATGGTAAATTTAAAACTATGTCCATATACAAAACTAACGACTACACATTACTTCAAATAAAAAAAAATATTTACAGATAAAGTTAAGCCAATGTTGAATAAGATATGAATTAAACACACACAAATGTAAACAAACATATATATATATATATATATACAGCCTCACAAATTATTAGAAAAACTATTAGTGAAAATAATTACTAGTAAATTTCAAATCATACTGCCGCAGAAACATACACAAAGAAGAAGAAATAACGGTAAGTGAAATCCGAAACCATTGCTAACACATACAAATCTACTGAGAGTAAAGCGACACACATATATCAAATATCAAAGACCAATTATGAGTGAATACAGTAAGGAGGAAAAAAAAGAAAAGAAAAAAGTGACCTCTATACAAACCCATGACCAACTGAAAACCATTCACACTTCAAACACGAGTGAGTTCAAGTCTCATTGAGTACCCTATTCACAAGGCCTTCTGCCATATATGTTATTTGACGAAAGCAATTATCTGGAAACATACACGTATATAAGAACGAAATAAATAAATCTTTAAAAATACAAATCTCCTTGTGGATCTAATCATTTTAAAATATGTATTTCTCTCTCTGGACAAACAACGAAACATTTATATATATATGTATATATATATATATATATATATATATATATATAACATAAATGGAAGAAAACTCAGTTTACACTTACTGTGGCATTATAAATTTATTTTGATGAGTTGTATACGCGTCTTTAGATGATGTACACATTTTTGTCGAGAAATGAACGAATATTGTTATATAAAGAGAAAAAAAACAGGATAAACATGTGGATTTAAGAAAAAATGAAATGTAGGTATACATCTTCCGGACCCCTACCAATGTCAACAGGTAAGGCTTCAAAGCAAACCTCGTTACACAAAGGCTCCATTTTTATGTCTTAGATTCTATCTTGGTGTTATGTTTATATTATTCTCCCATTTTTTTAGTTTTTGTTTTTTTTAATTATTTTACGTGTGCCGCTCGAAGATTTCACAAACTACAAAACCAATTTGAACTTTTCCTCTTTAGGGATTTTTCAGTTAGATATTTTGCTTATATTTCATTTACATCTCTTTAGTGGGTGGTTTTAAGGGGTCTTGATTATCGCTACTAGTATATGACCGTATCACAGTTTTCTCAGGTATAGAAATAAATTTCTCACTTATTAACTTAAATCTCTCACGATATTTTTGAGAAAAGCTAGAAAATAAAAAGCTAGAAAATAAAAGTAAAAAATAAAAATATTTCCCCATTACTATTAAAGCCAAATTTTATTAGTTATTCACGATTAAGGGTTATTCTAATAAAGAGCTTTTTAGCTATAATGCCTATTTAATTCCCAAAAGTAGTATATCCATATCTGTTTATGTTTCTATGTTAACTAATATTCACACAATTCATACAACATGGTCATTATATTTCTATCGTTTTACTCTCTATAATATCGCCATCAAGTTAATGAACATTTATTCTTGTGTTTGCATTTGAATATTAGTTCAGTACTTTTGAAATCGATTTAACTAATTTTCTCTGCCAGGCATAGGTTACATCTACTATTTAATCTATTTATTGCCAAAGATTTTCTAATGATTTTTCTCTTTATTTTAGGGGTGAGTCCATGTTCTTTTAAGCTCGAAAAGTATTTCGAAAGAGCAGTTTGATTCCCAAGTAGCAGATTAGTGAAGGATTGTCTATGATTATCTAACCCTTTTTTTTAGTTGGTAACGGAAATACCTATGTGTACTCTATCTATTTCATTTCTATGTTCGATGTGGAAAATGCTCGCTTGGTATTCTATGTTTTCGGAATTATACCTTCCATCCAAGGAGTATTCATTTTTTTTACAGCACAAACATTTTGCCTAGCAGGTTTTCCTTATTGAAGTGCTTATCTAAAGGATTAAAGATGTACCTTCCTATGTTGATATTTGAAATTTTACAAAAATGTTGGGTTATCCAAATTACCTTTTTGTTTCTGTGGTTAGATTTTCTATTTGAATCGCTATCATTGTTTCCGCCTCCCTAATTGAAATCATTATTTCTTTTACCACTGTGTCTATTATTAGTTTGGCTCGTCTAGTTGCGCCGGTGACCATAAATTTCTAATTTATTCTGGAATCTTCTTTTTTCGCTTTTTATATGCTCTCTTATTTTCTTCAAATACTTTTTGTATGACGATAGCTTATTTATTGACGGCATTATATATTTGTTTTAATATCGATCTCGGTTGGTGAGACTTAACATTGATGTAGATGTGCGAGTCATTGCTCTTGCTTAATAGTTTGAATGCGTTATTCTCTTGACTAACTGTAACGTCAAGGAAATTTAATATTTTCAAGTTGGGGGTTATTTAAATTTTTAACCCGAGAAGTCTGAATGCCCAAATGATTGTTTTCATATATTTTCGACGTTTTGGAGCCGTTGCTATTTGGGATGAAGATGAGTCCGTCATCGGTATATAAACCAATTTCGTTCAAGTTAATAATTCGACCTAACTTGACTAATATATATATATATATATATATATTCCTATTTGATCTGTTATTTAGGCCGAGTCATATACACCCACAAGTACGTCAAAGTTATTATATATATATATATATATATATATATATATTAGGATAAATATAGTAAAATTAAGTACTCCTTTTACAGCGTACTTCAACATCATTATTCCTTTGTTGTTCCTGCTTTACGTTAGTTGTTTGTGTTTTACGATATATCAACCCTTGTGGCTTATTTAATGTCATATCATTTTATTCTAGATTATTTGTTTGCACACAGTTAAATGTTTATACATATGGTCCTGTAAGTTTTGTTATGTCATAGCAATGATTAAATTTTTGCACTTAGGTAAAGTATTTCTATTCGACCCGAATGATTCTATTTAACATTACTCATTCATTTGCGCACTATTACATGATTTCAAGTATTGTTATGTGACATTAAAAATTCAATTTAACGTCAGTCATTTTTTTTCATACAGTTATATGCGGCCTAGTCAGCTGGGGTTGTAAAATACACCGACTGCACCTCTGCTGAAGGGTAAGACCGCACAATGAGTTTTCTGGAAATGACACTCAACAGGCTGATAACGACGCTCCAGCAATGCTGGAGCTTCGGGAAATGAGGAGTACCCCTTCAATGCCATTGCTCTCAGCTCCACTCTAGCCCGGAGTAATAGCACCATATAGGGCCCTATCTACGGATCAAAAAGAACTGCTTGACATTTTAACTGTATGCAAAAAGTGACTCATGCAAAACTGTATTGTTTGTAATAGAATTGTTAGATCACTTAGCTGCATGTAAAAAATGACTTATTTCATTGAATTATTTGTGATGCATAGCAATACTAGTTTCCATTTAACCGAATAAAAGAATGAACTTGAGATCGTTTTAAATTGTTATCATAGAAATTTGTTTACAAATGATACGTTTATCGTGTTTACAAATCATATATTTAATATAATTGGATAAATAGGATTTGGCATTAAATAACCAACTATGGTTGATATGCAATAAAACCAAACCAAAGCAAACAGTTAAGTAATCAAACATTTCTTTTTAACTTGTAGATTGGATCCTGTCAGGTACTACTTCTCCGACTCATAGAGGGAGGGGCTGGGAATTATGACCAAGAAAGGGTAGTTTATATTACCCAATGTTCTTGAATTTGAGCATTACTATCAGATAGGTCAGTGTCATATACAGGATACACAGGGGAATGGTTTTACTTGTCTGCAGTGCGGTAGTCAGTGTATTCTATAGACCCACCTAACCAGGCAGTTTTCTAGTTTTATTAATTTGAATAAATAAAACTATTCTAATTTCTCTACTTGCATGGAAACTTCTTTCAATGTTTAACTCACAGCAGTTGATACTGATTTATCAGTTTAATTTATGAAATTATATATATATATATATATATATATACGTGTGTGTGTGTGTGTGTGTGTGCGTGTGCGTGTGTGTGTTTGTTTTTGTTTTGTTGTAATTTTGATAATCTTATAACTCAGCTAATAACAAATGGCCGTTTATTACATTGGTTTCTGTAAAAAAAACATGCTTACTCCTTCACTCCCAAAGCTTACTTGTCAATGGATGATTAAAAAAAACTTGTAAAAAAGTTTGTTTTTTTAAGTGCATATATTGTGAAAATTTAAACGAGGGATCAGTTAAAATTCGAAGTTACCTTTATGTATATTCAAAAAAGCCCCGGGAGCAAAAAGAAAAAAACAAAACAAAACAAAACAAAAACAGCGAATCGCAAATTATAGTACACCTTATCTTAGGGCAAGCGACATCTTAGACCGAAATATAAAACAAGTGAATGGTTAATGGTCACTTTGGGATAAATACGGTATTAGAAAGAACATTGTGAATCGTTTTGTCACCGGTTGAGAAATGATGACCTCACATTCTATCCACTTACACCTTTATACTAGAAACGTTTTTATGTTGGATGCTACCCTCCATGGCCACGAACTAAGGATGAAAGAAAACTGAACCATAAATGTTGAAAGATATGAAGGTTTTAGTGATGGAAAATAAAAGAGTACAGAATAATAAAAATAGGGTGATAAAAGAAGAAAAATAAAAAGGGAAATCGCAACAACTCCCTCTCTCTCTCTCAATCTCTCTCTCTCTCTCACTCTTTCTAGCCCTCTCTCTCTCTCACTCTCACTCTCTCTCTCTCTCTCTCTCTCTAACTCTCTCTCTCTCTCTCTGAGTGTGTAAAAAATAAACTCAATTTTGCAAATGTAACAAAGCTAATTTTTTGATTTGTGTGAAAAACTTTGTTGAAAAAATGTTTGTTCGCTAATATATCTGTTTACAATGTAATTTATTCAACAGGCAATGATTTTTCATTCTAATTCAAATATTTCTTGCCAAGATGTCATCATCATCATCATCATCATGTCACGCTGGTAGCACGGATATCACTGACCCTCTCTCGCCACTCCTCCCTATCGTTTATCGTCATTAGGACAACATCCCGTATCCTCACATAGCTGCTGGTCGTCCTGCTTTTGCACGGTCATGTGTGGGAGTCCATAAGAGTACATCTCTTATGAGTTCGTCCCTGCTTCTCCAGCAGTGTCCTGCATGTCTGGATCGTCTAACTTGAACAGTTTTCGTGATAGGAGGCAGGTGGCCGTACAGTTGGTATCTTGTGGGGTGTTGCCGCCAGGTCTTGTTCAAGATTGCACGTAGCATCCTTGTGTAATTGCCATCTAGCTTCTTCTCCAGCCGTTTTGTTAGAGTCCATGTAGTGCACTCGTATAGCAGTATCGATGTGACCGCTGCCTGGAAGAAACTTCGTTTCATTTTATCGGTTAGGTCTGATTTCAATATAATGGATAGCCTATTGATAGCTGTCCATGCTTTCGTTAACCTCGTGTCGATCTCAAGGACATTGCCAAGATGTAAACAAATGAAAAGGGATAAGACTTGTTTGTCAAATTTGTTAAACAATCCCGTCTCTAAATATATTCGAGGAATTTAATTTTTAAATGTGAAAAAGTAACACAATTCACTTAAGAAAATATGGACGAGAGATGAATAATCTATAAAAAAACATACTTTGAATAATTTTTATTGAAAACCGTAGACCCGCTTATTTTATCGTTTATTCATAAGATTTTGTTTATCTCGAAAATAAAATCAAAAGTCGATATATGAATGTAATATTTTCACTGGTTATATAAATGCATTTTACATATCTATTTTGATAATCTAGGAAGTAAAACATTCTTCGGATGTTTAAAACTTTTGGGCCTTCTCCTTGATAAAATCGTCATTCAATGAAGAAACTCAGAAAGAAAGAACCTGTATACTAGGCGAGAGAAACAAATAAAGCAACGCCGACAAAAAACAAAAATAGTAAGAAAGAAACAAACACCCAAGGGAAATCAGAATGAAAAGAGCCAAAGAAAAGAGTAGACAACTGTTAAAAACAGCTGGAAGAAATAAGTAAGAGGATGTTGGGGAACGAAGGAAACTCAAAAGATACCGGGACAGGGTCAAGCTATACAAAAAAACACAGGACCACCGAAAAATAAGGAAAGATAATTCTACCAACAAGTTGGTGGGGAATGTACAATGACAAATCAACTAATGAAAACCAAAGAAAGAAAAATTTCAAGTTAACTTTAGAGTCCAAAAGAAAATGACAGAAAAGCCGAATACAAGAATGGTATGAAAAAGAATTGCTAGGACTCGAAAAATGCCCTGAGGTGAATATACGTCAATACTTATTTAGAGAAACACTCAAGATGATAAGAAATCGGAAAACATCGGGCCACGATAGTATACACAGATTCTAGTTTTACAAGACCCTCGTATATCCATGACAGATTAGCTCTTTAACTAAATAATAGCCCAAAATGAACAGGCATAGTAGAATGGATAACAGGAGAAAATTAAACTAATCCAGAAAAATTTCCTAAAAGGAACCAGTTACAATAGACAAATGCCGTGTTAACCTATAATGAAAAAGATTCCGGCCGCAGAAGAAATCTAAATGTTCACATGAAAGCTGTGGACTATTTCTAAAAAAAACAGAAAGGATGCCACAAAATAATACGAGAAACAGTTGACTTATTTAATATAGATCAGCATATCCTAACTGAGGTCAAAACAAAATCGAAAAAATTAACCCAGGTATGGATTGAAAAAAAACCTATGATATGATTGAGCAAACTCGGATTATAGAATATCTGAAAATATACAAGATACGCGACAATATCATAAACTTTATCAGAATAGCAATGAAAAACTGTAAAGTGGAATTAACTGTTGTAGGAAAAAGCCTACCCGAAATAAAAATCCGAATATATATATGTATATATATATATATATAGTCAAGATTCAGAAAAGGAATTTGGAATTGAAAAATACGGCTGCTAAATTTGAAAAGTTGGAAAGAAGAAATAACATAAGGAACAAAACTGAAATCAGGAAAACACCAGAACGCTTGGAGATAAATAAAATATCTAGAATTATATATTATTTGTGGCGGACATCATCAGATAAGAAGAGATGGAAGAAAAAATTCTTATAGAGTATGTTAGGAGGACGAGAAAACTCCCAGAAATCAAGTTCTTAAGCAGAAATCTGATCAAAGGTATAAAACCTGAGGAGTCCTTCTTGTAATATACTAAAGACCATTCTTAAAAAAGGAGAAGGAATGAACTCTAAGAAATGGAGAAGAAATATGATAGCTTCGCACAATACATACATTCAGGAGATAAAATTGAAAGGCTGTATGTGTCGAGAAAAGAGAACTCGTCCGCATTGGGGAGTGTGTAGCTGCATCAATACAAGTATTTGAGGATTACATTAAAAGGAGCAAAGAAAATTAAAAATTAATCATAGCACCCAGCAACGGCAAAGCAATCTATGAACAAAAAGAGAAAAAAAAAAAACCCAACGAAAACTAAGAAACGAAAATAGGAAGAAAAAGAACTAGAAAAAATATTTCAGATAAAAAGCTGGTGATATTGCACTCCAGACTCCATGGATATTGCTAAAAACATGAAATTTAAAAAGAGAAACTGAAAGTCTTCGATTAGTTTCATAAACAACACCATAAATACCTATTGGTGATGGATAAGAAGTGGAAACCTCAAAAGAGAAATTAATTCTCGTTTAATTACCAATTATAAGGAAACAAAAATTGATATTGCGCAAGCTAGGAATATATGGCGTTACATATAAAATAGATGATAACATCATGAACAAATGTAGAAAACTGGCCCAAAAGGAAAACATGACTAGGAAGAAGTGGGATGATAGACTTATCCACAGGGAATTTGATGATAATTCAAAATTTAACAATAAAAACATAAGGTACCAGGATCATTAAATAAGTTTCCAGACTTTTTTCGTATCGGCACTTTTATTGATAGTACAGACAGGAAACTCTAGTCCCCTTCGAAGTAATCTCCTCCGGTTGCAATGCACTTTTTTGTATCGTTCCAGCACATTCTGGAAGGCCCCATAGAAGTCTTCTTGTGTGAGAGTATCAATGACCTTTGTCAGAGCCACTTTCATCAACTCAGTTGTATTATAATGACAGCCTCTGAGCTTAGGGAATGACAAAAAGAGCTGTGGGCTGGTGCATTGTCCTGTTGGAAATGCTACTGACCCTATTTGAAGAGTGCTGGCCTCTTCTGACCGAATCTCTTCCTGAACTCCTTTTAAATCTCAACATAGTAACCCTAACCCTAACCCTTTGACCAATCAACTCTGGTCTATTGACTTCCTTACACCTCCCACACCTCTCATCATCCCTCACAGACTCCCTGCCTTCCTTGAATCTCTTATGCCAATCAAAAACTCATGCTCAATTCATGCAAGATGGTCCGAAAGCAGTCTGAATCATTCCATGCATTTCTGTGACATTTTTTCCAAGTTTAAAACATCATTTTATTGCATGTCGCAGGTCCAGATTGCATTTTTGAAATTGATCAGCTACGACAATCAGGCTTTAGTAGGGTGTATTCCACTTGCTGCTGTAGCTGTTCATTGAACCTGTCATTATAAAAATTGGTCAGTCGTCTCATAAGATGTATGGCAATAACATACCGAAGATGGGCATCAAGACAGTTCCTTACCCTCCCTATAGTCCATACCTTGCTCCCTGAGACTTCTGGTTATTCCCTCAGCCCAGACTCTGTCGTTATAAGACAAATGAGGAGATGAAGGAGGTTGTGACGAAGGTCATTGACACGCTCACACAAGAGGACTTCTATGGGGCGTTTCAGGAGGTGTTGGAACGTTAGAACAAGTTTCATTGCTGCCGGAGGAGATTACTTCGAAGGGGACTAGAGTTTCCTGCCTGTACTATCAATAAAAGTGCCCATACGAAAAAAATCAGGAAACATATTTAATGATCCTCGTATATATATATATATATATAGTTTCAGCAATATATATATATATATATATATATATATATATATATATATATATATATATATATATATATATATATGATCAAAACATTTTTTGATTCAATTAAAAAAACAATGTTTATTATTTTGAAAAATATAAAAGATGAAAAATAATCCTATGTAAGCTGTTGTTTATTGGTCTATAAATTTGAATACCTGTTTATATATAAATGTAAAAAACAATACAATAGATTTATGAGTGTATATATGAATATGTATATTGGAGGGGCTTTATTTAAAAAGAATGATCTTTATAAGTGATTTTTCTTGCCGGCTTTAGTGAGTTCTTGTTACATGTAAATGGAATCCCTTTGTTGTTTGACCCCACCGCACAGAGTAGAGATGAAAGCCGTCTTATTTATTACGGTCAAGTGATATTGCCGCAGTTTTCGACAGTAAAACGAAATGACCCAGTGACCACTGTAAGCATGTGGAAAAAGGAACGCAGAATCAAGAAAGGACCATGCACTTCCTGTTTTTTTCGAATGTTGTCAAATTGTCTTGAAGATTCACAGCGATGGATATAAAAGACAGCACTGTTCTAGAAACAAGAGTGAGTGTCTTCCGGCCGGCTGAGTAGAGCATTTCCAGGCCCAAGGGTCAGAGTCGGGATTTTTCCCCGCTGAAATCGAAAAGAGACAACCGGTATCGAGGAAGAATAAAATAGACATCTCCTCAGTGCTCCCGCATTTCCAGCAGTCACCTCAAAAGTAGTAACACCACATTCAAAGCAAATGATTCTTTTGCTGATATTGGCTACAATTAAATCATATATATATATATATATATATATAGAGAGAGAGAGAGAGAGTGAGAGAGAAAGTGAGAGAGAGTTTCCGGCGAATAGGTTAGAGTGTTTGCCAATGGCCCTGGCGACCAGGGTTCAATCCCAGGTCGCACCATACCAAAGACTTAAAAAGTGGTACTTTATACCTATTTGCTTAACACTCAGCATTATAAGGTTCGTATCAAGGGTAAAGTGGAGCAATCTGGGGAAAGAAGTAGCGCCCTCCCCTACACTTCGATGTGGTAGCTATTGAAAAGGGAGCCTTTAGGTCACCCTTGACTACGGTCGCCAACTTTACTTTTACTTATATATATATATATATATATATATATAGAGAGAGAGATATGGACTAAAGTGATATCTAATAGGAGTATTTTTTCCGTTATTTATGTTTTAATTGTTCTCACCAAGTTTTGAGCATCGGTCATCTTCAGGAGAATAGTTTTTAGGATGTTTCTAAAATATCTTTTAAAAGATTTGTCATGCTGCGAAAAATGAACTGGCAATAAATTCATATTCATTCATTATATTCATACATTTGTGTCTTTTTTTTTTTATTCTACGGGATAATATTTACCAATCTATAAAAGGTGTGATTAAACATTTATACTATCTTAATCATATTTTGAAATTGGATTAAAGAGGCCGGCACAGATGATAAAACTTGCAAAAAGTATTTATATCTTGACTTGTAGATGAGTCAGTGCCAAATGTCAACATATTTTATCAAGATTCAAGACTTTATTTGATTGGCAGTTTTTTATTTGTATTTTGTGTGAAAAAAACGGATTGCACGAGTACATCACCCTTTATATTAAACAATTGAGATTACTATGTATGACTTCTCGCAAAATCTTTGAAATCAGTATCAGTCTGACAGTAATTTGAATTAAATAACGGGTATATGGAGTTTTAACGTGCTTGTGGCTCAATGTTGATTTTCCAACCCTGTTGGGAATCTAATGCAGCCTGGCTATTCGAAATTAGCGAATAATCTCAACCCAGGTATTATTTCCCCATTCTTTTTCTGGTTGTGGTCTGTGCTAAAATAAGTTCTAATAAATAGACAATTTTTTATTGGTCGCTTAGGTAGACAAACATAATAACATTGATGACGTGAGAAATACAAGGAATTGTTAGAAAAAAATGATTCCCAGATTTATATAGAGAAATAAGTCTAGAGATAATCAACATAAACGCGTGTAGACATGAACAGTAATTGTCGTGTATATCTATAATTAGTAGGCAAATAATTTGTGGGAAATTTTATTTCAAACCTGTTAGAATTAATTTATTTGCTTCCCCAGTCGGCAAGGCTGTAGAATACACTGACTGCATCTCTGCAAAGGGGTAAGACCCCACTAACGAGTGTCCTGGATTTGTGACAAAACAATCTGATTGTAAGCTTCCAGGAATGATGGAGCTTTAGAGAATACAGAATACACCTTCATTTCCATCGCTCCCAGGTCCACTCTGGTCCGAAGTGGTAGCACCTGATAGCGTCCTATTTATGAGTCAAATAGAATTAAACTGCGTACTTATGCTATACTGAGTTGCTTAAAAAAGAACTGTTTCTTGTGGACAATAAGTAAACTTATACTAAACTGAATTGTTTGAATTAGAATTTTTTTACTGAACCGAATAGCTTGAAAAAGAAATATTTTTTTACTTTTAACCGGTAATTACATTTAAACTGCTTACTTATACTAAACTGAATTGTTTGAAATGTAATTGTTTTTGACATTTAACTGCGTAAACAAAATCTATCTTTATACTAAACGGAATTGTTTGAATTAGGACTGTTTGACTAAACTGAATAGCTTGAAATAGAACAATTTTGACAACTAAACACCTTATTCGAGCTAAACTGAATTGTTCGAAATAAAACTGATTATTTGGCCGAAAATAGATTTGGGATTAATTTACCAACACAGATATGACATGGAACTTAACCAATTAACCAACCAACATCATTCCTTTACACTCAGTTTAATTGATTCATGCTTAACACTAATAATTCTATTTAATAGTAACGCTTTGTTTGATCTTAAAC
The DNA here is from genome assembly GCA_963585895.1 of Sepioteuthis lessoniana. Taxonomy (NCBI): domain Eukaryota; kingdom Metazoa; phylum Mollusca; class Cephalopoda; order Myopsida; family Loliginidae; genus Sepioteuthis; species Sepioteuthis lessoniana. Next base: position 13,808,428 of record OY757904.1, on the reverse strand, counting down.
ACGAGGATCATTAAATAAGTTCCCAGACTTTTTTCGTATGGGAACTTTTAATGATTGTACACACATGAAACTCTAGTTTCCTTCGAAGTAAGATCCTCCGACTGCAATGCACTTGTATCGTTCCAAAAAATTCTAGAAGGCCCCATGGAGCTCCTCTTGTGTGAGCGTGTCAAGGACCTTCGTCACAGCCGCTTTCATCTCATCAATTCTTGATGCCAATCTTGGTCAAATAGTCTGTGACAAGGATGGAGGTGTGGAATGGTGCATTGTCCTGGTGGAAATGCCACTGACTCTATTTAAAGAGTGCTGGCCTCTTCCCTAGGAATCTCTTCCTGAGCTCCTTTAAAACCTCGACATTGTAACTCTAACCCTAACCCTTTGGCCAAACAACTCTGTTGTATTGACTTCCTTACTCCTCCCACACCTCTCATCATCCCTCATAGACTCCCTACCTTCCTTGAATCTCTTATGCCACTCAAACTGATGCTCGATTCATGCAAGATCCCCCAAAAGCATTCCATACGTTTCTGTGGCATTTTTTCCAAATTTAAAACATGATTTTATTGCATGTCGTTCTTCTAAAGTGTCCTTACGTCCAGATTGCATTTTTGAAATTCACCAGCTGTGACAATCGGGCTTAAGTAGGGTGTATTCCACTTGCTGGTGTAGCTGTTCCTTTGAACCTATTATTATAAAAAATTGGTCAATCATCTCATAAGATGTATAGCAATAACATACTGAGTCTACGACAATTTTAAATGCCCGTCTAAAAAAGTCTGTAAACTTATTGAATGCCCCACCTACATGGTTTCTAGTACTGTTATTTAACAATAGAAATTATATTACTTAAATGGTTTTCCGTATCAGTATCTAATACAAATAATTCTGTTTCACATTAATCAATAGTTTTTACACAGTAAAATGTCTTCAAGTATTATTACCTAACCCTAATAATTTTATTCAATATCAATAATTGTTTGTACACAATTAAATAGTTTTGGTATTGCTGTCTTATATTATTAATTCGATTTAATATTAATCATTTGTTTGCACACAGTTAAATGCTTTAAATAGTATTGCTTTCTCTATGCAATTGACTCTCAGCCACCACCTACTCGCACAATTAAGTTAACTTACTATTAGTTGCTTTTTTAACACCAGAATAATTTGAAAAATACATTTGGGACAATCATATTAGGCCTAAACTTTGGCATGATGAACCTATACATCAGATCAGGCCACTTTGATCAGCTCCCTAATACAGTAAGGTTCAAAGTGAAATGTTGCAGGTCATATGACCATTCTTTTTGTCTGGCCACGGACTGTTACCGAATTCAAGTATTACTGGTCGCCACCCACAGTCATCAGATGGCCTCGTTTTAGGGTGTCTTATCTCCCTGCAGAGGTGCAGTTGGTGTATTCTATAGTACCAGCCAACTGAAATAATATATTTGATAGATAGATTATAGTTTATAAGCATAACCTAACATTTTTTTTAAAAGAAAAAAGTTAATTTTCTTCTCATAAAAACGTACCAAGATTCCATATTTTAGAGTGGAATATACATGGATTTGATTAGGTTTTAGTTATTACCAAACTCTAGATTTTAACCATATATATAAATATGTGGCAATCCAAAAATAAGTATCCAATTTTATACATACTGATATAAATTAATTTTTCAATTACAGATGTGATGCATTTTTTATGAAAGAGTTCTAATACAGTAGAGTATCGTGAAAATAATTCAGAATGACTACTTGCAATAGTTCAGTTGATCGTACAGAAAATAGATTAGATGCAACAGAATAGCAAATGTTGGTTATATGGTAATAGAGATGAAACCATCAATCATATAATAAGCGAATGTAGCAAATTGGCACAGAAGGAGTATAAGACTAGACACGACTGGGTGGGCAAGGTGATCCACTGGGAGATGTGCAAGAAAATTAAATTTGACCATACCAACGAATGGTATATGTACAGCCCAGCACCTGTCCTAGAAAATGACACACATAAACTCCTATGAGACTTTGACGTACAGACGGATCACCTAATCTCGGCCAGGAGACCTGACCTTATAATAATCAACAAAAACAAGAGAACTTGTCACTGAGAAAATTGTCGACTTTGCAGTTCCGGCTGACCACAGAATAAAACTGAAAGAATGTGAAAAGAAGGATAAGTACATCGACCCTGCAAGAGAATTGAAAAAAAAAAAAAATGGAACATGAAGGTGACAATTATATCAATTGTGATTGGTGCTTAGGGCACAGTAACTAAAGGATTACTAAAAGAACTGGAGGAGATGGAAGTTGTTGGACGAGTGGAGACCATCCAATTTATAGCATTATTGAAAATGGCTAGAATACTGAGAAGAGTCCTGGAGACTTGAGGAGACTTGCTGTCACTCAAACTCCGACACTCATGTGAAAAACTCCAATGGAGATAACAATAATACCTATAGACTTTTTTTCCTGTATTATGTTAACAAAAATTAATAAACTCATGGTACATTTGTTTTAGTAGAAATCTACCTTTTTTCAATAAAAATGTAATTGTGTAAGTATTGATTGATGATTCTGCAGATAGATAGATAGATAGATAGAAAGAAGTTTATCTTTTTTTATGTATGTGTATAAAGGAAACATTTTTCTTTGTGCATAATGTGACAAAAGATCACTTTTTAAGTGGAATCTAGCTGGATAGAATTCAGGGTATTCCTCCTCCTAAACCTGTTGCTATAACAAGGCTTAAGAACAAAGTCTGGCCTACTATTTACCCAGAGATTGGGAAACTATAGATCAATTTATGCTCTTTCGAAGAACATTAGCGAAAGTTAAAATGAAAACATCGTCAACAATTTGAACTCGTCGAGACGGGTGTATTAAAAAAGAGGTTAACAAATACACCACACATGTCTCCATATATGTATTTATGAATGTATGAGATTATAAACACATATTGACAGGTATGTGCTCACAAACTGATCGATAGATTCGTTGATTGATACAATAATAAATATATATATCATCATCATCATCCAGCATGGATATCCATGACCCTCTCTCGCCACTTCTCCGTATCGTTCATCGCCTCCAGCAGGTCTTCAGGGCTACATCTCGTATCCTCACATAGCTGCTGTATGTATATTCGAGCTAGTCGTCCCTCTTTTGTTCGGTCATATGTGGGGGTCCATAAGAGTACATCACTTATGAGTTCGTCCTTGCTTCTCCAGCAGTGTCCTGCATGTCAGGTTCGTCTAACTTGGATACTTTTCGTAATACTATTTACCAACACCTCCGCTCGGGCAGGATATGACACAAGGTCAATTTTTAAGCGGAGTTTAACAGGTTTGAATTCAGAGTTTTCCTCCTCCTAGACTAGTTGCCTCATCAAGGCTGAAGAACCTAGTCTGTCCTACTATTTACCCGTTGCTGGAGGGAGAATAATTGGATTCATACCTTTCCCAAGGGTATTAGTGCTATGTGAAATGCAATCAGTATCGTCCAGGATTTGAACTCGTGTCGCAGTGTCCATTTCCTACGAAGATAACGACTACACCACGGGCATGGATAGTTTTCGTGATGGGAGGCAAGTGCCCGTATAGTTGGTACCTGGAGGGTGTTGCCGCCAGGACTTGACGAATATTGCTCAGAACATTCTTGTGTAATTGCCTTTTAGCTTCTTCTCCAGACGTTTAGTTAGCGTCCAAGTAGTGCATCCATACAGCAATATCGATACGACCGCTGCCTGGAGGAAACTGCGTTTCATTTTATCGGTCAGGTCTGATTTCCAGATGATCGATAGCCTATCGATAGCTGTCCATGCCTTCGTTAGCCGTGTGTCTATGTCTTTTTAGGTTGATGAGACACTGCTTCCTAGGTAGGTGAATTTGTCTACCAGTTTCGGAGAGGTTCCGTCTAGTGTGGAAATGTCGCCTGCTTGATTATAACACAATATATATATATATATATATATATATATATATATATATATATATATATAAATGCTTGCATAAAAAGAGAAATAGACATTGATATATATATATATATATATATATATATATATATCAATGTCTATTTCTCTTTTTATGCAAGCAGTTATATATATATATATATATATATATATATATATATATATATATATATATATATATATATATATATATATTGTTGTAAATAGATTTATGTATTCATAAAAATATAAAGGGAATTTCTAATTGGTTGGATTTGATTTAATGTCACAACAACCATTGTAGGTTATTTAATGCCACATCCATTTTTATACATGTAAACATTTCTTTTTTAAACAATTCAGTTAAGCATAAGCACAGTTTAAATGTTAGTTCTATTTAACCCATAGATAGGACCCTATCAAGATCTCCCACTCCGGACCAGAGTGGATTTTTGGTTGTGATAACCATGAAGCAGTACTCCACATTCCATAGAACTCCATTACTGGAGTCTCACGATCTGATTGTTTAGTGTCATATCCAGAACACTTGGGGGGGCGGATTCTTATCCCTCTGAAGTGATGCAGTCTATGTATTCCAAAACCACAGCCGATTGGGCTAGGGATACTCTGAGGTGTAATAACAAAGGAACTCAACTGTGACTTTGTAGTAGATGAGTTCGAAACCCATTAATGGTATTAAGTTCACATGTTGACATTGGAAGCTATGAACTCTAATGTTTTACCAGCAGTACTGGTTTAAATAGCACTATTACCGTCATTCGAAAAGTGCGGTTTGGGCATTAAACAAACTATGAAGGTTGATATGCCTCTCAACAAAGGAACCACATTAATAGAAATAGACAATCACATACGCACACAAACACACACACGAACACACACACATACACACACACACACACACACACACATATATATATATATATATATATATACATATATTTTTGAACATTGATTCAGAGAGATATCATCTATATATATATATATATATATATATATATATATATATATATAAGATCATAATATGTTGGGATATTTGGGCAATTACGCCTTATCCGAAGATACGCAGAAAATCAATAAATGGAGACGATACACTTGAACAGAGATAGAGAACAATACGAAGAAAATGCTTTCAAGTAAGTAAAAAGAAGCAAAGATTAAAACTTAAAGAAAAAGGGAACCAGAAAGAACATAGGAAATAAAGACGTAGGAAGAAGAGAAAATCGCAAATCGAAATTAATCTTTAAATCTAAGGAAAGAGAAAGTATAAACAATGTTGAGTTCGAAGGAGGAAAACGAAAAACCATAAAACACAATGGGAAGAAAAAGGAAAGACAAAAGGGTGAAAGATGAATGGATAGGATATTGATATTTGATTTTTTATGCAGCGGTCAGTCACGACAGCAAATGTAATATTGTTGGGGAAAGTTTGCGAAACGCTTGTATTCTGTCTCGTGCTTAAACCTACTGGAAAATACAAAACCACTTATGTGCTTGTAGTTGGGAGATATCGCTTTATTCACTTCGACTTAGGATGGAAAAGGAAACCAAAGAGGTAAGCATAGAATAAATGTTTCTTATTTCAAATCCTCGCATTCAGGCGAGATGTATTTTCTTATCTCAACTCGTCTGATCGTTTAATTTCAGTGACCATCCAAACGGACTCAGCGGATGAAAGAAGCCCGAGATAAATTTCGACGGGTCCAGCTGGTATATAAAACATTTATGTTCAAAGCAAATGTCACATTAATATTATCTGCCCCTATCTGCAGGATAAATATTCTGAATGATTGCAAGAAATCGACATGAGTGGTTGCCATAGCGATATGGCAAAATGCACGAAGAATTACGACAGCATGACTTGAGAGGAAGATGTATTTTTTTTGCTATCAATGGATACCACCATTAAGAGACACGAACCCTGGTGACCTTGATATAAACAATACACCAATTACAGCCAAACATAACCTAAAATATTATTTACTAAGTAGGTAAAATGGATCGCATTTGATTTGTATAATTAATTATCCAAACGCATCTTAATACAAATACATATTCTCCTTTCATGTCTTTTTTGGTGTACTTATATAGTTGTTATATACCCTACCTATGAACTTTATTGGATATGTCCCATTCCTCATAAATACGTTTTACACTATTTTGAGGTGGGGTGAAACATGCTGTCTCTGACGGTAGCAGTCACGCGGTCGAGGCTGCCTGACATGAGTGCCGGGGAAGACCAGCATTCAGGTAACGACCTTTTCGAGATTTAAGGAGCCTTGCCACCCCAGCTCAAACCCTCATCGAAGGCACTAGGTTTATCACATGGTGCCTGAGGCATATCTTTTTAGGGGAATGACGATGGAACCCGAGGTATTTTTGGAGCCACAAGGCGTTTTGGGCTACGACCCTGCGTCCAAACCCACTTTAAAAAAGGGTTTGTGCCGGAATCGCTCGTTTGGTGGGGCGCGCGACAAATAACTGAAACATGCTAAGTAGTCACCATGAGCAGTGGTTACCTTCTTCACGCCGCTGGCCAGTTATGTATTTTGTTAATGTTATTAAGCATTCTATTTCATTTCCAACTTCTGTTTCGCTTATTTTTCATTCAGTAACCTTTTGTTAATAATAATAGTAGGGGATTTTTTTTGGAGTTTTTTTTTAAATGTAAACTCTGCATTGTTTTGGCAGAGTGCTTCTTGTTTGAAAAGAGGTATGGTATCAAGTTTTTTAAAGCTGAGAAGTACAAACCATGTGACATATACAGAAAAATGTAGAATGAGTAGGGAGAAACATTTTTATTTAAAGATACTGTAAACTTTTTGTTATTTTCTTCAAGAAAGACAAATAATATCAATAACTTGACCAGCAAAACTGTATCTAACCTGGAATGAAAATGTATAAGACTCTTTAAAAATGGTCGCTGGGAAGCTTCTATCAACCAAAGAATATCATTTAAGTTCCAATCGAGAAAGTTAAAAACACTTTAATAAAGAATGTTGCCGTAAATTTGTGAAATCTATTGAAATATTTAAATTAATAATATAATTCTTTCAAATTAAGGCTCACAGAAAAACTCCAGGAGGGGTTATTAATTAATGATTTTAATTTTGGGTCGATGAAATTCATATTTTTCCCTTGTTATTGGGTTATCTCATGATGTTCACCTCTGCATGGCTTTGAAAAAATTATATCATTAATCTAAATATTCCAATCTAGTCTTTTAAGGCATATTCTAGGAATCCAGGATATTCAGCTATTGAACAAAAGTATTTTGCGTCTGAGCTGTTTTTAGTTTAGTTACTGCTAATTAAAAAAAAGCAAGTTAAACATTCCTTGAGTGTGGTAATTCTATACTGTTTTAGGTGAAGTTACTTGCATCATAGTAACTTGCATCTTAATGGGGGTAGTGATAATGTTCGAAATAATAGTACTTGTTATTTATTACCTTTGTACTAGTAATCCATTCTCTGTTATTACGAAGGGCGAATATCATGTTTTCGGTTTTTAATTTCACTCTACAGTTAATCTCTTGCTCTATTTCAGTAGCAATTCCTGAGATCGGATTTACCATTCATTTGAATGTAGTTCCTATTGCCTGAATATTGATAAATAGTTGGCAATGTTCACTCGGCCTAATTATTGCTACCAGGACAATTCTAATATATTAAGTGCACTTTCGTTATTAATATTAATCTAAATATGTGGATTTTTCGAAAGAAATTACACGTTTCCTTTTGTTTGAGTATTAGAATATGCATGTGTTCCCTGCAACAAATGAAACAATGTATTTATTTTGAACCTTCTGTAATTATTGATGTTCCTACAATGCCAATGCACACACACGCACACACACACACACACACACACACATACGCACACACACACACACACACACACACACACACATATATATATATATAGTCATCCACAGATAGACTGTTTCGTTGTACCACAAGTTTTCAGTGTAGCTAGACAGGTTAGATTCCTGATGCTGGGATTAAAACCTGGCTAACTGAAATGTCAATCCAAGATTCTACCACCCCGCCACGAGGAAGCCAGCGCAAGCGAGGAAATTTAAACGCTTATGTATCACATTTGTTTTGTTTACATATATCTGTTTAACGTCTACCGAGAGTTCAATTCATTTGAAGAGCCTTGCTTTACGCTAATGGCAACCATTACTTCCTTCTACTAGTACACACAAATATATATATATATATATATATATATATATATATATATATATATTCTTGTGTGCGTGTGTACTAGTATATTTGAACTTTACTGGTCTAATTTAAAATTGAGACATAGCAGACAGCATTTCTGTTGTAGGCAGCAAGTACATTTGGAAGCGTTTTGGAAATTTTACTCGATATACTATGAAGGTATCTTCAGGAATAGATATAAGACACATCTGTGATAAAAGTTGAAAAAACAATGAGATAAATAGCAAATGTAATCTCGGAAGAAACAAAAGGAGACTCAAAGCTGCATGATAAATGTATGCCTGAACTTTTGTATTTACCTTTTTCTCTATGTGTTGGATCAGTAATTCGTGATAAAGAAATTTTTCGATGAGAAATATTCAAGTCAATATTTATGCATTTATATTTTAACCAGAAAAACATCTGTTCTGTGAACTCAGTTGAAAAAATGGTCGTTCGGCGTCTAAAGAGAATATGGATGAAGTAATGTTACCTTCTACACCGTAGAAGAACGTGTAAGCTAAGCATATACATAAAAGATGGAGGGATGTCATTGATGGAGACTAAGATAAAAGAAAAAAAGAAGACGCGTTAGTACTGAGGATTGGACCAACTCTGCTGTAAAGGGACTTGTATTCAAAACAAACTATAGTTATGAATGCCTAATTAAAACGAGCAAAATGCTCAACTTAATTAACAGAAGAATGCATAGAGTAGCGTTCCTCAAACCAACGCTGACGAGCTAAGAGCATACCTAGAGACCCTTACATCGTCTTTTGTCGCGGACTATGAAGAATTACAACTGTAACGGCAGATGGAAATCAATGATCTTTCGTGTTCAAAAGATTTGAATTCTGACTTCTTGCTTGCCTCATCAAGATTTCGACGAGAATCTCGTGCTTTCGTGACCGTATCACCCTCATCCAGCAAGTAATGATTATATTTGGCACTTCATACCGCTGTGAAAAATTGTTCTTCAAAATGAAGCATACCAAATGTACTCTGTATTCGAAACATTCAAATTATGGCGTGTCAATATCTTCATTTATTTCCGAATATTCCACCTTTTTCTCATTGGAAAAAGTATCAGATATTTCTAATTTCCGATATTTTCTCATTGGGAAAAATTCATTGATAGATAATGACGGTTACCTTATGAATTTATTCATCATTTTAAGATCACGAGCCTCGAATATCCTTTGTAAAGTTTTGTGATACTCGAGCTGAAAAGTTTGGGGACATCTGGCATAGAGGAACATATAACTCCAAAATGAGAAAAAATGAAAGAAACTCTGGATAAGTATATCTAGAGTCTTTTTGAAAAATACAAAAGTTCAACATTTTAATAGTTGTGTCAACTTATCTGAACAGTGATACATGTGACAGTACCTGTAAACAACGGCATGAAAATTGACCATATATAGTTGAATATCAATGAATCACAGGAAAATAATAAAAGCAGAACATTTTTAGAGCAAGTTGAATCTATCAATCATATAACAAAATAGTCTATTAAGTGAACTCAGAAATAGATAAATAAATAAATAAATAAATAAAAAGCTTAAGTAAGCGGTGAAGTTATTCCACCGAGAACCTTTAAATTATGGAGGATTACGCTGTGCGCTGAAACACAACATGAAACATTCTGAAAAATTGTATAAATGAACTGAACAATGTTGGAATATGAAGAAAAGAATTGCAGACATCTTTGTTGGCCGATTTGGAACAATTCCAAAGAGTCAAACAGAAAAACAGAACAAATTCCGGGTAAGAATTGAGTTCCGTTGAGTAAAAGATGAACCACATATAGTGGTATGGAAAGAATATTTTTTCTAGTGAATTTTCCTATTGGACCGTAAAAAAAGAAGTTTAATGAATAATCAAAGTAATTATGTTAATGATATAATGATACTATCGTTTTAAACTTTATATCATACAGTTAAACATGATTCAAAGAACAGTTTTATCCCAGAGAGGAGGGAAGACAATGCTGAGAACATTCTGATTTAATTAAAGCTTAAAACTAAATCAATTGAGATTAAAAATAATGAAAATAACTGTGTATCTGAAAGGAAATTATTTGTGAAGTTAATAGAAATGAATCATGGTCCATTTATCTACTTGGCAATGTTCCCTAGGTTATTTTGGTGGTGGCCAGTTATTCATAGATATATCTGTAATTTATGAAATTTTTCGGTATTATGACTTGAGGGCAAGAATTTTCGGTTGTTTCCTGTGCCAACGTAACAAATTGGCATTGTGCATGTGTCAATGGCACAAATGTCTCGGTCACTTGAACGGAGTCCACGACGGATGTAACTGACATCTTCTACTTACTGCATGCTGTGAAATGGTCGGACATTCATCCTACAGGCACGGCATTATAATTCCAACAGCCACATAGACTTTGCTTTATTGTTGTAATATACAAAGTATTTTTTTCTGAAAAATCGGTGGGTTGTTTTTTAATGTGTGTTAGAATTAAAAAAAAATCTGTCATATAGTTTACATTAATCGAATTTCTCTGGCTTGATATTTCTTAATATTATTTCCTTTATCTTCTTAAAGATGTTGGTGTGACATCCGCAATCTGAGACACACATACTGATGTAAATGAATACATTCTTTATTTGATTTTTATGGATAATGTTGTTGTCATGTTTATTTCCACTAATCTGCACTGATACTAGCAATAACAAAAAAGTAGATTGATTTTATTGTTTGTGTAAAACTTTCCTTCTTATATCTCAACTTTTTTCTCGATCTGGGAGTAAGTAATTAATTCTCACTCCCAAAAAGTGTTAATATCACTTCTGGAGAAAACTCTAGCAGACATTACTGGTATCCTGTCATGTGTAAATGTCAAAGTGATACTTTCAATAGAGAAACATTTTTCCCTTTCAGTTTAGCATAAAACAAATGGAAGAACATACTTTTATTAAATAGGCGCGTACTTTGCAGTTGGAGACAGAGTGATATTATTTCTTCTGGCCTGTTGATTACCTAAAATGTGATGTGCTTGATTCCTTTCCTCTCTTCCTAAATTTTATATCTCTTTGCTACAAAAATAAGAATATTATCACACGTTTTCAGTAGAAAATAAGAATAGCATGTGTGTTTGAGGTAATAAAAACCAAAACTGAATTTCATAATTTGATTTTAATTATTGAATTTAACGTCATTATAATGCATTTGAACTGATATAGATTTTAAGGATAGGAACAGAAAACTCTCAACGTTTAATCCTATTGCCAGTAATCTGATTTCGTTAATATAATACCGTGCAATTTTCCCCATACTAGATTAGTTGGTAGGCAGTGTCAAAATGAATGATCGTACACGAAACTGAAAGAATGGTCAAAGAAAATATATACACATGATTCACCGAGATTTTATTTGAAAAATTTATGGTATCTGCCATTAAGCGGTCTCAGAGAAGTATTTCTCTTTCCAGTACATAACGCCATATATATATATATATATATATAATCATAAATTGAAATTACGTTTCGTTCCTTATTTGGTTTATATTTTCTTTGAAAATGCGGCACTTGGAAGTAACTTAAATTGAAAAATGTTGCAGCGAAATGATTCACCTTAATGTCAAGACAAGTATATATCACCCCTGGCAAAAATAATCACATTAGCTTACTCAGAGGAAATTCATCTTGGTTTTCATTTATCAGTAAATAAATTAACATATAAGATGCCAACCATTTTTCTTAAAAGCCTGAATATTCTGGAATCACGAATACCTCAAACTAGATTTAAATTAATGGTATATTTGTTCCAAGCCACACAGCGGAAAATATGACGGATTAATTCAATATCGGGCAAAAATGATCGAATTATTTGACAAATATTAGAGTTAATACTTAGTTTCCTCTTTGTCAAGCTTTTATAACCATCTTAATTCTTTCGGGCATGGATTTAATAAATTGAAAGTAACATTCTGTATCTAAACTAGGCATCAGATAAAACATATAAAAAATTCCAACCATAATTCTTCAACTGAATTCTAACCCAGACTGTTCCTTGGTCTTATCATTTGTTTTATATCTTTTTCCTGAAGAAAAGATTAAATTCATTTTGTTCTGCGACAAGGTGCAGTATTGTCCCACACCCAAGAAAAAAGGTCTTCACCACCAAAACAATTTTCTTTCAATGGAATGAGAGAATCATCTATGGTTTCACTGTACACATATGCATTGATTGTTGAGGTAGATATTGCTCTCTCTGGTTGTCATTTAAATGAAATTTTAACCCATATCATGATTATCATCCTCATCTCGTCCTGTTGACTGCTCACAGTTCCTTGATTCTCTCTTATGATCCGTCGCTACTATCTGTCGTTCCAAGAAGATCTTCTTAGTTTCATCCAGGGTCTATACAAAGCTAATGCGTGTAAGTCTTTGCTGGGCGGCAAGCACAAGCACGCCCATGTGTAGGAGTCCACAAGAGAGCGTAACTTATGAAGAATACGTCCTTTCTTCTCAAGAGGAGCCCCGCATGTCTTGTTCGTTTTACTTGAATTATTTATTAGATGGTAGGATAGTGGCCGTACAACTGGTATTTTGTAGGTCGTATATAAGGAGTTCCCACGTTGCTTTGTCTCTGTGCATTTTGAGAGTGTTCAAGAGGTGCATCCATATAATAATATTAACACATTTACAGCTTGGAAGAAATCATTTTTTATTTTATCGGACCAATCAGATTTTTATATATCGTATGGTGACATTATTTTCAGTAGATAACATGTTGCTGTCGACTTATGGGAACTTGTCTACTAATTTTAGAGGATTGTTATAAATAGTTGAGATGGATCCTTTATATATGAATTATGTTGTTTTTTGTTTTTTTTTACGTTCACCTAAAAGCCAATACTCCTGATGCTTATCTCTATGCTACGCATCAGATATTCAGTTTTGGCTAGTGCATTTACGAGGAGCGCTATATCATCTTAATAGTCTGCGTCTGTTATAGTTTCTGGGCGATATCGTCTTCTACTTTTCTCATTTATAATGCGAAACCGTTTTCTTTAATTAGATCTATTGGCGTTAGTTTTGCAGTCAGATTATTAACATATACGGTTCTAATGTACGAGGTGCATACGATAAGTTTCCAGACTTTCTTCATATGGGCACTTTTATTGATAGTATACACATGAAACTCTAGTCCCCATTTGAAGTAAGCTCCTCCGGCTGCAATGCAATTGGTGTACCGTTCCAAAAACTTCTAGAAGGCCCCATGGAAGTCCTCTTGTGTGAGTATGTCAATGACCTTCGTCACAGCCACTTTCGTATCCTCATTTGTCTCATAACGACAGCCTCTGAGCTTAGGGAATAACCAAAGTCACAGGGAGCAAGGTCTGGACTATAGGGAGGTTAAAGACCTGTCTTGATGCCTATCTTGGTCAAATAGTCTGTGACTGGTGTATTGTCCTGGAGCGAATGCCATTGACCCGATTTGAAGAGTGCTGGACTCTTCCGGCCGAATCTCTTCCTGAACTCCCTTAAAACCTCAACATAATAACCTTAACCCTAACCCTAAGCCTTTGGCCAATCATGTCTGGTGTATTGACTTCCTTACCGTTCCCACACCAACACTCCTGAGAGTCATCTTTATATATTTCATTTGAATGGCACCCGATTATCAATTCAGTATCCTCGCCTCAGTCAATGCAGATTTTTGGTTAACCAATAAATATTACTTTCATCCAATTGCACACACATCATCATTAGTTCTTCTTTAAATAACATTAAAACAGTTTTGTTCTATTTGTGAGTTAGTGATGGTCTGCGTTTAGCTTTTCCTCATATTAATCAAATTTAATTCAGCAGTTCTTTTACAAAGATTAAAGCCTGTTTAAAACCATTCCTTTTCCAAAAGTTTTGTTGTACATTTTCTATTTTCAAGGCATATTGCTTTCGAGTTTTATTTCCTGATTCTTTGATATCATTCGTGGTCTAACAGTATGCTTCCTTTTTTTAACGAAGAAATTTCTTTTATATCAGCATTAAGGTTTCGACACAGCTGACTGGGGACAACCAATATGTATATGCGACATTCTAATGTTGAACGCCTTCTATGAGTTTTAAGAACTTTTCTATTATTTCAATTGACACATCTTTTATTGAATACATATTTTCTTTCAGTTATGTGTACCCAACTGTTTGCTGAGATCTGATAAAGCTGTCTTTTAACGGAAGACCGGATTTCATATCTACGTTTCTGCGAGTGTTTGTTTTAGGAATTCATCAAATAAGATTATTTCATAATTTTTCCTCAATATTTCGCTATTCATTATAGTTTCGTCGGCATAACTTGGAATTAAGAATACTATTAATTCAAATAATTTGATCCAGTTTGTTTAAGGTGAAATTTATGAGGCCAGAATATTTTTTAATTAACTAAAAATGGTTTGCGGCTGATCTGTTTGTTAATTTATTGTTAAATAAAAACAAAACGAGAATCACCCTCGATTTGTGATTATTTCATGTATCTTGTTAGTGTTAATATTTAGTTATTCTTTAAGTAAGCTATTTTTCTCAGTAAACGACTTCACTTAGTCCATGAATGTATTGCATATATATATCTATCATTTCTGAGTTTTAAGCGATATTATTTTGTGAACAGTTAACATAGTGTCTTAAGTAATAATGCTAATAGAAACTCCTATGTTTAATTAAAGGCAACTGATTCTTCATCTGTGAAGCGTGAGTTTGATATTAATCTTATGAAGTGAACTGCAGATAAGATTCAGATGTTCAAATGCACTGTATTTCTTAATGGCTTTAGGGGTCTTACATATAAAGGAATGACATGTTTATAACATCTGTGCATAGCTAATACCATCATCATCTTGTCGTACCATCAGCATGGATATCCCTGACCCTCTCTCGCCATCCCTCCCTCTCGTTCATCGCTTCCGGCAGGTCCCCAGGGCTACACCCCGTATCCTCACAGAGCTGCTGAATGTAGGCTGCCCTGCATTTGCTCGGTCATGTGAAAAGGTCCATATATGCTCGTCCCTACTTCTCCAACAGTATCCTACATGTCTGGTACGTCTAACTTTGATAGTTTTTGTGATGGGTGGTAGGTGGCCGTGCAGCTGCTGATTTGTGGGGTGTTGCCTCCAGGACTTCTTCAGTATTGCTCGCAGCATTCTTGTGTAGTTACCTTCAAGATTTTTCTCCATACGTTTAGTTAGCATCCATGTAGTGCATCCATATAGCAGAATCGACACGATCGCAGCTTGGAAGAAACTGCGTTTCATTTCATCAGCCGGGCCTGTCTTCTATATTGCCGATACCCTATTGTTAGCTCTCCATGCCTTTTTTAGTCGCGTGTCGATGTCTGTCTTGGTCGATGAGACACTGCTTTCTAGGTTGTTGAACTTGTCTACTAGTTTCAGAGAGCTATCGTTTTGTGTGATAATGTAGCCTGTTTGATTAAAGTACATATATTCGGTTTTGTGTGCATTGACATGGAGGCCAATGCAAGCAGGAGCTTGTTCCAGACTATGCAGTAGGTTTCAGCTTGAGCGGGTGCATTTGCCAGAATCGCTATGTCATCGGCGTAGTTGGCGTGGGGATTTGATTTTGTGGGGTACCTTCTGCTTCTTTTCTTTGTTAGCTCGAAACCGTTTTCTTTGATTTTATCGATCGATGTTCTAAGCACGTATCTAGACCGATGATAAAGAGCCATGGGGCAAGTGTGTCTCCTAGCAGTACTCCAGCTACAATGTCGAAGTAGTCTGTGAACGTATTTTCATTTTGGTGTTTCAGTGTTTAAACCTTGAAGATAATTTCTACTTTATTTAGTATTCGGTAATAACTACTACTTAGATCCTAGGGACCCACTTGGAGAAAAAGCTAGATGGGAATTACACAAGGAGGCTGATTGCTGTTTTTTACAATTTTGGAAGCAACTCTAAAAAAACATCATTTGTACGGCTACTTTCCTCACACCACGCAAACCATTCAACTAAGACTAGGAAGATATTCTGAGCACTGATTGACAATGAAGAAGAAAGTCATAAGTGACTTTCTCCAATGGACTACTACACATGGAAACTTCTGCATAAGACAAGAAGCAAAAATTTGCTTTCATCAGCTGTTTGCAGATAGTGAATGCGAGATGATTTAACTTAAGCGTCAAAAGAATACATGCTCTCATCCCGCTTTGATATGGTACGAGGTGCATATGAAAAGTTTCCAGACTTTTTTGAGTATGGGCACTTATATTGACAGTACACACATGAAACTCTAGTCCCCTTTGAAGTATTCTCCTCCGACTGCAATGCACTTGATGTACCGTTCCAATAACTTCGGAAAGCCCATGGAAGTCTTCGTCACAGCCTCTTTCATATCCTTAATTGTCTCATAACGACAGCCTCTGAGCTTAGGGAATAAGCAAAAGTCACAAGGAGCAAGGTCTGGACTATAGGGAGGATAGAGAACTGTCTTGATGCCCATCTTGTTCAAATAGTCTGTGACAAGGATGGAGTTGTTGACTGGTTCATTGTCCTGGTGGAAATGCCACTTACACGGTTTGAACCGTGCTGGCGTCATCCGACAAAATCTCTTCCTGAACTCCCTTAAAATCTCAAAATAGTAACCCTAACCCTTTGGCCAATGAACGCCGGTCTGTTGACTTCCTTACTCCTCCCACACCTCTTGTGATCCTTCACAGACTCCCTGCCTTCCTTGAATCTCTTATGCCACTCAAAAACTGATGCTCGATTCATGCAGGATAGTCGAAAAGCAGTCTGAAGCATTCCATACGTTTCTGCGGCCTTTACTCCAAGTTTAAAACGTAATTTTATTGCATATCGTTCTTCTAAAATGTCAGATTTCATTTTTGAAATTCACCAGCTGTGACAATCAGGCTTTATTAGAGTGTATTCCAATTGCTGCTGTAGCTGTTGATTTGGAGCTAAAATCATAAAAATTGGTCAGTCATCTCATTAGATGTATAGCAAAAACATACTGAATTTTCAAGAATGTACAATAATTTGAAATGCCCATACGAAAAAAGTCTTGAAACCTATCGTATGCACCTCGTAATCTTACATTAGAATTATGCACAAATGTTATTTTAAAACAAAAAGTCGAGTTTTCTTTTTAACCAAAAAATATTACGACGCTTGGGTAAAAATGAAAGTATTAAGCATTATTATCAATTGAAATAGATATAACAAGAGGGACAGTAAATATATTGTTTTATAAGCAGAATTTCTCTGAGCAACCAAGAATCAGAGCATGCAATTACTTGAAAGCGTAGAGCAAAAAAGCACTGAAAATTACAAAAAGTCTGGATAGTAATAATGCATTATATGTAAGAGCACTATTAATTGCAAATGAAATATTAAAAACAAAACGTAAACATATGAATTGACTCAAACTTGGAATAGTGAAAAAGATTTGTGTTTGATCAAATAAGCAATTATTTTTAACACTAAGTAGAAGTTATCGCTGAAAATAAATAATATGGTATTTTAAGATCCAAGCAAAGAACTTCTTTGGAATAGAAGGCAAGTAAAGATTTTGTGTACAAAGAGGCAAATTTCTGATCATGTCGGTTATATCTGTGATAAAAGAAATAAAAAAAAATGAAGAGAAGACTTCATTCAAAGTAATTTCCAAAGAGTGTGTGTGTTTTTTTTTTAAATAACGTTGTCATACGATCTGCTAAGGCAGCATCCAAACCCTGCTATTCAGTATGCAACTCCATAAATATTTATAATACTAATATTAATATTCTTTCGTGAATAAAGTAGAAATCATGCTAAAAAACTGAAAAAATTAAAACAGCAACTTTATTAAGGCGAGTTGCAATATGAAGGAGTAAATAAAACAATTTCTGTCACGCGTTCTACAATTGTGAGAATAACAAAATATTACTTGCACGTAAATTGATACATCAATACTCATTGAATACTGTAAAGAATTCTCAAGTTCGGAAGAGACCAGCTTCAACTTAAACTCAGAAGTTAAGTGATGCCATCCACGCCTTATTCGCCCATAGTCCGAGAGGCCTGGATTCAATCCCAGGTCGAGTCATACCAAAGTCTTAAAAATGTTACTTGCTGCCTTTTTGCTTAACACTCAGCATTGTAAGGTAACGATCAAGGATAAAGTGGAGCAATCCAGGGAATGGAGTAGCGCCCTCCCTTACACCTCGGTGTACTAGCTATTAAAAAGGGAACCTTCGGTTCACCCTAGACAAAGGTCGCCAACTTTCCTTATTGTGGTAGGTAGTATAATTAAACGGAGGCATGTGGCGTGACAGTTATCGGTACGAACTAAATTTTTGGACAAAACCATTTTTGTTTCACTTTCACCCTAATTTCTCCGGGAAATGCACGAATCTATCTCTTTTCTCCCTTGCTATGGGTAAATAGTTGTGCACACTGGACTCTCTATTTTATCGCGACTACTATAAGAGAAAGAAACTTCTGAATGTAAACCTTCTTTAAATTATTTCCTTGTGTCGCACCCTGTCCCACGTGGAGGGCGGGAAATATAAATATTTAGAACAATACCCCCGCCCTAAAAAGAAAAATGGTAGAAAAAGCGGAAAAATTATGCAAAATCTACTAATAATTATACGATATATATAATGTAAGAATTACATAAAGACTTACGTTGCCGTCTTTGATTTATTTGCAAAGGAAATTATAAAAGTCTGATTATTTTCCGCCTTCATACCCAACTAAAACTTTTGTGGACGTGCCGTGATGTAATGGTTAATGTCATCGGAAATGAACACGGCGACACGAGTTCGAATCCTCAACGAGACTTTGCATTTCACATCAAGTTAATGCACTTGGGAAAAGTATGAACCCAAGTTATTCTTTTAACAGCTGTAGGCAGATAGTTTCGCAGCCTTTTTTTTTGGCCTTGATTAGGTAATCCGTTCAGGAGAAGGAAAATGTTTTATTCAAACCTCTGCTTAAAAATTGACCTCTTGTCAAATCTTCCTTAAGGTTGGTAAATACATACCTCTCACCGTACTATTCGAAGACTTTTAATCTATCCACCATCTTTAATCCTATTCAATTCTTCGTGAATTTTTTTTGATTAGTACTTTTAAATTTCAGAGGATTGTGCTCTACGATTTATGCAGATACTTCAGAATATTATCACTCCCAAGAACTAGATTGGTAACTTCTATTTTCAGAAGTATCTGTATACGGTAAACTCTCATATCATTGTCCATAAAACTCAAATATTTGTTTTCATTTGTTTGCTGGTGAAGCTTTTTGCAAATCTATTGGTGATAGGGAAGCAAAAACAAACAAACAAAAAGACAAAAAAAACAAGAAGTCAGTGCTGTGATTAATTATTTAAATAAATAGGCAATGATCAATAAAGAAATTCAGTGAGAAATTCAACCATAAGAAAGAGAATTGCTGGTTGAAAATTCGGATTAAAGAGTGCATAGGAAATCGCACACGGTCGGAACAGCCAAAAGTCAGTGATCAAGAAAGATAAAAATAAATCCATTCACTGCAGGGATCGAAACAATTGACTTGTGACTATCAAGCACATGACGGAAGCAAATGGACATCAGTCTTTACTCAGTTCAAACTCTTTTGACTGACATCTTAAGCTAAGCATTCAGCTGGCCAAATGGCTACCCTAAAAATTGACTTTAAAAAATTGAACTGACAGGAATTTTTAAAAGAGCAGCAGTGATACTATTTAACCCATAGCTGGGAGGATAAGGGGTATTCATAATTTTCCAATGTGCATTTTTCCGAAACTAAAGTAACAGTACAACTGAAATTTGCACTCACTTACTTCAAGGCTACAGTCCATCATTTTAACCACAGGGACTCCCCCGTTTTTATACTCCTCTATCGTTAAGTTAATGAGTAAGAAAAGTTATATATATATATATATATATATATATATATATATATATATATATATATATATGGGTAATAGTGAATCCGATGTGGCTTCACTGATTGTATTGAGTTGCAAACGTGATAATTAGTTGACGTAATATGCTTGACCAATCGGCTGGGGCTGTAGAATACACCAACTGCTTCTCTGCAGAGAGGTAAGACCCCCCCAACGAGTGTCCTGGATATGACACTAAACGATCTGATGGTGAGGTTCCTGCAATGCAGAGTACCTCCTCATTGCCATCGCTCCCAAGTCCACTCTGGCCCGGAGTGGTAGTACCTGATAGGGTCCTATCTGTGGCTTAAATAGAACTAACAGCATTCTTATGCTAAACTGAATTGTTTGAGTAAACTGAATAGCTTGAAATAAATGTTTTTGACAATTAAACCGTACTTAAATTTAAACTCCGTGCTTATGCTTAACTGAATTATTTGAAATAGAACTGTTTTTCGACATTAAAACTGTATTTACACTTGACTGAATTGTTACATATAACTGCTTGAATAGTTTGAATTAAAACTGTTTTTGACAAACTGTGTAATTATGCTAAAGTGAATTGTTTTAAATAGGACTGATTATTTACAAAAAAATTGATTTGGCGTTAAATAACCTAAAAAGGTTGATATGCCATAAACCCAACAACTAACCAACAACCTAATATGCTGACTTAAATGTTACTATCTGACTGTGAGAGATTGTCTTAGTTAACTTTGAGACCAAGAAATCAGTTATTTGGTGGACCATGCCACCTGATTTACTCTATTGGCTTCCTAAACTTACAGTGTAATTAAGTATTATTTGTGTTCATCCTAATAATTGTGAACAGCGCGGAAATAAAATAGGTTCCTCAGTATTCAAATAATTTGATTTTTTTTCGCTTATGATAGTGTAGGGCCTGAGTCAAACGGTTGCTGGAGACTGATTGTTTCTTGACTTTGTGATCACTGGACCATGATTTAGATATATGCTCACTCAATGATATTGAGCAAAATTTATTAAAAAATATCGCAAACTATATATA
>OY757904.1:13777306-13784806 GCA_963585895.1 Sepioteuthis lessoniana | reverse complement strand
GTAAGCTAGCTTCTTCGATCTTCTAGGAAATAACATTTCGCATATTTTTGATTGGCTTTACGTTCGCTGTTCACAGAAACGTGAGTCTTCTAACACTGCAGCAATCAAAAAAGAAAGAAAAAGAGACTCAATCTTAAATTCGGACGTCTTAACAGTAGCAGCAATAACGATTTCCTATAGAAACACCAAAGTAAAAATACGATCACCAGATGGAAACACAAAATACTTCGAACATCGATTGATAAAATCATAGAAAATGGCTTCGAACTGACAAAGAAAAGAAGCAGAAGTTTCAACGCAAAAACAATTACCGACGCCTTCTACGCCGATGACATAGCGATTCTGGCAAATACACCCAACCAAGCCGAAACACTACTGCATAGCTTGGAACAAGCCACCGCAAGCGTTGGCCTCCATATCAATGCACACAAAACTGAATACATGTGGTTTAATCAAACAGGCGACATTTCCACACTAGACGGAATCTCAGTGAACCTGGTAGACAAATTCCCCTACCTAGGAAGCAGTGTCTCATCAACCGAAAAAGACATCCACACACGGCTAACGAAAGCATGGATAGCTATTAATAAGCTATCGATCATATGGAAGTCAGACCTGACAGATAAAATGAAACACAGTTTCTTCCAGGCAGAGGTCGTGTCGATACTGCTATATGGATGCACTACTTGGACGCTAACTAAACGGCTGGAGTAAAAGCTAGACGGCAATTACACAAGAATACTGCGAGCAATCTTGAACAAGTCCTGGAGGCAACACCCTACAACGCACGAACTATACGGCCACCTACCTCCCATCACGAAAACTATTCAAGTTAGACGAACCAGACATGCAGAATACTGCTGGAGAGCAAGGACGAGCTCATAAGTGATGTACTCCTATGGAACCCCACATATGGCCGAGCAAAAGCTGCACGACCAGCTCGAACATACAGCAGGTATGTGAGGATACGGGATGTAGCCCTGAAGACCTGCCAGAGGTGATGAACGATAGGGAAAAGTGGCGAGAGAGGGTCAGGGATATCCGTGCTGGCGGCACGACATGATGATGATGGTGATGATGATGTAATAACCAGTATTCAATTCTTTTTTCAGATCAACATTACAAACTTTTTTTTTTAATGAAAATGCATATTTTTTTACTTGAGGTGCTATTACTTTCATTAGCTGTGAAGGTAGAGTGTTTGCCACTGGTCTGCGAGACAAGGGTTAAATCCCAGATCGTGTCATACCAAAGACTTTAAAAATGGTACTTGATACCTCCTTGCTTAGCGCTCAGCATCATATGGTGCGCATCAATGGTAAAGTGGAGCAATCCAGGGAAAGGAGTAGCGTCCTCCCCTAGCAATTGAAAAGGGAGCCTTCGGGTCACCCTCGACTATGGTCACCAACTACTTACTTTTAAATAGTTTAAATGATTTATTAAAAATTATAGCTCGTGTCTCTTAGAATCAAATCAGTGCCTTATTTATATTCACTTTACATGGTTATTATCATCAAGTCGTGCCAACAAATGGATTTTGTTGACTATCTCTCTCAATCCATCCTTATTCGTCATAACTTTTTGTAAGTCTCTCAGACGGCATCTGTTATATTTTGACCTTCGACCCGGCCCAAAAATACTATTCCAAGGTAATACACCGGAAGGAAGTGACACATTCCAATGGCCAGTAATCGAAAGAGATCGCGTGGGCGGATTAAGGCTTATGATATGGGACAAGGTGAAGGTACCATTGTGCCACTAACAGTGATGCACCGGAAGAGAGTAACCTCTAAACTGCATGACAGTTATTTCCGCTTGATGACGATTAAACATCCGATTAAAGGATCCAGCAGGCGATCGTGTGGGCGTGGAGTTATTATTTAACTCAGTTGAGTTTGGGTCCCAGTGCAGTTGTCAGTAGAATTCCAGACAGTAGAGACCAGATGTGATAGGGAAGGCCACACCCGACCGAGGGGGCTCTCGGAAAGCCCCTATGGAGTGGACCCCAACATCAAGAGAACAAGAAAGACACAACGTGACGGTCATAACAGTGGGGGCAAAATATGAAGTTTATGTTCGGTCTCCACCACCCTCTCACATGTAACCCTTGAACAACCCTTTCGAACCTTACAAATAAAGTGAGAGGTAAATATGTTGTTAAAGAAGTCTTCCTGCGTTCTTCATTCCTGCGTCCTTTCTTCTTGCGTCTTTGTCCTTGCGTCTGTTTAATTATTGTGTCGTTGTGATGCTGTAGATGACTATATAACATATCGCGATTTGGTGCATGTGCCACCAGAGTTCTTCAAGGATTCAAAATGAACCTGGTTTACCGTAAACGACAGTTTTAAGCATCACAACACGACATCAACGAGAGGGACAAAGAAAGATGCTGGAATTGAAAGAAGTAAAAAGAAATAAAAACAAGAACAAACCATCAACAATAAGAGGAACGGACTGGCGCGGAATGAACAGAAAGAAAAGAAGAAAACAATGCAACGTGCTGGAAAAAAAGAAGAAGAAGAAAAAAAAAGAAAACAAGAAACAAGAACAAACCAGCAACAGAAAAGAGAAAAGAAAGAAAAAAAAAAACAGGAAATGTAAGTGGATTGCTCATTCATGTAACTTCTATCTCTCCCTGTTATTTAAATTGATTATAATTGTGAAAGATTAGTTGTAATGACAAGGGCCTTTCTAGAAGCATAAAATTGGAAATAATTTAAAAAAAAAAATGTGTGATCCCTAGATAAAAATTGAAATTACTGCTATGCGTAATATTGTATCGTAGTGAGGGAGGAAAAAAGAAGGGAACAAAGATGGCTATGGGACAGTTATTGTCTCTTTTTTGATAGACAGCTTATCGTAAACAATAAATTTTATGAATGGGGATTTTTTTTATCGCAAATAGGTCTTTGTGAGTAAAAAAATTCGTTGTAGCTTTTCATTAGTCCAGACAAGTGGTGATTGAAAATTAGAATTTCAGTCCAAGATTTGGAACCCCGCATATCAGTAGTTACGATCTTTTGGGTCAGGTTTGGAACTTGTGGATTGGAAATGAGAATTTTAATCCGAGAAATGTAATCCTGGGAGCATCAATGGGTTTGTCCCAAAATTTCGCTCATTGGTGGTTTGAATAATGCGCATATAATTTTTTCGATATTTATGAAGTAGGGAGAATCGATATTTTCGGCGCTGGTAGAATCAGACCGGCTGTTTTGCTGTGGAAATTGTTGATATCAATTATTGAAGACATAGGTATTTTCTTGAAAACGGTCTTGCCATGGAGGCAGAGTAACTAAGAGACAGATGTTTTTTGTGTCTGACGAGACAGGTATTTTGTGAGTTCCCCCTTGAGTGAAGCTTTGAGATTGTTATTGGGGAAGATATTTTGAAACAGAGTTTTGGATGTAATTAAGATATGCGCAGAATTTTGACAGAACCAAGTGTGGCGAAGACTCGCAGATTCGGAAATATTTTGAATTGGGAAATGTTGGCAGAATTTATAAAAGTTTGGATTATTTAGAAAAAAAAAACCCGGGATATTTTCTGAAAAAAAAAAAAAAAAAGAAGTAGAATGCTCGTAAGCTATTGAGAAAGCTGTATTATAAATCAGGCTTAATTTATGATACTATAGACCGAAATTGAATAAACTGGGAAGCGAACCTATAGTTATCGTGTTAAGGTAAAGACAGAGAGGTAGATATAAGGTTGAAAAAAAAAGGGACTTTAAATGAGCAATTTATTATGAAAAAATGAAAAAAAAAAAAAAAAAGAAAAAACAATGAAAACAAAAAAAAAAACGTACAGGACAATAGAAAAAAAAGACGGAAAGAAAAAAAAGGAAGAAACTTGAACATTGTTGGACACAGCATATGAAAAAAAAGGAAGAAAGAACAGACATTTTTAGCAGAATAGACAGGACATCAGTACATAGATTGAAAAAAGAAGAAAAGAAAACTGAACATTTTTGAACTGTGATTGTAATATTTTTTTGACTTGTTGTAAAGTGAAACTTTTTGAGTTTGTTTGAGTTTAAAGGCGACATTAGAAAATTTTTTTTTCCTGTTCATATTATGAAATTTTGCGAAAACCATTAACAGAGGATTTTATTCTAGGTTTAATGATATTTGAAATTATATTGATTCTAAATTTTTTTTTTAGAATTTGGGGTTTTCGTGGAATAGGAAATATTTTTTGGGGGGTTCTGTTTTTAAGGAAATCGTGGGCTGACGTGAGAGTAGGACAGACATTCATTCAAGTGGATTTACAGATTGTCGTTGAAAGCAATTCTATCGAAGAATTCACCGGCCCATGAAGCTGTTCTATTTTTTAGTTTGGAGTTCCGAGGATGGAATAAAAGAAAAAAGGCGTGGCCTACTCCAAAATTTTGTGGATAATGTCTGAGTCTTTCAGTCACGATGGTGTTTTAGATTCGTGTGTGATCTGGCAAAGTGAAACGGATCTGGGAAAGGCGAGATGCCTATATATTGGTAGCCAAGCGGGTTCCTGATTAAATTGAAAAGAAACCCGGCGCGGGTTTGATCAGGTAAGGCATGTTCCTCAAGGGCTTGCAAACCAATGGCATGGAAACAGAAACCTAACGAAAAAAAAAATGGGTAACACATTGCTAATTAGTATTTTGCGTGGACTATTTTAGGTGGTTTACAGCGTGCGTGCCAGATTGTGACACATTCGGATGTATTGTGATACTTTGTTTTGGGCCATGATTTTTGTGGAATGCTTTGGGCCTTGAAGATATTGTGTTATAGTTTATGAAATTCTCCGGTTACTCCAGGTAGGAACCTTTGAGCAAAGAACTGGAGTGTGGTCATGAGGAATCCAGGTGAAATGTATTGCTGGAATGACCAGGGTCACTAAGTTTGTGACCAGGATCTAGGACCAGAGTATGGTCCTGTTAGTGTTTTCAAATTTCTTCAAGGAATTATGGAGGGCCCGCTGTGTTGAGAAGATAAAAAATGCATCCGTATGGTACCTTGATGCACGCATGTCAAGATGGCCAACCACGCAAAGATAGTAAGAGAAATTTAGATAATAATTAGCCGGGCAAGTGTTACATAGAGAGAAGGTCGCTCTCTGAGTAAGATTTTGTTTGCTGTAGTTCAAGTGATTCTTTTTTATGTTTTCAGCCATTATTGTCCTTTGTAAATTATTCTGTAAAATATGTGTGAGGTTGATGGAGACGAACGTGAAGAAAATTCCACATGTGGAATTTTGAAAAATAATTTACGGATGATTGTTATATTTTGACCTTCGACCCGGCCCGAAAATACTATTCCAAGGTAATACACCGGAAGGAAGTGACACATTCCAATGGCCAGTAATCGAAAGAGATCGCGTGGGCGGATTAAGGCTTATGATATGGGACAAGGTGAAGGTACCATTGTGCCACTAACAGTGATGCACCGGAAGAGAGTAACCTCTGAACTGCATGACAGTTATTTCCGCTTGATGACGATTAAACATCCGATTCAAAGATCCAGTAGGCGATCGTGTGGTCGTGGAGTTATTATTTAACTCAGTTGAGTTTGGGTCCCAGTGCAGTTGTCAGTAGAATTCCAGACAGTAGAGACCAGATGTGGTAGGGAAGGCCACACCCGACCGAGGGGGCTCTCGGAAAGCCCCAATGGAGTGGACCCTAACATCAAGAGAACAAGAAAGACACAACGTGACGGTCATAACAGTGGGGGCAAAATATGAAGTTTATGTTTGGTCTCCACCACCCTCTCACATGTAACCCTTGAAAAACCCTTTCGAACCTTACAAATAAAGTGAGAGGTAAATATGTTGTTAAAGAAGTCTTCCTGCATCTTTGTCTTGCGTCTTCCTTCATGCGTCTATCTTTCTGCGTACGTCTGTCTTTACTATTATTTAGTCGTTATGATACGGCAAATGAGTATATAACACATCCAGTTTCCGCCAGAGCTGATGAATGTAAGCTTTTGCTGGTCGGCTAAAACTAGATTATCTATCTGTGCGATCTCATTTTAAAATGTCGTTTATGAGTTTTTTTCATTTTTTTTTTCAAGCAGTACCCACCATATCTTACTCGTCTTCATGGGTGGTTTGTGAGATTGGAGGCAAGTAGACGTAGAGCTGCTATTTTGTGAGGCCAAAAACAGCACTTTGCATTCTCGTGTGTTCCCATTGAGCTTTTTCTTCATGTGTTTCGTTTGAGTTCAATGAGTACAACCTTACGTACTCCTGAAACGATTTCAGTTTGGAAGAATTCTCGTTTTGTTTTATCTGAGAAATCATTTTCATGTGATCATTAAGCTGATAACAGCTGTCTATACTTGAAATATGCCCATGTAGCCACCACTTTCAATGATGAGATATTTCTATTAAGGGTACATGAATTGCTCTACGAATTTCAGAGACTTGCAATTTAACGAAGAGATGGCATTACGAAAGATTAACATGAATCCAATTCAAATTCCGCATTCAATTCACGTGAGTCTTAGAATATACAGTAACATTTCAATACATTTGAGTAAGAAATGATAATAAAAAAACAATAGATATTTGTCATTTTTTGTCTTGCCTTCTCGAAAAAAAGATTCCATAGATGCATATAATAAATACCTAAATTCAATTTGTGGGGGTTGTATGTAATTTGGTTATTTCAGTAGATGTGCATTCATACTTTACGGGTATTGATCCCTTAATTATTCCCACCACAAATACAACACAAAACTTTACAATCGCGTAAAAAAATGGAATAGAACACAACGAACGTTAAACAACAAACAATTTAATATGCATATAACAGAATATGAAAACCAACAAAATACATGATGCGTAAATGGCCTTTTGGAAAATAAAGTTTGACAAGAAGAAAATAAATTTGTATAAAGATGTGTGAATGTTCATGTTAACGGAGTCCGTAAAAAGTCGTTCTTACTTCTATTAAGTTCATAGCGGGTTTTATGATTGTGGCGACAGTGTGTCGCGTTGATGAAAGAATATTTGTCGGGTTTTTCTTTTGAATGTAATTCGCGGCCATTTGAAGAGAGGTCATGAACTTTAGTTGAGGAAGGAAACAGTATCAGCTACTGTATTACTGGCTTAGTGGCTTGTCTTCGTCTGTGTGTAAGCTGTGTTTTGTGTTTTCGTCTGTTTATGGCTCCCTAACTCTGTGTTATTTATATCCTACAGGTGGATCAAAGAATCGTCCTCAAAATTTGTATTTTACTATTTTATTTTCGTGCCTAAGTATTTTCTGTTAGTTCACTTCCGATCCTATTTATCTAGAATGTTCTATTCTATGTTTTTAGCTGATTGGTTGAAAAATATAAAAATGTAATTTAAATGCTAATATGGTTTTGATCCTAAATTTCTAGAATGTTTTTATTGCTTATTTCAAGACTAGAAAAAATGTGTATCCCATAAATTTAACCGTGACGCATAAAAAATACACACCATAGCAAGATGATTGTTAGCGTAATACACTTGATAATACTCGGAGTGAATGAAATAAAAAAA
>OY757904.1:13709806-13772306 GCA_963585895.1 Sepioteuthis lessoniana | reverse complement strand
TTAATAACGTTTTCATTTTTTTCGGTGATCTTGACTTTATCATTCTCTTTTTCTTTTTTTCTTTTTCTTTTTTGTAGTCATGATCGTTAGTTCAGAAGTGATATTTAACAAATATTTAATTTTTCTTAACCATAAATTTCATACCGTGTATGTTGTCATTTAATCTAAAATAAAACGGCCATTCTGACTCTCCAACGTATTTTTCTTGGTTGCGTGTATATTCCAGTGAATAGATAAAGTTTCTTCATATGCAATTTGATTTGTGTTAAATTTGTAACTAGTGAATGAGTTGGTTGTTTTGAGGCGTTTGCAGAATCGGATTTTCTTGATATTGCATAGTTGACAAAGGTTTAGGGATTTAATTGAGTGTTTCCTATAGATTAATTTATTACTTCGAATGTCGTTGTTACCAATAATTCCTCCGAGGTTATTTGTCGACGATTGGTTAGATTACCAGGTTCCTAAAATATATTCTTAAGTTGGGGTTTACTTTCTAAATAGTGCAGCAATTCTTTATAAACTTGGTTAGAGGCTGGAGGGTGTGTGTTGAATGTTGTTTTGAAGGGGATGCTATTCACCTTCCATTTTGGTATAAGTTTTAGGGTGCCTTGTCAATAGTTGGAGATGGTTTTCGTTGTCCGGTTTGTGATTAACATTTCAGGGATATCTACGTACTGAGAATTGTTCACGTTTACCTCTTTGTCTTCTTAATTCGTTGTCGTCTAATCAGATTCGGCTTAATGTGATCGCTTGTGAGTTGGGATGGTTTTTTTTGTGAGATGTTTGAGGTGGAAAGCTCTGTAAAGAAGATGGATGTGAGTATTAGAGGGTTTAATGTGAATTGTTGTATGCAGGTGTATGTTCTATCAGTATATATTGTGGTGACAAAACTGTAACTGAATATGTAGACCTTTCGTTGCCAAACTTAATCGAGGTTTGCATATTAAGATTGGCTTGGGAATTATTCCGCTTTGCCTCTATGCCCGTGTACATAGTGAATATGTCTTCAATACATATCACGTAAAAGAGACAGTTAGTCTTAATTTCCGGCTTGATATACGTGTTTACAGATTTGTGCATGTGGGTGGTCACGTATGAAAGGGCTGCAATAGTGCACATGGCGAATTCTTTTGTTTGTGTGAAGCGTCGACTGTTAAAATTAAAGATTTTTTTAAATTTTAATATATGTTTTTATTACTTCCGTGGTATGGTTTTTTAAATATCTTTTTGAAGTGTTTTTCTAAAGCTGAAAGTCCGAAAGCTGTGTTCGATATGGAGCATTAGTGTCTAATATTCATTGAAACTAGAATCGCATCGTGTGGAATTATTTTGATGCTGATTTTGTACATTTTTACTAAGTAGAGGATTTATATTATGAAATGAATTACCAAGACCAGAAAATCCGATAAACACAGCATCCGACGTACGGAGCCACTGATAGCTGTTTCGACCTTATTAGACCTCCTCAGCAGTGTATACCGTGATCTCCCCCGTTAAAAATCGAATAGGCAACCACAGAATGCAGAAGCGAAAGTCTACCACTAAGCTACAGGTTCACATCACACACAAGCACTGCCAAATTAGCTTGTCATGGAAAATTGTTGCTCAATGGTAGAGTTTCAATTCTGTATTCTGTGGTTGCTAGTTCGATCTCCAGTGGGGAAGATCATGTTATACGCAGCTGAGGTGACCCACTAAGGTCGAAACTGCTGTCCCGTGATTCCGTATGTCACACTCATTGTTTGCTGGGTCTTTCATTTTCTTTAGAAATTTACTTCCTTAGCTTGCGGTTGTATGTTGGGATCAATGTATTTGACTTGTTTAGTTTCGTGATAGTTAATTGAGGAAATTACTGGTAGTCCAGGGTCGGTCATTTTATTCATTTTTTTAATGAATTTATAATAGTGCCTTGATGATCTTTGATTGGTTCCGTTGGAAGTACGTGAAGGATTTTTTTGTTATTTAGCTGGCTGCTTGTGTTATAATTATGTGTTCTCTGGTTGATGGTTTCATTAGAGCTTCGTGTTGTTAGGGTGTAATGTAAAAAAGGGTGGCTTTTGATGTCTTTTCTTATTGCCAGTTAAAATCTTGGGATGATTTCATCAATATTGTTGGGACTGAATTAATTATTTTTTTCTTTGAGTGAGTCTAGAATGAACAGCCCGTTATCTGATTGTCCAAAATAAGCTCTAACTTGAATGTTTCCGAAAAAGGATCTTTCATCGTTTTTAGTCTACCGTTATTAAAATGTAATAGACGAGGGCAAAAAATTGAGGTCTTTCTTCAAAGTTAAAATACATTTATGTTGAATTTTTATCCGTTTATACTTATTACACGACCATGTGGGTAATTTTAAATCCTCAAATCTTTTGAAGTATATTCACGTAAATTCCGAAAGCTTCTTAGTTGTTGTTAAAAAGTTTTGCATCTGCCTTTCTAGTGCATTGATTGGGTAACTCAATGATTTTGGGGTAATTGAATCTATTTAATCTGAGTCGGATTACCTAACTTTGGTTGTTAAAATACTTTCTTTTTGAGCTGTTTCTGTATCGGTATCAATCTTTGTATCAATTTTTATTGTGGGTCCAGCTCTCTTACGTTGAGGGCGTCTGCATATTTTTGTGGTTTGGTTCAAGAAGGTTACTCTCGTGGTACACTTAATTCTATTTTTGCACTTTTTAGGTGTGGTTTTCTATGTTTGATTGGAGAGAGTTTGTTTTGCATAGTCTTGGGTTCTGTTATTTGTTTTGGGAGTGGACTTCCTAAGATTTCTGTTTTTGCTGATTTGACTCGAAGGAATTTTTTTGCTTTTCATTATATTTTGCGCTTCGTTATTGCTGTCTTGATGTCATTGCATTCTTCCGTGATTGTTTTGTGTATTATGTGTCATTAAAGTCTTGGGATTTTTTTTCCGAATTATGTGGTGTTCTTCATAAAATCAAGAGAGAACTGTTCGATTTATTTTACCAGATCGATTGAAAGTCTTCATTTTAGTTAGTGACTGGGAGGTCCGGTTATGACGTGAAGTTGGTTAGGATGATTTTTTTTCTTTATGCAAGTTTGTAGTTACTGTAGATGTGATTTGTAACCAATAATTTTGTAGGTTTGGAGCACAGTTTCCTCATATGCCGAGTCTGTTATGTTATGGACGTTTGCGATAACCATTTCACACATTGCTTACTGGTAAGTTTCAGGTCTTGTTTTATTTCCAAGATTAAACAGGTAAATAATAGGCACACTGGACTATTACTTTTATTTAGTCAATATTTCGATGGTCCTAAACTAGTTTCGATCGTAGATTATCGTCAGAAGAGAAAGATTTTGTAAAAAAAAGGAACCTTTTTTTTAAAGATTACTAATTGTTTTTGAATGACTTTTGAAAATAACTCAGCGAAAAAATCCATATGAACAAACAAGGAAACTGGCCACGTCAAGGCTAGTTTGTAAAACACTCCTTCGAAATATAATCAAAACACATTAAACTAGATGCTGTCACTGTAGGTATATATATATATATATATATATATATATATATATATATATATATATATATATGCTACATAATTTATTCAATATACATCACATTTCACGTAGCATTTAATTCGTTCAAAAATTATAATTATATTTTTTCCCAAAAAAACTTTTCACAAATTTCAAACATCGTTTCCTTTTATTTACGAAAACTTTTTATTTTGGTGACCACCTAAGATTGATTTATTGATTGGATTTTATTATATACAAACCTTTACAGGTTATTTAATGTCACATATATATATGTATATATATGTGTGTGTGTGTGTGTGTGTGAGAGAGTAGGGGAATATATATATATATATACTGACACACACACACATATATATATATAGAAATACATTCAGACACGCACACACACACACACACACACACACACACACACACACACACACACACACACATATATATATATATATATATATATATATATATAATATTTTTAAACGAAAAGTTTGTAAGTGACATTTTTAAAGAGGGATCGCTCATTTGAACAAAGTGAAACATTTTACAGTAGAACTATTTTATGCTAATAGTTTGATTTGTACATAGTTAAATTGTTTCAAGTATTTCCATTTAACACTAACAATTCAATTTCACATCTGGCATTTGTTTGCACACAGTTAAATGGTTAAACAGTTCCTTTCGACCCTTAGGTGAGACCCTAACTCTTATTGCCACTCTCCATCAGAGTGGATCTGAGAATAATGGCAATGAATGGATGCTCTACATTCTTCAATGATTCAGAACTGTATCCTAATGATCAGATACAGTTTAGCATCATATCAGGATACTCATTGGAGATGGTTCTTCCCCTTCTGCAGAGATGCAGTCGTTGAATTCTACAGCTACGGCTGACCGACTTAGGTTGAGTCTAAAATTCAATCTTATTGAGGCTAGGATTTTTATTTCTAAATTGTAGGGCTTCCGAAATCAGTAATCTTTGTTATTTTGTTGTTCTTCTGTTATTGTGTTATCGGTAATAATTTTCCGAAATTAAACTGTACGGCACGAACCTTTTTTAGATGTTAGGCTTTTTAGCTGGTATCGGAATGATGCGTGGTGAGTCGTCTCAACGAGGTAGTTGAAGTTAAACCAACATATATATTTTTGTTTTCAGAGATACAATATACTAAATGACATTTAATTTAATATATAATGCTTGTTTCTAGCAAAACTCCAATCGATGGTGAGGGGGAATTATTTTAGTAACGAAGTAAGAAGTTTTTTTATCTGTTATAGTATCTGATAAGTTTTATAGTTTTTATTAGGATCAGTGGGGAGAATGTTTATTTGAATCTACGTTAAATTAATTTTGAATCAATTACTAATGTGCTTAAATGTCTTTAGCTTCTGATGCTATTTATTGAACCAAATTTTAAAAACAAACGCTACAACGTAACACAAGTATGAATAATAAACACTTAATTCTTACAAAGAGGCTATGTACTTGCAAAGGTTAAATGGCTTTTGATGATGGCCTAAGATTTGTCCAAAATTACTATGAACCAATTAACTACGGAACGTTTATAAGCCAATTCCAACCGGTTGTCCTAACATCCCCACGACAACTTAAAAGGATCAAAACAAAAATTTCAAGACAAAGGATGTCTAAACTGTTTAATCATATTTGTATAAACGAGGAAATTCTAACCACACACACACACACACACACACACACACACATATATATATATATATATATATATATATATATATATATATATATATATATATTATATGTGCATGTGTGTGTTTATGTAAAAATCATAAATTTCATGGACATCAATTACAATGAATGTAAAGAACTTAATGCTCAACGTTTATTTATTAATTTATTTATTCATCTTATCTAAGCAGTCAAGTATTATTAATATCTATTTTATAGGTTATTTTAACACTTTTAACTAATGGTCTTCCCTAATCTCCAAATTATGGAAGTTTTTTTTCAACCCTCTAGGACTCTTCCTAGTATTTGAGCGGATCACAGCAAGTCTGTGGCCTGAACATTCTTAATTCCCACAGAATCCTCAATTCATCCAGACTCTTTTCCAGATTCTTTAAATTCTCTTCAAGATTTCAGCCATGTTTGATAACGCTGTCACTTTCAATTTCTATAACTTTTTCAGTCCCAGGCAATGTCTAGAAATCTATCCATTTTTACACTTTTCGTTGTCTCTCTAATTTCTTGGAACTGCGAAATATTCTATTTCCTATGGACCCCTTTCTATTTCCTATCGACCCCTTTGTATTTACTATGGACCCCTTTGTATTTCCTATGGACTCCTTTGTATTCCCTCAGTGCCCTTTTGTATTTCCTATGGACCCCATTGTATTCCCTATGGATCCCTTTGTATTTCCTATGGACCCCTTTGTATTCCCTGAGTGCCTCTTTGTATTTCCTATGGGCCCCTTTGTATTTCCTATGTGCCCCTTTGTATTTCCTAAAGACCCCTTTGTATTTCTTATGTGCCCCTTTGTATTTCTTATGGGCCCCTTTTTATTTCCTATGGGCCCCTTTGTATTTCCTATAGACCCCTTTGTTTTTTCTATATGCTCCTTTGTATTTCCTATATGCCTCTTTGTATTTCCTATGGACCCCTTCGTATTTCCTATATGCCCTTTTTTTTCTTTCATGTCCGTTGTTTAACGATATCTATTTTTAATATCTACTGTCATTATTTATACAACAGCGAGAAACGCAACCCTAGATAGGATAAGAAAGTATTAGGTGATGGTAAGGTTTGAGACAAAAGAGGAAGTGGTTTCTTATCTTAAAAAATAAAGCAATACGCACTTTTTCCTGCGTTCACTCGAAGTTAAATAAAATGTCAGCCAGTAAACGTTTAATGACGTGAAAATATTCGGAACGTTTCAGGAAAAATATGTTAATATATATACGAGCCGAACGAACAATTGATTATCATATCACTTTTGATCTGATGTTTGTTTTAAAAAGTTTAGAAAAAGAAAATCTATGATCGTCTCAATATTAAAAAAAAATGATTGGAACTTGAACATGGTTAAGTTATTTTCAAATACACTCGATCTCCTCAATAGGAACTTGCAAAAGCACAGATAAAAATAAACCAATGATTTAGATTCTTCAGTGAAATCTATGATTTTTTCCTGAAAAATATCAACGTCATATTCTCGTCATTATTTCTTTCCGTGATAAATTTATATTCTTTATTTGATATAAAAAATAACTTTATTTTCCTTCTGTTCCATCTTATTTCACACTATCGAAGTGGGAAAATATGTTCTTCCATTTTTAGAGTATCCTATTTTGTTTCTTTTCGGTTTTATGTCTCGCACCTTTTCCTTGTCGGATTATCAAGTCACATGCTTCAAAGAAATTAAGACGGAAAGTAGTTTGAACAGGAGAAAAATTAAAAAAAAAACAGCAAAAAACAAAACAAAATATTTTCCTTTTGCCGTTAGTGGCAATTTCATGAAAATACTCTTTTAACTATTATATCAAAGCATTTATTAATAAACGAAAGTTTAGCTGTAAAGAAAGATATTATATGTGACTTTTGAGGTATATATACGTATGCGTATACATCTGTTTGATTATGATAAATAATTAAGGCTAAAAGCTTTTTTTCATCTTTAAAATTTTTAAAGTGATCTATTCACAAAAATGAAAAAATGTATTTCGAGTAAAAAATAATACCAAAAAAATCTCACGATAGACTCTTTCTCCATGTAACTCTTCTGTGGAGGTGACATACGACACGTAGCCACGACGTATTGAGTCGTGAGTTTTTATTCTATATATATATATATATATATATATTGTCATCCACAGAGAGACTGTTTCGTTCTATCAGAACTCTTCAGTGTGGCTAGACACGTAGGACGCTCGAAGCCGGGATCGAAACCCATCCAACGTTACTTTAGACTAAGTCTCAGACCACTCGGCCACGTTGGCTAAGGGAATCTTTAAGGTATAATGTAGCAACAGCAGCAACAGCTGCAGCAGCAGCGTCCGTTTGTTTACATTTTTTTAATACCCTATAGGCTACCAGAGTGCCCAATTCTTTCGAATAGCTTTACATTATGCGACCGGTGGCCGAAAATTCTTTCGCTAGAGTGCTCAACTCCCATGGGGGAGCGTATATATATATATATATATATATATATATATATATATATATATTGAGTGTGTGTGTGCGATTGTAAGAGAGAGAGACACACAGAGACAGACAGACAGGTAGACAGACAGAAAGAAAATCAGTTTTTAAAACTTTACTCAGTGTTACGTTTTCCTGATGTCCAAAATGTTGACAGCAATTACTGGAATCTTGAGTATTTCAATTTTGACAAATATTGCTGGCTGTTCCTCAAAGTTTCTTCCAGACGACAATTTGGAAAATAGTTAGGAACAATAAAGAAACCAGTAAAGAAGACCATTTTGATATGTGCCACTAATTTAGTGGAATAAACGAGCTTTTCAAAATTCGGTTTCTTAAAAAAATGTATACAACTGCCAAAAAAGTTAACACCCATCCAATTCCTCATTAGACAATTCTATAAGAAAATAACAATTCCAACGAAATATAAAGCAATTTGCAAGATTAGAATGTCTTCAGTAGAAGTTAAAATAAAATGTCTATTAATACTTTGAGTATGCTAATAAAGCGTGTACTAACGCATAGGAAATTCATAAATTGAATTACCATGAACCGAAAATCCGCCGAACAACTACGCACGACATACGGGAACACTGGACAGCTGTTTCGACCATTTTATGTCTCATCAGCAGTATATACCATAATCTCCACCACTGGAGATCGAACCAACGACCACAGATTACAGTGTTGAAACTCTACAACTGAGCTACCAGTTCACATCGCTCACAGGTAACGCCAAATCAACTGCTGATTAGACCTAATATGGTCGAAACAGCTGTCTAGCGTTCCTGTATGTTGTGCGTGGGTGTTCTGGCGAATTTTCTGGTCATGGTAATTCAATTCACAATATTAATTCCTGTACTTAAAGCATAAAAACATGTACAGGAAATTAATAGTTTTTTTGTTTAATGGCACATCAACATTCGTGGGTTAGTTAAAGCCTAAGCCATCCTTGTTGAAGAAGACCAATGGTATTAATTAACCCAAAGCTAGAAGAATAAGTTAATTCATACGTTTCCTAAATATTAACCCGAAAGTTAATGTATTTGTGACACTGGAGACTTATTTACAACGACGTCGCCTTTAGAAACCATTTAAAAACAAATCGTGTATCCGCGGGGAAGTTTATATTAACAATCAGCGTTAGCAGATTATTAGAATGAATAATATTGTGTTGTATAGGAGACAAATTGGATGACAACTCAATAGAAGCCATAACAATAATAAATCCACTAGTACAAAGGCACAAAACAACGGAATATTCAAAGATGGATTCAAGATTGGAAGACAAAGAAAAATAAAGTCTCGTGAGGACCATCAGATTGTGAGACTCTCTGGATAAATACTTATATTAACAAGTAGGTTTATTTGAGAAACAAAGGCGTGTTAACTCCAGCATCCCCCCAAGCACGGTTCGAAAAAGTCTACCAGTCTTCATTCGTAATTTTCTATCTGATGACTATTTCCCACACCAATACATATGGCAGCCATTCTTTTAATCATTTTGTGCAAAACACAGGATTATGCAAGTAGAGCTATCTTCCTATCTATCAAACCGAGTAACTGTCTCTTTTTTCATAAGTTGGCTGTTTTGTTGGTTGTTTTGTTTTATGGCGTATCAAAACTTTTTGGATCATTTAACGCCGAATTGAATTTCAAACAATTCAGTTTAGTATAAGTATAGTTTTGGTTTACAGACTGTTATATGTCAAGACAGTTCAGTTAAATTTCAAAACAATTCTATTTCAAACAATACAGTCTAATTTTATTTAAAAACAGTTCTGTTTAAATCAGTTCAGTTTAGCATAAGTACGTAGTTTCATAAATACAAAGGTTCAATGTAAAAAAAAACAACAAAACAGTTCCATTTCAAACAATTCAGTTTAGCATAAGTACACAGTTTAGTTCTATTTAACCCATAGGGCCATATCATGTGCTACCACTCCGAGCCAGAGTGGATCTGGGAACGACAGCAATGAAGGGATACTCCGCATTCCCTAAAGTTCCCACATTACTGGAACCTCACCATCAGATTGTTTATTGTCATACTGGGCACTCGTTTCTTACCCCTCAGCAGAGATGCAGTCGATGTATACTATAGCCCCAACCGACTGCACAACTTCTTTTTTTTTTTTTAATTGGCTGAAAATTTATATCAATAAAAAGATTTTGAGACAAGAAGGGTATCGAACGATTAATTTTTACATTTTAAAAAAAGGTTTTCCTGGTGCTTCCAATAATGTAAAACCCGTTTAAATAAAGTTGCTTAATGGCAATTGGACGGTTTTAAAGAAAATTGATGTTTCATTCATTTTAAATTGTATATTGGTAAACATTTACGTTACTTTTTGAAATAACCTGGTATACATTTCAGCAGCATGAAAATCAATTTGAGGATCGAATTGCAGCAAGTATCTTTAAATCTCCTTCTTCCTCAAAAATCTTATAAAGTTATGCGGTTAATATTGTCATAACTCCACCTTTGATATACAGCAGATGGAAACGTTTTGATGTAATATGATGTGTCCTCATAGATGATACTTGGTATGTCCTAAACATACCGCTTTTTATGCATAGAACTTTCAGAAGAGTTACTTTGCAGATCTTGTTCTGGGGTTGATAATTTTAAACCTTCTCATTTTCATTCAGTCTTACTTTGAAATATTTTAGATTGCTGCGTTGTGGGTCTCAGCAAAAGTTGTTGGTGATAAAGATGAATTGAAGAGATGACGACGGGCTCATAAGAAAAGAAAAAGTCAGACAGCGGATGACAGAAAAACACCTCTCACCTTATTTTTAGTGCTACAAACTCCCCGTAAAACGGTTCCAAAAACAAGTAAAAAAAAAAAAATTCGTCCGAAATCTTGGCCCGCCTCTGATGTCGTTCTATGTGCCCTGAATACAACTAACGAGGTGATTTTCTTCATAACCGTTTCTCGCATCTACCACAAGAGTTCTCATTGTTAAAAATTTGTTGTTCTACACACATCTGCATACCAGCTATAGTCATGGTGGAAAGCAACCATTTTGTTAAATATATTTTCATTACTACTATAATATTGGGTCATCTAATTAGATAGGTTGGTTGGTTTGGTTTTTATGGCATTTCAACTTTTGTAGGTTATTTAATGCCGAATCCATTTTTATCCAAATAATCAGTTCTATTACCAAAAATTCAGCTTAGCATGATTACAGAGTTTAATTGTCAAAATAGTTCTATTTCAAGCTATGCAGTTAAGTCAAATAGTTCTAGTTAAGCTAATTCACTTTAGTATAAGTATAGATTTTGTTTACACACAGTTGAATGTTAAAACAGATTTATATTAAACATCAGTTTGGCGTAAGTACGGTTACAATGTCAAAAAGAGTTCCATTTCAAACAATTCAGTTAAGCATAAGTACGCAGTTTAAATCTAAGTTTACGGTTTAATTGTCAAATTTATTCCTATTTCAAGCTATTAAGTTTAGTCAAACACTTCTATTTCAATCAATTCTGTTTAGCATTAGTATGCAGTTTAGTTCTATTTAACCCATAGATAGGGCCCTATTGGGTGCTATCATTCTGTGTCAGAGTGGACCTGGAAGCAATTTGGTGCAGTTAGTGTATTCTACAATACACTGAGTTAAATGTCAAAACAATTTTATTTAGATAATTCAGTTTTGCTTAAGTAAACAGTTTAGATGTAAAACAGTTCTATTTCGAACAATTCAGTTTAGCATAAATGCGCAGTTTAAATGCAAAAAAAAAAAAAACTCAAGAAAACATGGTTTATTTATATTTAATCCATAGATAGGACCTTTATCAGGTGCTACCACTCCGGGCCAGAGTGTGATCTAATTAGGAGTATTTTTTTTTTATTCAAAGAAAAATTAAACAAAATGCTTTTCAGGTATAATTCACAGCAGTTCTTGTGTCAATATACTCCTTAATTAACTCAGTCGTGTAATTCTGGTTTGCTGATTTTCCTTTTGGTAAAATTAAATTCTTCAAGTAACTAATTTTAATTACACTGCTTTTTATTTCAGATGTCACACCGTGTGGAGTCGACAATCTCATAGAAAACAAAAAAGATGAAAGTAGACACGTGGTCACAAAAATGTTACTCTAATTTTCGGTGTTGGAACCTCCTTCGAAAAAACTGGGAGGCATGAACTGGTATTACAGAATCGATTAAAGATTTGTCCGACAAACCTTTGCTCAACTCTAATGAGGCGAGGTCATTAGTCCGGAAAATTAGTCGTTCCTTGTCGTTCTGCCAGTAATCTGACTGGTCCTTTATAAAAAAAAAAATCCCCAAAACCTTTGTGTGATCGTTTTTCGTATGTATCGCAAGCGTTCCGTTGATTAATATTTTCTTGTCAGTCCCATAGTTGGGCGCCAGGGTCACTGATGGTGGAAAATGGTTACTTCATTACATTCACATTCTGTTCTTTTCTTATCTTATATTACTTGTCTTCTGAAAACTACATGTCATATCTCTTCTCGTTTTGGGCTTCTCTTAACTGTTGCGTACCTTTGTATCTTATTGTTATTATTTTAAGTGACACGTTTTCTATTGGGTTTACCGTTGGACCACATTAACGCCACTAATCTTTTTAAAAAAGTTTATGTACATCACATATGAGCTTCTGCCTGCTTTGTTTGCGTTGGCCATCACTTGTGTATATGCAACTAGATTGAAATACGCATAGATTCTGTATTGATAAAAATGTTTTATTGATCCATAGGCCAAGTGTTAAATCATGATTCATTCCACCAAATTTGTTTTGTAAGATCAAGTGTTCACAGTGAGTAAGATATACTTTTCATTAAGCAGTGTCCATAAATATTTTGGGATTTCAAATTAGCGTTACATTTTCAGTGATTATTATTTTTGTTCAAATTGTTAATAGACCTATTTTTCCTTTCATGTTTCATGTTTTTTAAGTTCTCAAAATGTATTAGCAACTTTGGTGCAAATAATGTATTTTTATCCTAATTATTCAACGCATTAAGTTTTTACACTAGCAGTATCCACCATGTCAACGGGGCTTAGAATATATTTACTGTATTCTCTGTAGAGGGATAAGCTACCCATCCTCTAAAAAAAGTGCTCTGCATATGACACAAAAATGCATCGATTGGTGAGGTTCCTATTCTAGAGCTCTAAAAAATATGGATTATTACTTCATCACTCCTACATCTTCTCTGATACGAAGTGGTTGTATCTGCAGGGCTCTATTATCTGATCAAATAGATAAGTTTGAAAATAATTATACTAGATATGAAAAAGTGATGAAATATAACTGTGTGCAAATTATTTGTCTTAAGAAGAGTTACTATTATCATTAGTTATTTGAAATTATATGAAACAAATGATTATGATTAAATAAAAAAGCAGGTGTCTGAAACCATACAGTTGTGTATGAAATAATATGTTTGAATAAGAATACATTAAATCATAAAACTGTGTACAAATGGCTTTCACTAGATAGGAATAATAAGTAAGTAAAGTTGGCGACCGGAGTCGAGGGCAACCCGAAGGCTCCACTTTTAATAGCTGCTACACCATGGTGTAGGGAAGGACTCTACTCCTTTCCCTGGATGGTTCCAATTTACTCTTGATGCGTACCTCATAATGCTGAGTGTTAAGCAAGGCGGCATCAAGTGCCATTTTTTGAGTCTTTGGTATAACTCGATCTGGGATTGAACCTCGGTCTCCCGGACCATTGGCGAACACTGTAACAATTATGCCAATAGCCCAGTATAGGAATAATAGATATCTTATGTTTGTTTGCCAAAAAACCCTTAAGAAACAGCACCTGAGAAAACGTAATTATAAAAGACCAATAAATCCGAATCCCAAACGAATAGGCTTAAAATAATCTGACCGTTTGTCATGCCAGTCAAATAAATCAGTCAATGAACTGGTAGTATCTATGAGTTGTCTCAATAGATTTAATTGAAGTAGTCTTTTTTGTCTTTTTTTAGTATTGCACACCTCTTGATTCTCCCTATTCTTTCTCAATTCTTCCAACCTTTTTTTCAAGGCACCACAAAACTGCTCCATGATGACCATAAATAGAGGATACAATTGTCTCTTGTCTGTGCCATGAATAGGCTGACTACATCTCCTGTGAGAGGTTATATACCCAGCTCTTAAAAATGTACGTGCTATATATGACACTGAACTGCATCAGATGGGGTGACACAAATTATGGAGTTCTGAGAAGGAGAATTTGCCATTTCTTTTATTCAAAATGATGAGACCAGTTAAAGTCAAATATATAAGTTTGGTATAGTTTCAAAATAATCCTGAACTACATTATTACATGAGTGATTTAAGAAGTCTTGTAACAAAATATGAAGTATTTACTTGTTTAAAATGATTTT
This sequence comes from Sepioteuthis lessoniana, assembly GCA_963585895.1. Classification (NCBI taxonomy): domain Eukaryota; kingdom Metazoa; phylum Mollusca; class Cephalopoda; order Myopsida; family Loliginidae; genus Sepioteuthis; species Sepioteuthis lessoniana. Next base: position 13,758,263 of record OY757904.1, on the reverse strand, counting down.
GGAATACATTATTACACTGGCTCTTAAAAAATATTGTTGCAACTAAGGAGGAAGTATTTATCTGTGCAAAAATGTTCTCAAAAATATGTTTTGTACGCACACAGTTGAAAACCATAATTATCAGGAGGTGTAATGGTTAAAGCGATGGTCTGAGAAATCGTAGAACGCGAGTTCGAACTCCAGTCACGCTATTACGTTCACTTTCGGACAAATACCCTTGGGAAATGTATGAACCCCCTTATCCTCTCGGCCATGGGTTAAATAGCACCACCACTGTTCTTCTAGGAGAATAGGTTTGGCATTAAATAACCCACGAAGGTTGATATGCCATTAAACAAAGAAACCAAACCAAACCATAATTATCAAAATGGCTACAAACCAACCAACCAACCATTCAACCAAGTGTCACCTTCATGCTTTGGGGTGTCCTCGTGGTGTAATGGTTAAAGCGATGCACTGCGGAATCGTAGTACGCGAGTTCGTACTCCAGTCGCGCTATTACGTTCACTTTCGGGCAAATACCCTTGGGAAAGGTATGAACCCCCTTATTCTCCCTCCAGCTATGGGTAAATAGTAGGACGGACTTGGTTCTTCAGCCTTGGTGAGGCAACTAGTCTAGGAGAAGGAAAACTCTGAATTCAAACCTGTTAAACTCCGCTTAAAAATTGACCTTGTGTCATATCCTGCCCGAGCGGAGGGGTTGGTAAATAGTACCTTCATGCCTTGCAGTGTATTTAGATCTTGGTCAAAGTCGAGATAGGCTTTTAGCTTTTCAGATTTTATTCTATCCGACTGTGTTTCTTAATTTTTATTTACAAAAAGTCCGATGTTTCATTGTTTCATCATTTATAGGGCATTTATACAAATTATAACTGATAATATACTTTGAGGATAAAATGAAAGAAACTCACCTCAATAATCGTAAATTCTCTTGAATATACTTCCTGATTTTTATAGGGTCAAGATAGATTCAATTCTACTTTGGATTTCAATTTCCTATATCCTTAAACCATCAATAATTAGCCCAACAGTTAATTTGTGCATGCATATATATATATAGAACGGTTTCAATTGACGTCACTTTAAATTATTAATTTCGTATAGGGGTTTTATTTTTTCGGTTTTGTCTGCCGTGCAGCGAACATAAGTCCTTTGGGCACTGTCTATAAAGAAAACAGCACCATGCCGCAATTTACTTCGCCAGAAATTTAAAAAAAGGTTTACCGTACTGGTTAGCGTTCACACTGAAAATGTGAGTACGAAGATTTTTGCGCACTTGGTCGTCAATCTCAGAACAGAGCTGTGGATAGCAAAAATTTAGATAAGTCTAATGGTAATTACGAAGGTAGGGCAGCTCAGAAGATTCCCTCTAATCCTTCTGAGAAGAAAAGAACTCTACAATTTGTTGGTGAGATCCAGGCCGTGATTGACAGGATACCCGCTGATCAATCAGGTCCATTTAGTTTTCATTTCGGAGTGTCAGAGTTTCTTATCAGACGCTGGCTTCCTCTATCCGCACGAGATGTACAGATAGAGATGAAAACCAAACACTTTGTCTACACGGTGTTTATGGCCTAAGAGTCAACACGGAGGAAGTAGTGTTGACCTGGATCAAGAGGGTGGCTGTCGATAGATCCTACGTTTGGGAACATGACACCGCGTCATTTTACACAAGCAGGAGAACCCAGTCTCGGCTGTGAGAGCATTCTTGTAACAACGATGACTAACTCCCCAGAATATAACCCCATGGATTATTATGTATGGGGAGTGGTTGTGTTAGAGACCGACAAAATTCAGTGCAACATCAATGATGAACTGAAGGCAACGATAACTGCAGGTATGAGATGTCAGTGTTATTTTCATTTTTTGCTTAGTTTAGATGACAATATACCCATCGGACCCTGCATAAATATACCGTTTCTTCTTTTTATCCATTTTACGTCTTCTGGAAAATATTTTGCAAACTCTTCCAGAAACCTTTCTCTTGACAAATGACATATGACACGTAAAGCCAAAAATAACTAAAGTCAATTGAAGGCCACTTACCAAGTAATATGTACATAGATTAACAAGTAATATTTTTTTTAGAATTTATTTATCTCATATATATTAAAAAGTAACCATGCAAAACAACACAGCAAACCAATATTCTTTATGATAACATTTAAAGCCTAGTGATTTACAATACGTTTTGGGGGAATGCAGCGATTAAATGGTTGCAATAATGTTTTTCTTTATTACTTCCATTGTAGTTATGAATCATACGAATCGAGATATTGTTATTTGATTTTATACTGGCTCTTTTTCCAAAGAAAATTTTGTAACTTTAGATATTTGCAATATCCAAATTGGACAAAAATCGTTTCTATCCTTATTAATTCTTTAATTTAATGTCAACCATTATCTGCCCACTAAATAAGATGAATGGATTTACATGTAAAATAAATGAGTAAAATAGATAAGAAGATTAGATCTGATGCCTCAGATTAGAATTTAAAAAAAGATAATATAGTAATAGTGTAAAAGAAACACAAATAGATTCATCCATTATTTAAATCAGTTCCAGTAAAATTATTCTTTTCAAATGCATAACGCGAAACAACAACAAAAATCGTAACAGATAAAATTAAATTCTGATAAAATGTCTCATTTAGTATCTGATTTATGGCATGTTTTACGATGTGTGTTCTCTTCATATATGCGATATCATAAAATTTTCTGTTTCTTTTTTCGCACTTGATGCTATTGTACTGTATCAAAGACGGAAAATCGATAACCTATTTATCTGAAACCTTGGTCTCATTTACTTAATCAAAACTTCGATCAACTTTTCGATGATTTTCATTACTATATACGGGCACAGACCTAAATGTCTCACTATACTTCCTGATTACTTCCTTTTTTAAGGTCTTTGATTTCTCTCTTTCCCTCCCTCCCTCTCTCTCTCTCTCTCTCTGATTCTTCTTAATATGGAATGAATATATTACAGGAAACAGAGTCTTCCCTAAGGTATATTAGTTTTAAAATTAATACTTTTGACAGATGCTACTCGTTCTTACTGGTAAATACTTTTCACAAATTCTAAAAGCAGTATTGGTTGTATGAAAACCTTTGCCAGTGTCGTGCAGTTGTTGAATTTAAAATGAGTTGACTACTTGATGAATTTATAAAGAGATAGCTATATTATTAACCTCAATGCTGTCTGTTAAATTAACAGTTGCTATTTTACACACCTTTCATCACCTCTATTAATCTGCGAGGGGGGGGTCAGTCGAGATACCCTCGAGAGTATGCGAGTATGAATATTTCTTATGGTTTGTACGGAAATATTTTCATTTGTTATGGATTATGTGGAAGTATTTTCGTCAACCATCTCAAATGAACTGACAGTTTTTTTGTTTTTTTTTTTAATTTGCAATTTTTCTTCCCAAAGACTTATATACAAAGGCAAGAGATTCTAGTTTGCCCTAGGATTTATGCATAGATGTGGCAAGAAGTGATGCTTCCGTGTTTTTTCCAGTTCATTTACGTGAAGTAAAATGCAAAAAGCTTCAATTAGAATTTGAACAAGGTATAAAAGAAAAATTAGAATTTATACATATAATTTTATTGAAGTTACCTTAGTCCCTCATAATGTAATAAATAAGTAAGAAATTGATCAAGATCTTTTATGAATAGATAAATACTACAATAATTTATTGCAAAGCCAAACGAGTAATACTCACCACTAGTGTGTGAGATTACTTATGTTATCATTGTACCACTAAAAAGTGACACACTCATTAATTATCAAATTATCAGCCCACAAGGACACAGGTGTAAGATTGCTTAGGGAACATCGTTCATTCTACGCCATTAATAGTCAGCATAGCTTGCGTGCTAAATACTGACATCTATCGCGAAACATGGAATGAAACAATAAACATTATAACTAAAACATTGTACCAGCGTAAACTCTTGCCTGAAATATGAAGAAAATTATCTTCTCTAGATTAAAGGCAAATTAATTCTAAACCTAAAGACTCTTTTACTCTCTCTCTCTCTGTCTCTCTCTCTCTCTGTCTCTCTCTCTCTCTTACAGACACACCCAGACTCACGCATATATACATATATGTATGTATCATCAAGGTGTGCTGATGGTAGAGACCCCTCACTCTCTCGCTATTCTTTCAAATAGTCCATCACTCCTGGCAGGTCAACTACACTCCCGCTAGCGTCCGGCCGGAGCTGATGCATATGGGTTTTGCAAGCAGGCCAACACTAGTGTGTTCAGGTGTGGTAGTTCTTTGTAGAACGTCACTTAGGAGTTAATCCTAACTTCAACAGCAGTGTCCATCATGACTTGTTCGTCTCGGGTTATTTCGAAGATGGGATGAAAGTGGCTGTATAACAGCTTATTTGCGGTGTACTGCATTCAGGATTCGTTCAAAACAGCAGGTAGCTTTTTTTTTAAGTTACCATCAAGGTTTTGTTTTTTCGAATGTTTTTCGTTGGATTCAAGGGTATACATTAATACAGTAATACCGATACAGTCTCAGCCTAGAAGAAATTTAGTGTTACTTTATCCGAGAAATCATATTAAATTCATGCCCTCAGGAGGTGGACGTTGACATCGCTTTCAGTAAATGAGATATTTCTACCAAGGTATGTAGACCGGTTTACTAATTCCCCCACCTCTCTCTCTCTCTCACACACACACACACACACACTCACGCACACAAACATACGCACACAGATACACACACATACGCACACACACATACACATACGCACACATATGCACACACATATGTACACACACACACACACACACACACACATACACACACACACATATATATATATATATATATATATATGAGAGGAAAGAGAAAAACAAAGAGGAGAGAAAAATAAAGATAAAGGGGTTTGTAAGCGAAAAATATCGATAACATTGATAAATCTTTTTAATTTGTTATTAAACCCGATCAGTTTTTTTTCTTAAGTCATCATCGGTAACTGTCTAGGCAGAGAGTATTCCAACCTATCAAGCTTACAAACGCAAAGAGGGCATTTGGTCTTATGAAAATCGAAGGCTTTTTTTAGACGTTTTATTCAATAAATAGAAGCTCAGTTATCCCCTGAAAACTTTTCATATTTCAAAATATTTTTGTCCTCCTTTAAAAACATTCACCTGCCAAAGAGAACTGTAAGATTCAGCAGTTAAATATTATATTCGAGTTTCGTAATTGATTTATCTGTTTATAAGAATAGTTCACTAACAATCGAATTTTTGTCTTTGACTATATTCCTGTAAATCGTCTTCGTCTACCAACATTTTCACTAGAAAAACATTTTTTCAATTAGATTTTCTCTTCTACCGTAAGCATTGGAAATCGAGAAAAACTCAACAGAAATATCTAACAATGCTACATATGTTTCTCCATGACTTATCAAATACCAATAGAAATGAAGGAATTCTCTAAATACATACCAGAGGTCTGTACATTCGTATGTATGTCTAATCAAGAGCCAGACTTGGATAGTTGTACTTGGGCCAACTATCTTGCCAGGATATGTCAATGATCGGCAGACATTCTTAACAATTAAACACTGTCATCTTCTGTTGAAAGTGCATCGTAGCAGGCGGAAACATGTCTTGCGATTTGGAAATTTCGAATGTAGATGAACGAAACCACACAGTAACTTATCAGCGAGAGATAACGGAGAAGACAGTCGTTATTGTCGTGAAGAGAAGCTACTTGGCTCGACTTCAGATTTGGAAATCGACAAATAAAGACGTCTTCGACGTTAGATTACTCAGAAAAGGAAAGCAAACGTATACGAATTGATTCTATCAACATGAAAAATAAAAATATAATCAGTATGTTGACAGCTGAAAGCTAACTTCTCACTCTATCCTCGTTTACGTGATACGTACGCATCTTTGTGGAAAATATAAGATCTTAATAGATATATGCAATTTTTAAATATTTCATCCAAAAATGCCTTAATCTTTAGACGAGTGAACACCAGGAAATATTTTCTAAATAGAAAATGCAGAAATATAGAAATTAAATATTTTTCTAATTTCAATTAAAATATCTGTAATTTTCATGGCTCTGATCAGTCTATTCTTGATTGTGCTGATAACTTCTAAGAAATCACTCGTAATTATCTTTTGTACTAAAATGCGAATCCCTAAACAATTTTAAAATAATAGACAGTATTTATTGCAGTGTACGTTATTACGATTTATATATTAATATGCGTGGTGTATTCAATATGTTTCCAGACTTATTTTGTACAGGCATTTAAAGTTGATGTAGGCTCTTGGAAATTCAGTATGTTATTGCTATACATCTTATGAGATGACTGACCAATTTTTTATGATTTCAGGTTCAAATGAACAGTTACATCAGCAACTGGAATACACCCTACTAAAGCCTCATTGTCACAGCTGGTGAATTTCAAAAATGCAATCTGGACGTGAGGCACTTTAGAAGAACATTATACAATTAAAAAAATTCTGTTTTATTATTTGAATAAAAAAAGGCAACAGTAACGTATGGAATGCTTCAGAATGCTTTTCGACCTTGCATGAACCGAGAATCAGTTTTCGAGTGGCATAAGAGATTCAAGTAAGGCAGGGAGTCTGTAAGGGATGATGAGAAGTGTAGGAGTAAGGAAGTCAATACATCAAAATTGATAGGCCAAAGGGTTAAGGTTAGGGTTAAGGTAAATATGTTGAGGTTTTAAGGGAGTTCAGCCAGATCTTCCGTCGGAAGAGGCCAGCACTCTTCAAATTGGGTCAGTGGCATTTCCACCAGGACAATGCACCAGTCCACAACTCCATCCTTGTCACAGACTATTTGACCAAGATGGGCATCAAGACAGTTCCTCGCCGTCCCTATAGTCCAGACCTTGCTCCCTGTGACTTTTGGTTATTCCCTAAGCTCGGAGGCTGTCGTTTTAAGACAATTGAGGTGATGAAAGAGGCTGTAAAGAAAGTCATTGAGATGCTCACGCAAGAGGACTTCCATGGGACCTTCCAGAAGTTGTTGGAACGTTACAACTAGTGCATTGCAGCCGGAGGAAACTACTTCGAAGGGGACTAGAGTTTCATGTGTGTACTATCAATAAAATTGCCCATACGAAAAAAGTCTGGAAACTTATTTAATGATCCTCGTTAAGTGAGATCTTTAGGATCAGCCACGAGTTTGTATTTATTATTAGTTCTTTTTAGTTGGTAAAGATCAGTTTCTTATCGATAATAACAAAAAGGTTTTCTTTTTAAGATAAACTATCCATTCCCCAATACAGAAATAGATGCAAGCACTCTTTCTGATATTTGCTTCAGAAAAATTATCCTGCATTTGGAAAATATCTAATATCTTCATTTATGTTAGTTTTACGAAGTCTGTCGTCTAGAAATTAATTGGAGTTGCCGTATAAAGAAAAACACTTACACATACATTTTATCTCCTTTAAGATATTTTTTGCTGACAAGGATGTTCTTTATTTCAACTGGAAATAGTACTGTAAATCTTCTCCTGACACTGTCATCAGATGGTTCATCACGAAAAATTAGATATTTTCAACAATTACCAAATGTCAATCTATTTGAAATAAGAACTTACATTCGTGGGTATGGGGAATTTGGATTCCTCTAGTCTGTCTAACTCATTATGCCCTCACCTTGTCAATTGGGGCTGTAGAATAAGTATACTTCAGCTTTGCAGAGATGTACCCCTTACAACTACTGCCCTAGATATTGCACTTGAGACATCTGATAGTGAGTCTTCAGTTCTATAGCTTTGGGGAATGTTGAGAACATATTCATTGCTCTTAGTTCCTTGTCAATTCTGATTCGTAAAGGCAGTATCCCTTAAGGGTCCCATCTATGGGATAAATAAAACAATTTCATCGTTTATGCTACTTGAAACCATTTAGCAGTGTTCCAACGAAGGAATAATGATGAATAACATTAGTTGAGAGCAATACTTGAAATCATTGAGTACCCTGGTTATGACAATAAATGTCTTCATTGCTGTTATATATATATATATATATATATATATATATATATATATATATATATAAGTATTCTTTGATCCAGTTAAACCAGAGTAGGGAGTAATTCCATCAGGACAAGAAATTATTCATGAGTGAATATTTACATTTTCCTAGTAAATAGCTCAATGTTACAATAATACAGAGCAATAAATTCTTTAAGAAAAACAACAAAACCGGTCACATAGGATTATAAATTTATTTCCATCCTGTTACGAATTTTTGAAATTTTCAAAAATACGAAAAAAATTAACAGGATTTCTTCAGATCTTTTATCTATCCCCTCCCACTTTTTTTTTCTGTGTCTATTCTATTTTTTTTTTCTTTTATCTAAAAGATCTGAAGAAGTCCTGTTAATTTTTTTTCGTATTTTTGAAAATTTCAAAAATGAGTAACAGGATGGAAATAAATTTATAATCCTATGTGACCGGTTTTGTTATTTTTCTTATAATATATATATATATATATATATATATATATATATATATATATATATATAGTCCAGAAAGCCTTCTCTTTGTAAACAGAAGGAATGCTTGCTTGGACTTAATGCCGTTTCTATTTGACCTTTTTTCCCCTCTCTCTTCCCAGTTCTGCTTTTTATCTATCTATCTATTTATGCAATATATTCACTGAATTTATGAAATTTGTTAACATGAATTTAGTTTTGAGGCCGTCATGAACCGGCAAACTGATGTTGTCTCCATGGGTTCTCCTTTGGGATTGGTATAAGCGAATATTTTTGTGGGTTTTTATTAATAGGGACACCTATATGTTCCTGAAAAAAAAACTGAATGTATTTTCGTTATGTCAATTACACATTTTGTTTCTTCAGTTGCTCAAGGGACACTGTCTTATTTTTCACTTCTATCAACAATGTTCACCCAGCCCTTTAGTTTACTCTAGACAAGAAAGCTAATTCTGTGTATTGAAGTATTTTCTGTTTCCTGTTTCCTCACGTCGATATAAAGAAAACCCACTTTCACCGGTATGTATATCCTTAAGGACTCCTTCTGTCCAACTAAACAAAAAAATCAATCTCAGACATAGAGGGCTTTAATGATTTGCTTTGAGTTTAAACTTGATGAAAAGATGAAGTTTATTACTATTACTCTTAATAACAAGGGAATTTCATTAGATCTTATAAAATCTCTGATTATAAACAAAATCTCTAATTTCAATATAACCAAATTCTGCACAAAGATGGTATGTTTATCGACACCTTTATTGGCAAGGAAATATCAGCGATAGACTAGCTAAGTTGTACGTCAATGTTATTTTACAGCCAACTCAAGTGCTGGTTTTTCGAGAAAAAAAAAACGATCCTGCCATCTACTCAAATGGACTTTCTCTCCAGCATAAAAAAACTCGACTATTTATTCGTTTAATTGTAGTTGTGACTTGCATTAAATAGGATGAAGTTGTGAGATAATAGAATTTATGATTGAACCACATGCTTTTACGAAGATCCTGGATTTTATTGTCCTTCCTTTGTACGTTCTGATATTATATGATATATATATATATATATATATATATGTATGTCTTCAATTGTAAGTGCGCCAAGAAATTTATTGTTGACGCAATATCAATTTTAAGAAAGTCAATGTTATCTTTCCATCTAAAATTTAAAAAAAAAATCATTTTCAGAAGGCCCAGGCAGACTTATCTTGGTAAACAGAAAGAAGGCTTGCTTGGACTTAATGTAGTTCCTATTTGACCTCCTCTTTTTCCCTTCTCAGTTCCCATTTTCCAATCAATCTATTTACGTAAGAGAGAGAGAGAGAGAGAGAGAGAGAGAGAGAGAGAGAGAGAGAGAGAGAGCAGGCGTAATTTAAAAAAGGAAATCTAAATAATGGTTTCCTTTAACATAATTTAAAAACTATCCACATCTTAAATTTTAAAGATTCCACGGTGTTAGTTTATATAAACAATAAGAAGCGCCTGTAAATTGTTGAAACTAATACATTTCAAACGGCAGTACAACGAAACAGACCTGAATTTGTACCGTTTCCTTCCTTATTTGCTCAGATTCAAGCAGAAAATTCGAAACATAGTTAATTTTAAAGAATTTTACTTTATTGTTTATAAATACTTACATAGATAGATAGATCAAACGGAGATAAAAAGAATAAAGCCAACATTGATGAAGATAGATTGATACATCATCATCATCATCATGTTGCCCTACTAGCACCGATCTCCCTGACCATCTCTCGCCACCAGTCTCTATCGTCCATCGCTCCCGAGATGTCTTAGCAATATCAACACGATTGCTGCTTGTAAAAAAGCTGCGTTTTATTTTATCGGTCAGGTCTGACTTCCATGTGACTGATAGCCTATTGACAACTGTCGATGCTTTTGCTGGTCGCGTACTTATGTCATTCTCGATTGATCAGGAGCAGCTTCTGAGGTAAGTGAAATTGTCTTCCAGTTTCAAAGGACCACCCTTTGATTAAAGCACATGTATTCTCTCTTGTCTGCATGTATATAGAGGCCTGTGCCAACTGTTGCTTGTGTGTACAGGGTGGAACAATAAAATGGTCGTCCTGAAGAAAACAACACAACAGCTTTATTTGAAAACTTTTATTGAAAAAATCAATACAGGTAACTTGATTATGCAGTAGAGCTGACATCTATTCAATGTAGCCGCCTTCAGCCTTAATCACCGCCTCGATAGGGATCCGAAACAGAGACCATGCCTTTTCCACAAGCGCCGGTGGGAGCTCAGAGAATACTCGGCAGAGGGCGGCGATCAGGCTGGCTTTGGTGTTGTGGGAGGTCATGTTGGTGATGTTCTCGACGTATGACCAAACAAAGTAGTCCAGCGGGTTCAGGTCGGGGGAGGAGGGGGTCCAGTGAGAGAAGGGTACAAAGTCATAGCACTCCTTCTGGAGGCAAGCTTGGGTCTCTTTGGACTTGTGGGCCGGCGCTGAGTCCTGCTGCCACACTCAGGGTCTGCCACCGGCCACCGGATTGCACCAGGGGATCACCACACTCTTAAGCACATCCAGGTACACTTTGGTGTTAACTTTCAAGCCGACTTCGCAGATGTGACGTTGCATGATGTGGCCCTCACTTGAAACCACACCAAAGACCATAACCGTAGCCAGAAACTTTGTTTTCATCACCCTGGGCATGTCCCTGTTATTAATGGCAATCCAGATTTGCATTTTGAGGGTGCTGGCAATGGTCCTGTTGTCATAACTTGGATCGGTGGAGAGCATGTGTTGTACAGCGGCACATCTTCGATCTCGCTCGTTGAACATTGTGTCGCTTTCAGACATGATAGAAGGCTCCTATCGCTCTTGGGATCTGTACACAACTGGCCAACTAGTAGATGGTCTGCAACAAAAAAGAAAACCGGTTTTCATTAAAGGGAAATGGAATCATGTCGTCTTTTCTAGGACGACAATTTTATCGTTCCACCCTGTAGACTATGTAGCAGGGATTTGGTTTAAGCGGGTGTATTTGCAAAAAAAACTCAATGTCATCAGCCTAGTCCACGTCCGTAATAAATCGTCCGGGGTATTTTCTGCTTCTTTCTTTGGCCAGCATGAAACCGTTTTCTTTCATTAAATCTATAGACGTTCTAAGCACATACTCTAGGCAGAATGCATATAATAGGTAAATATGAAGCAAATAATGTGAATATAAAATAAATATCTACATATATAGATATATTTGATTGGTGTGGAATAGATTTTTTAAGATAGATTTTAGAACGCTTATCATACCACAAGTCTTTGAAAGAGAACACAACTAACGGAAATAGAATTGTAACGCGATATCATATTTCCAAGTTATGAAGAGATTTTCAGTGGAATGAAAGAGAGAAGAAAAAATTAGTAGAAGGAAAAGTATACAAAGAGTCTACGGGAGCGGTCAGATGATTTCTATTTGATTGAGGTCAAAGCACTCGTTGTGTGTCAGGCAATCACAGGTGAATGACTGCGTTAATTAAAAATGAGTGAAAAACCTGGAGGTCCCAAATCTTCTACGCAGGTTTGGAAGCATCGGAATCGGGTATATATTGCCCCGAAACCCGGTGGAAGTAAGCCTAGAACTCGGGTTTGAAAGTTAGCTGGAGCCCGGACGCATAGCAGTAGGGAGAGACATTGTAAGGAAGCGCGTGAGAGAACTAGAAGAAGAAAATTCAAGGTCTATGTCTGCCCCACCCTCTCTCTCTCTCTTTCTCTCTCTCTCTCTTTTACTCTCTCTCTCTCTCTCTCCCCTAATGACATGTTCTTTTTCTTTTCCCTGCTAACGCCTTCAACTCAACTTTCATACTATTTCTCTTTTCTCAACATATACTTAAAAAGTTTAGTAGCGAATAAACATTTGACGGCGAGGTTACAAGAGGGTCCAGTTACCACTTAAAACTCAGAGATACACGCATAAACCGGTTCGGTCACGTGGTGGTACAACTGTAAATTCCGTGTGTAACGGTACAATGTACTATTTGATGCAGTAACATTATCACCTTCAATTTGGTACTGTTATGGTTTTAATGTTTTAAAACTTTCTCATCTTTTTTGTTTCATTTAATAACTTACACACCATGATAAAATTCAGGTAACTGAAACGTGTAATGTAGCATATAATTCTCTAAAAACCCTCTTACTACCTTATGTTTTAAATCTCGACATATATATTTATATATATATATATATATATATGCACATACCCCCACACACATATATATCGAGTAGATGTGTCCGTTTCTAATGAGGATAACCGTATAACACGAGTGTCACTATATACGTACAGAGAGAGAGAGAGAGAGAGAGAGAGAGAGGTGTAGGTAGATGTGCTTGTGGCGTTACGCTTATCGTCGTAGAAATGAAATTGGGGGTCTGAGTTTCTAAGCTGAATTAGATTGTTTGCATTTTACGTAGTTAAAAATACTTTTGGGAAAGATATGAATCGAACTATTATTTTTCAAACTAGGATAAATACTCGGGCAGACTGTGCTATCTAACATTGGTAGGGTAACTGGTCTAGGAGAACTTAAACCTTGAATTCAAACTTGTTAATACTGACTTCAAGATTGACATTGTGTTGCATCCTGTTTGAGAGGTGTAAGTAAATTCTGGCATATAAAAGTCTCCTTTAGGTCTTTTAAGACTTTTGGTTGTATAGCTTTTCTTCCATGTTCAAACAATTATGTGTTAGTCTATCAATATCAGAAATTTTCTCTTCTCCAAAATCACGTTTTTAAGTTAACGAATCCCATTTATATAAGAGCAAAAATTCACCGTTATTATAGTTGTCGGTGTAGAACTATTTTCTTGAATAAAACTATTTGTTAATACTTTTTTGAATATCATTGATGTTACTTCCTCTGTGGTGGGGCGTCCCAAGGGCGTCACAGATAACGTAAGGACTACAACTTAAAAAAAAAAACTCCATTCGCGCTTTTATGATCCCTTTCAGATTATTACCCTTGGGAAAGGCATGAACCCCCTCACCACTCAGCAATAGGTTAAATTGCTGTTCTTCTTTAAGAATTCTTTGTTATTAAAAATAACCCACGAAATTTGATAAACTATTTAACAAAAGAATCCAAACCGTCCTCAGTTGTGTAAGTTTTATATAATATTTTACCGAAACCAAGACATGAAAAAAATTCATACATATGTTGGCGATACCAAAGATATTCAAGACGATTTGAAATGCCAAATTCTAGAATAAGCCTTGCCAAAACAAACAGTAGCTTGTAAAATACACCTGGAAAGCTGTCTGAAATAATGATTAGATAAGTATGTTCCAGATAGAAATTTATCATGAAATAAATATATTTAATGAACATATGTTGTAAATTATTCTCACATATCCGCGCTGATTTACAGTTAGAGCCGCACCCAAAAATACATTTAGGCACGTACACCCAGGTATATTCTTTTCTTATGTTTCATTTTTTCTTGTCTCTTATGTCTTCTTTTTAACAACATAATATTATACCGATTGAATTTTTGGTGTCTAATGAAATCATTTTTATGGCAAATTCTAAAATGAAATTGTCGGAAAGTTTAAACATTTAGCGTATGGCATTTGACATCTTTTTTAAATGTAATTAAGTGTCCACTTCCCAATCCCAAGGAACGTTGTAATGAGCTGTGTAGCCGAGAACAACAATTAATACACGAGAATTTGTGCGGTGGGTGCGAGAAATAATCCCATACAGGAGTTGGAGATTCTTTCAAAGGGTAAATTAGTTACTGACTGAGCGACAAGTAATGTTTCTCAACGTCCATTCCTGTTGGCCATCGAACTTGCTCAGTTATCTTGACAAAACCTATTGTCCGCACATAGCTGAAGACTGTAATATTCTCTTTTTGGCCTACATTGGGGTGTCAATGTAGAATCTTCAAGTAAAACTTCGCCAATGACTTCAACTTTACGTCTGCTGCAGTGACGATCGTGTCTTGTTCGTTATACTTAGGTTTTCAAGATAGAAGGTAGATAGACGTACAACTACAGTTTAGCAGGGCGCTACCTCCACAGTTTTTTTTTCAAAAAAGCTCGCCTATATCCTTTACCATTTTCTTCAAGAATTTCTGTATTGTCAAAGTAGTGCAACCATAGAGTAGAACTGACACGGTAAAAACCTGGGTGATTTTTATATTAATTCTTGATATTTTTTGTTTACGAATTCACAAATTTATTCGTATCCACGAGTCTACATATACTTTCTTCAATAATATGTTAATGTCTCATTAGCTCAGGGCATGACATAGAATGTCTGATCTTTCAGACACTATAGTGATTAGTATAAAATCAACCACTTAATAATTTCAAATGTTATATATTGTAAGTGACCTTTAAATTGGAGGATATTGATTTTTGTGCATGGTTGTCTTTCATCTCTTTGTAGAACGGATTAATAAGTTTTGTTTTCGAACTGAAGTCGAGACCTATCATCCATTATTTTTCAGTTTCTCCTTTCTAAACAATCAGACTGGAAGCTTTTCAAATCCATGATTTGACTCCTGCGTCATCCATCATTATTGATTGATTATCAGACATTTTTTGTGATAGAGAATGTATTAAAATGCATCCACACACATCAAAGATTCAAAAATCTCAACAATTTCTTTTCAGTTCAGTTTTTGAAAATTAAATGAATACATATAAAAGATTTTAGCATCATACTGTTGAGAATCGTAGTTAAATGTGTGGAAAATCTCTGAATAATTTAAAGCGAAGAAAATCAAGTCACTCTGAGTCCTGCCGTATCTCCATTCATGGTAAATTCTATGTTCTGTATTGCTTACTTCTCTAGACAACAAAATAATATCAAGTGAATTGTATCAATGTAACTCTAAAATCATTTTTATGCATGCATAGGTTAGTTATAAAAAGATCAGCCGAAGTAAAGACAAATGTTTATCTTTTTCGCTGTTTATCTTTTTCACTGAGTTTGGAGTTAAAGATATGCTTTACCAAGCATCACATCTTTTGATTACACTGTGTCCCACCAAAAAGGGGTTCCTCAGTAGGACATTAAACAACATCGGGTGATAATCTCTAATCCTGAAGAAATGGAGCGAATTATTTAGCCTTTCATTGAAATAAATGCCAGAACAACTCTGACCCGGAGTGTAAATAAATGTTAATAATTCTTAGGCTAATTACTATTATTGTGATTTTACCCAAGTGTAATATGGTTGACACCTCCTAACCCTTTTTATGGAGATGCTCGTGGTGTAATGGTTAGCATCATAGGAAATGGACACGGGGACACTAGTCTGGTCGAGCCTGATTGCATTTCCCATAGCACTAATACCTTTGGGAAAGGTATGAATCCAATTATTCTCCCTCTAGCTACGGGTAAATAGTAGGACAGACTGTGTTCTTTAGCTTTGGTGCGGCAGCTAGTCTAGGAGAAGGAAAACTCTGAATTTAAACCTGTTAAACTCCGCTTAAAAACTGACCTTGTGTCTTATCCTGCCCGAGTGGAGGGCTTGGTAAATATATATAAATATGGATACCTCCTAACCCATACTGAACCTGATTCCTGGCCGTATAGAGGCCACCTCTGAACGCAATGAACTTGGTGCCTGGCTATGTGACCGAAAATAAGAAACCAGTCAAGGGAACACTCACGATAAGTGACAAAAACGTTTACAAATGAAATTTGTAAATTTTTGTAATTAGTCAGTAAGTCAGTTATAACGACACGTCATCATCATCATCATCATCATGTCGTGCCGCTAGCACGGACATCCCTGACCCTCTCTCGACACTTCTCCCTATCGTCCATCGCTTCTGGCAGGTCTACATCCCATATCCTCACATAGCTGCTGAATGTATGTTCAAGCTGGTCGTCTTGCTTTTGTCCGGCCATATGTGGGGGTCCATTGGAGTACATCACTTATGAGCTCGTCCCTGATTCTCCGGCAGTGTCCTGCATGGCAAGTAACTGATTTAAATTTCAGAGCAAGCAACAACATCCCCAATTAGATACGATTTAGCAATAATTTAATCAAATTAAAAATACCCCTTCACTTTTTATTGACTTGAGACCGGTCTAAAGAGAGGGGGAAGCAGTTATAAATTGAATAGCATTTTTCTGTGACAACGTGTCTGTTTTATTCTTTGTACCTAATGTGAAATCATCGTTGTGTCTATATTGACGCTGGCAACTTTTGTCGACACCCTGCAATGCAACAAAAGTAAGTGCTCTATTACTAAAGTTCTGCACCAATATAAACTGCGGATATTTTGAATTCTTATTTTGATTGAATAAAATTAACTGTAACCAATAACAATTGGTTCATTCAAGCTTTTTTTTATTGGAATATAGATAAAATGCTCTCACTTAAAAATAGACAAACAAATAAATAAACAAGCTATTTCGAGTCCATTTTGCAAGTGACTGATTTGTTTATGAGCTTTGCCTTTGTGCAAAGCTTCATTGTTGCAATCATCCATATTTCCAACGTAATAGTGTTAACTATAAAATGCTTACTGGAATTCTTTATTCGTTCCTAAATAGAAGCATCTATATCACGATAGATCACTTTTAGAATGTGAACGCAGCTGTTTAACAAGTCGTCTAGTACATTTTATGTATCTTGTTGATAAATGCGCCTAAAAGCAAATATAATAATTTATACATAAAAAATACGTTATTACATTACAATTGACTGTTTGAAAAACAACGAAACTCTTCTAGGATTTTACAGATATTAGATGGAGATACGGTGGAAATGGACTCTGCGATCCAAGTTCAAATCTTGGACACAGCAGTTTACATTTCATTTCACTCTAATTCCTTTGAGAAAAATATGAATTAATCGTTTCTTCATCCAACTATGCGTAAATAAAAGGAAAAACAAATTCCTAGATTCCAAATTCAACAAACCAATCTTGGAGAATGAAACTCTTAAACCAAACCCCCAACTGACTTGTCGGTTGATGACAAGTCAGGTATCAATGATTGTTTCTTTCTTTCTTGTAAAAGGTTTTATATAATCCAGTAAAATTTCTCATATTTATTTGGATAGGAGATGGGCAACACTAAGTAAATCCTCCATAACAGTGAAAGACAACATAAGTTAGAACAGCTCGGTATAAAGGCCAGAAGTCGTAAAATTTTGTGGAACATTGAGGAAAGAGATGTGATATATTTTATTTTAATATTGCAGGGAAATAAATTATTCTACCTCTAACAGTATGTATTATTTCTGGTCAATTGGTGATCTTACCGTACCATTTAAATCATCCTGAGTCTCGAAACTTCGTAAAATGTAGAGCTTACTTGAAAATAATCCACACACGCATATATATATATATATATATATGTGTGTGTGTGTGTGTGTGTATACATATAAAAAAGTTTGGTATGATTTGCTTCTATTGTTTAATGGCATATGTACCCTCGTGAGCTACTTAATGCTAAATCAACTCCTGTGGGAAAAAAAAGTAGAAGAACCCATGTATGGGTGGGGAGATAAGAAGGTTCGGTATTTAACCACGCTACGCTTCGGAAAGAGAATGTAAGAACGAGATCGGAGTTCGAACTCAGTTGCCACAAAGTTGGTGTTAAGCAGGTCAACAATTAAAACACGGGAACTTCACACACACACACACACACACACATATATATATATATATATATATATATATATATATATATATATATATGCAACGTTTTTTTATGATCAAAACTATTTTCCATAGAAAAGTGGCCATGGGATAAACTAGAACCACAAAGGCATAAGTATTACTGTTATAGTTTTTAAGATATATATTGCCCCGCTTCTCAATTATATCTGACCTAAAGTAAAAAAAAAAAAAAAACGCTGTAAGAATCAGAACGACTTTTGAAGAAGTCGATCCCGAACTTCACAGATTCTGACTATACGTCGATTTGCCAAAAGAGTACACGCAAGAATTCTCGTGCCAAATATTTTTCGTAGATTCTTCCAAGAGATTCTATTCCACATAAAGAGGAAAGACGAAAGAGTTACTACTAGCTTAAGGTCGTTCCAAAGAAATGGTTACTGCTGTAATGATACCAGAAAGCAATGCTTGGCTCAACCGAGGTGTACAACAAATTCGATGAAATTGTCACTAGAGTCTTGCAAGCGTATATATAAGCACCGTATATGTTTATAATCTACCTAAATTCGATCAAATAAAATTCTATAGATTTAATAAAAGAAAACGGTTTCACATCATAAAAGCAATAAGTAGATATCCCGATAAAACTGTGACTGACGAAGACTACACGGATTATCAAGTACTTCTTCAAAATACACCTGCTAATACCGAGTTGCTGCTGCATAACCTGGAGTAAGCCACACGATACATTGGCTTCTACGCTAAGTTAAATAAAACAGTGATTATGTATTTTAACCCAGAAGAACCAATATCCATTTTAAGTTGGAGGTTTTAAAAATTTGTTGACTATTTAACATACTTTTGCAGCATATTCTGATCAACGGTAATCGCTGTCAAAATACACTTAGTGAAGAAATGAACAACTATTGACATGTTGACGACAATTTGGAAATCTGATACCTGATAAAATAAAACTGGATTTCTTCCAATCTTTGGTCGTGTCGGTACTATTGTATTGATGCATCACATAGTCTCTTACAAAAAGCCTTGAGAAAAGGTTTAAAAGATATTACACAAGAATGCTACGTACTCTTCAGAACACAACCTGGAAGCAACACCAACAAAATAGCAGCTGTACGACTACTTACCTCAAAACTAAAACAATTATCCAAGAAGTAAACATTCGGAGTATTGCTGGAGAAGTAAGAATCAACTCATAAATGACGTTCTACTGTCCACTCCTACTCAAGGATACACCAGTGTTCGCCGATCAGCAAAGACTTATATCAATCTGCTCTGTACAAACATTTGATGCAATCTAGAGGACGCCATCTGGCCCTTGCTACCTATTACTCCTTGCAGTTCATCTTGTTATGATCCAGTTTCTACTCAAAGCTGCTGTATATCTTTGCTGGTTGGCCAATATTGGTGTTTCCACGTGTGCAGTTTATAGAAGATCGTCGTTTATTTACCGATAAGTCAATATGTTCCACAACATGGACTGTTCTTCGACTTTGTCTTGTAGTGGCTAATACATCTTTAGACCGTTTGTATATAATTTTGACTAAACTATGTTCCTCCGTTCAATTTACTCATTCTTCTGTTCCTTGTTTATGGTTTACTCCTCGCAGTCAACCCAAAATTATGATAGTTCTTTATTGAAACTTTGAAAACTCTGTTTGATTTACCGACATTTTTAATAGTCTCAAAAGAAATATATTTGTGAGATTAGAATATTTTTCCTATACACTTTTTTCAGGGAATGCAGAATTTACATTTCTGGAAAAAGACATATTCATTTTGATTTTGAATATAAATATCCCTTATATATTGACAAACCCGCCTACATATATGTATTGAAAGAGAGAGAGAGAGAGAGAGAGAGAGAGGGAGAGAGAGTGGGAGAAAGGAATAATGAGAA
This sequence comes from Sepioteuthis lessoniana, assembly GCA_963585895.1. Classification (NCBI taxonomy): domain Eukaryota; kingdom Metazoa; phylum Mollusca; class Cephalopoda; order Myopsida; family Loliginidae; genus Sepioteuthis; species Sepioteuthis lessoniana. The sequence goes on along the minus strand of OY757904.1, from coordinate 13,738,219 downwards.
GGACTGACAGAAAGATAAGGACAGTATGAAAGAGGGGGCTTTTTTCAGATTCACTGCCTATACCAAAGCGTTCTTTAAGTACTTGGTATTCCAAAGTGGTTATTCAGATAAGTACTGATCCGGCTCTTGGCTCCTCAACTTTGACAACGAGACAATAAGCGACGCTTTCAATGTGAATTGACTGTAATTGCGATATATATCTATCAAGAGAACTGTTCATCTTGTTTTGATAAGTATCCTCTTGAAAATTTATTGATTGATGCTTAATTGATCCCCGAATTCTGAAGTAAGAAGATAGACATTCCTAATAATAATAAAAAAAAAATCAACATCCGTTTTTCCTCTAATTTCAGCCTCGGGAGCACAATAATATATATATATATATATATATATATATATATAATAGAGTAGGCACGGATTCAACGGCGCTTGGTGATTGTCATTTTCTTGCTAATATAAACATTTGATTAAGTTGTTCCTATTTGATGGGCATTTCTTCATATATTGTGTGGGTCATGACTTGGAGGCTGATCTAGTTTGAGGAACATTTTTTTAAAGAATGGTCAACATTATATTGTTTGTCCAGTCAGTTGGGGCTGTAGAATACTGTTTTTCTGCAGGGAGGTAAGACTCCCCCAACGAGTGTCCTGAAATGAGACCAAAAATCTGATGGCAAGTTTCTTGTAATGCTGAAATTTTGGGAATGCGGAGGAACCTGTCACTAGCATCGCTCCCTGGTCCAGTCTGGCCTGGGGTGGTAGCACATGATAGGGTCCTATTTATGGGTCAAAGAGAACTAAAGTGTGTACTTATGCTAAACTGAATTGATTGAAATAGAACAGTTTAGATATTTAAATGTTTGTAAACAAAAACCATACTTATAGTAAAGTGAATTATTTGAAATTTAATTCGGCGTTAAAAGACCCGAAGAGGGTTGATATGCCGTAAAAAAAACAACCAAGTTTTATTGTGTGGTTATTTGCGTGACTATAACTTATTAATGTTGTGATTTGTTTTCTGTTAAATATGTTATGTTTGATTTGTTATTTCTAATGTTTATAATTACAATAATAATATTCAAACGATAAACAAGCAAAATCTCACTCGAAAAACTTTACTAAGGCTATGAAATGGAAACCTTACAGGAGAATCTGAATATCTTCTGATAGCTGCATAGAACAACGCCTTCAGGTCTACGCCAAAGCAAAAATAGACAAAATGCAACAAAATAGCAGGTGTATGTTACGTGGTGATCGAGATGAAACAATCAATCACACAATAAGCGAATGAAATGAGTTAGCGCTTAAAGTGTATAAGACTAGACACGACTGGATGAAGACGGTGTTCCTCTGGGAATTGTAAAAAGAAGTTTAAATTTGAATATACGAAAAATATATCCTGGAAAAAGAAATTTTCAGATAGAAACGATCATGTAATCTCAGCTAAACGAGTAGGTTGAGTGGTATTAGTTGTCTAAATCTATTGGTAATCTTAACTGTGTGGAGACAACTTACTTCGGGATGTGATCTGATATATACCAACAAGAAGAAGGACTGGCCATGGGTTCGCCATTGTCAGCAGTATTGGCTAACATATACACGAAATACTTCGAAGAAATGGCATTAGGATCTGCATCACTAAAGTCACCCATGTGGGTTAGATACGTAGATGACACATTCATTCTCTGGCCTCATCAGGAAGATATTCAGATATTACTTGATCACGTGAGCTCAATCCGACCATCTATACAGTTCACTATGGGGAAAGAGCAAGACAACAAATTGCCCTTCCTCGATGTATTAGTAACTCGTGCAGAGCAAGGATTCCGGTCATTTGTGTACCGTAAGCCCACCTTCACCGGACAGTTCCTCAATTTCAACTCCCATCATCCATATACGATAAAGAAAGGAATAGTCCGTTGTTTACAACATCGAGCAAAAACTATTAGTAGCGATACTGATGCATATCGAGAAGAAATGATTAGTCTGAGACACTACTTCCATCCATCATAACTACCCAGAGCGCATTACATCGGCACCAAGAAACCTAGATAGGAAGATAGAGGACAGTACCCGAAAACTCACCACCGTGTGTCTGCCCTATGTCAAAAGACTAGCCAAAAGGATCCAAAAGATATGTCGTCCATATGACATCAGGACAGTATACACAAGTGTCTGTAAAACTTTATAATAGCCATGTAATGGTTTGTTGAGGGTTTTGTTACTATCATATGGATTTGCTCTGTAGGAAATCCATATATATATATATATATATATATATATATATATATATATATATATATATATATATTATCATACATATCCTAGAGATTTATAAGAATATTCATATATTTTCAAATTGAATCATTTCCAATTAATCTTCTTTGCATATTTTAATTCATATATATATGTGTGTGTGTGTGTTTGAGTGGGGGGTTTGTGTGTGTGTGTGTGTGTGTTATACACCCTACCAATGAACAATGATGGTTACGTACCATTCCTCATAAATACATTGGACAATATTTTGAGGGGTGAAAATATTCTAAGTAGTCACAAGTAGCCGCGCTTACCTTCTTCACGCCGCCGGCAAGTATGGTATTTTGTCAATATTCTAAAAAATTCCATTTCATTTCCAACATCAGTTTTGGTAATTTTTCATTCAGTAACCATTTTTCTTAGGTTATATATATATATATATATATAGGAGTAGAGAAATTTGGAATTATCCGCGATAGATGATTCCTCGGTAAGAATAAAAACTACAAAAATCCATTATCATTTCCACAATGATCCCGGGGATACTAAGTAAGGAAAGTAAATGTTGGTTGGTTAGGTTTAATGGCATATCAACCTCTACAGGTTATTTAATGCCAAAGCGTGTTTACACATATGTACAGATAAGTTAGGAATTATTTTGAAAGAAAATCAGTTAATAAAGAATTATTTTCATTGAATTCCGCTAAATGTTCCAAACATTTTGGTGCAAAATTTTTAACGCCAGAATTGCTGTCCTTGTGGAATTCAGTAATCTTTAACATTTCAAAAAATTCCTTTTATTTATCTTTAATTGGTAAAAAAGATATGTTTGGACACCACATTAACTTTAGAAGAACTTGTAACAGTTAAGAGGAACTAAAATGAGAATGAAAAAAATACTTTTTATCTCTCTTCACACTATGATAATTCTTCCAATTTCTGTGAAACACTTTCACCTCATTAGCATAACATAATATACTATATTCTATTATTAAATGCGACCTTTGATTTGCATCTTTGTGAGATTTCAAAGGAATTTGCGGATCACTAAAAAGAAATCAGGATGTATTCGTATGCATTCTGATTGGCCAGATCGAAAACTAAGAAATAAGTAAATAATGAAGAAGAATAAAATGTTTAAAGGACTGGATTGATGATGGGGTGCTCGGTGTTATTGATAAACACAAGAGATTTATAATGAGGGTAAGCTTCCAAGACAGGATTTGGCAGTCTCTAAGAATGAAGTTGTATTACAACTCAAACTGGCAAGATTACCGCCAATAATGAACAAGAAGTCACGCATGGCTGCACACTTATTCATTGCTGAAATATTCAGAAATATTAGAAAATTAGGTGTATATATATATATATATATATATATATATATATATATATGTGTGTGTGTGTGTGTGTGTGTGTGTGTGTGTGTGTGTGTGTGCTCCACGATGAAGGTATCAAAGACACGTCTACGGATATTCTGCATATTTTTACAAATAGTTTAACGCTTTCTTTTTCTCTACCTCTTCATTCATGTGTGTACTTATAATTGGTATCAGTGGTTGGTCTAACTCTTTATAGGAAAGAAAATAAAATTTAAAAAATGAGTTCAAATTTTCGTAGAGATTAGATATTGGATAATTCAAAAATATGAATTTTGCTTTGGGTAATGAAATCTAACGTTGATACTTAATAATATTTCTAACGAAAATCAGTTATATAAAGTTTATAACTACTTAAGATCTGAATCTTTCTTTCTATTTTCGAATTCTGTGTGGGGCCTAAAGCAATTTTGGATAATCAAACCTTTCATGGCTATGATTATTTTGGTTGTACAATCTCTTTTCTTCTATTGGTGCTTCTTTCAAATACACCTGTTTTAACCAATTCTGCTGCATAGCCTGGAGCAAACTCCAAGAGAACTTGTACTGTACGCGAAGAAATATTCATGTGTCTTAATCAATATGGTACTATCTGCTAATCAAATGGTATGCCCCTGAAATTATTTGACCAGTTCATATTCCTCGGTATTAACATCACATCTACTGAATGCAGTGTCAAGATACGCTGCGGTAAACTATGGAGAGATATTGATAGGTTAACACCCATTAGGAAGCTGATCACGCTGAAACGGAAATTTATCCAAGCTGTACCCGCGTTAGTACTATTGAGTAGCCCTTTTGGAATCAAACGAAAAGATTACAGAAAAACAAGATGGGAACTAAACAATAGTATGTGCTGTTTAAAACAAATCCTGGAAGCAGAACCCTATAAAACAACACATGTACAGCCATTTAACACCCAATATCATACTGAACACGAGCAAAACTGGGCATTGCTATAAAACTAAGGACAAATTCATGAGTGATGTTCTTCCATAGATTCGGGCACATGCACATACCATTGTTGACCAACCTGCAAAAACTTATAATTGGCTCTGTGAACCCACATTTTAATGCATTTAAAGCATTTACCAAATGCGATGGCTAATGATGATGAAGAATTGTAAGTATTCAATAAATTGTCTATTGATTTATGTGAAGAAATATATTTAGCCTTTCTTGCATCAATAGAGAGTAAAAATTGCTCAGTACTTTTTTCTTCTTGAAGAATTGCAATCTATCAGAATCACCAGACTGACAGAGAAGTTATAATTTTAAGGCTAATTGGAGGACAGATTGCAAACGCTTAATATATTCTTATCTAGGAATCAGCCGTTGTCGTTGACATATCATTTGACTCATTCCAGATTAGACCAATAAGTTCACGGGAAGTGCTCGTAGTTAAGTGATTAACTTGTCATATATATATATATATATATATATATATATATATATATGTGTGTGTGTGCAGTGAAGGTTTTAACGATTTTTTTATCCAAAATTTTTTTTAAAAGTCGGTGGGCAGGTGAGCTAATATTATTTGTAAAAATGTTGATATTAAGGTGAATATTTTTAAAAAAAAACTTTAGACATTCAGGTGATATCCAAACGAACATTAATTTAGGAGCCGGTTTCGATACATTACGTACAAAATACTTTTGGTCAAAGCCCTAGAATATACCTTACATAAATATCTATATTTAAGCAGATTTAGCTCGGTTCGACATTGTTTGTTTCTTAAACTCAAATTAATCTCAATGATAATATTTTCAGACATGAAGGACATTAAAGAAATGAGGTAGTGCTAATTCAACAAATATAAAAATGTAAATATCTGAGGTGCTTCGACAAATGGAAAACTCGATGGAATACGTACAAAGGAAAATTAGCTTTTCATTTATCTTTACTTCATCTTAAAAAAACACTGCGTCAGCCTCGATACTTTTTTAACAAGCCTCGTATGAGTGTGTGTGTGTGTGTGTGTGTGTGAGGAGACTGTGTAAAGTTTGTAATTAAAAGCTTGGAGTTCATTCGACTGACAACTTTCTTGAAAGCTAATTCCCATAGGGACGCGTGACTTTTGGATTATTAGACTTTTTCTTATTATTGTTAATCCATCACGTTTGGCTTAAACTCACTTCCGTTTGCTTCCGTATCATCAGATCATTTCAAGATACTTTCACTAGATTATCACCAAGAAAATATACACAAGTGAACACAAACTCATATGAAAACACACATGTACTTATCTCTGTATATAGATATATATGTATGTTAATGTGTGTGGCTGTGTCTGTGTATCTCCTAACAAAATCCAACATCAGCACGAATGGTTATGAATTACTGTGATCTCAAACAAATCCTACTCGTGAGTCTCTTTACTTTCTCTTGTAACTCAGGCCAATAAACAAAAAGAGTCAAAGACAAAAATCACAGCCATATATTTACGCAGTAAACTTATAACGCACTAAGGAAAATTTATCTTCAGTAAAACAGCGACTTTTATAGAGACATCTTTTAGTGCATTAGCTACTAGATCTATATAATTTATCATGCTAAAAAAGGTAAGAATTCTAATATATTAGTAATTGTTAATTATTAAGATAAACTATCTTAGTTGTAGATTTGTTAATTTATACATTAATGCCGATATAATTTCTTACCTACTTTCGCCATCGGGGAAATTGGTAGACAAATTTATGTAAAACAAATTGACGGAACTACGCATGGATGTTTTTTTCTACAGAAATCAACCGGAGATTAATTCCAAACACGACAACTTTTACAAAGATGATTTATCATGGCATCTGTCTCAGCCAACTGCTATCTTCAATACAGTACTCTTTTCAATTAAACACTACCTTGGTATTTAGATATTTACTGTTGTTTTATTTTTAAATGCCTTAAATTTTGACTATACTTAAATAACAGGTACGTATACATTTCCTGGGAAAAAATAAACGAAGTGAGTAGAAGAAAGAACACAGCCAAAACAAAACTGAAAGCTGCAAACCAACAAGAAAGAATAAAACTGTGGAAACAGCACTTCGAAAACCTACTAGGAAACCCACCGAAAATAACACATGAATCAATCACCAGAATGATTAGTAAACAATTAGAGATTAAACTAGGACCGTTCACACAAGAAGAACTCGACTCGATTCTCAGAAAAATTAAAAATAGGAAAGCTGCAGGGCTGGACGAGATTTCCCCAGAAGTATGGAAGAGCAGACAATTCGATGACATACTGCTCCGACACTGCAACGCAGTATACAATCAAAATCCGATAGATAGATGGATGAAGGGATGCATACTCCCCTTCCCTAAAAAGGGGGACCTCGGATTAGCCAAAAACTACCGAGGCATAACACTCATATCCATAGCAGCCAAAATCTACAATGCCCTACTATGAAACCGCATAGAACCCAAAATCGACAACATACTTAGGAAAAACCAAAATGGCTTCCGAAGAAATAGATCCACGACCTCACAAACATTAACCATCCGTAGAATCCTTGAAGGTGTACGGGCAAAAAATATACATCATCATCATGTCGCGCCGCTAGCACGGATATCCCTGATCCTCTCTCGCCACTTCTCCCTATCATTCATCGCCTCCGGCAGGTCTTCAGGGTTACATCCTGTGTCATCACATAGTTGCTGTATGTAGGTTCGTGCTGGTCGTCCTGCTTTTGCACATCCACATGAGGGGATCCACAGGAGTACATCGCTTATGAGCTCGTCCTTGCTTCTCCAGCAGTGTCCCGCGTGTCTGGTTCGTCTAACTTGTATAGTTTTTGTGATGGGGGGCAAGTGTTCGTATAGTTGGTGTCTCGTGGGGTGTTGTCGCCAGGACTTGTTCAATACTGCTCTCAACATTCTTGTGTAATTTCTGTCTAGTTTCCTCTCCAGCCGCTTAGTTAGCATCCACGTGGTGCATCCATATAGCAGTATCGACACAACCACTGCCTGGAAGAAACTGCGTTTCATTTTATCGGTTAGGTCCGACTTCCATATGATCGAGAGCCTATCGATAGCTCTCCATGCCTTCGTCAGTCGTGTGTCGATGTCTTTTTCGGTTGATGAGAGGCTACTACCTAGGTAGGTGAATTTGTCTACTAGTTTCAGAGAGGCTCCGTCTAGTGTGGCAATGTTGCCCGTTTGGTGGTAACACATATATTCAGTTTTGTGTGCATTGACATGGAGGCCAATGCCAGCTGCGGCTCGTTCCAGACTATGCAGTAGTGTCTCTGCTTGATTAGGCGTATTCGCCAGTAACGCCAAGTCATCAGCGTAGTCGGCGTCCGTGATTGTTTTTGCAGGGTAACTTTTGCTTCTTCTCTTAGTCAGCTCGAAGCCATTTTCTCTGATTTTGTCGATCGAAGTCCTAAGCACATAGTCTAGACAGATGATAAAGAGGTACGGGGCTAGTGTGTCTCGTTGTAGTACTCCTGCTACAATGTCGAAGTATTCCGTGTCTCCATCTGGTGAACATACTTTCACTTTGGTGTTTCTGTAGAGAATCATTATCGCTGCTACGGTTTCTTTTGGTAGGCCGTACGCTAGTAGGATTTGTTCCATCTTCCCTCTGTGTATGGAATCGAAGGCCTTGGTAAAGTCGACAAATAGTAATGTCGCCTGAAGGTTTTTTGCCCGAACGCCTTCAAGGATTCTACGGATGGTCAGTATTTGTGAGGTTGTGGATCTATTTCTCCGGAAGCCATTTTGGTTTTTCCTAAGAATGTTGTCTATTTTGGGTTCTATGCGGTTCCGTAGTAGGGCATTGTAGATTTTGGCTGCTATGGATGTAAGTGTTATCCCTCGGTAGTTCTTGGCTAGTCCGAGGTCGCCTTACTCAACAACAGAGATTAATTAGAGACAAATATGGATTAGAATTAAGAAACAGATTCGAAACACTACAAGAGAAGGCAGAAAAAGGTACCCCAAATGATGAATAGGAAAATTTTGTAGAAGCACACCTTGTGGCGGCATCAAAGTGTATTCCAACAAAACCTAGAACTAAATATAGAGTCCCTTGGGAAACGCTAGCGGTTAGAGAAAAACGTGCACTCATGAAAACTGCCTCCAAAAGCTATCGAACGAACCCAACAAACGCAAATGCCCGAAAACTAGAAAAGGCACAATATCAATTAACAGGAATATATCTAAAAGAACAGGCAGAATACATACAAAATCAGATAGATAAGATTAGAGACTCGGTGGAAGATAGACAATCCAGGATAGCCTGGCAAACAATAAACGAAGTAATTAGAAGGAAGAGCACAGTCAAAGCAAAATTGAAAGCTGCAAGCCAACAAGAAAGAGTAAAACTGTGGGAACAGCATTTCAAAAATCTACTAGGAAACCCACCGAAAATAACGGATGAACCGATCAACAGAATTATCAGTAAGCAATAAGACGTTAAACTAGGTCCTTTTACCAAAGAAGACCTCGACTCAATTCTCAGAAGAATTAAAAATAGGAAAGCTGCAGGGCTAGACGAGATCCCCCCCAGAAGTGTGGAAGACTAGACAATTCGAGGATATACTGCTCCGGCAATGCAATGCAGTCCATAGTCAAAATAGGATAGAAAGATGGACGAAGGGATGCATCCTTCCTTTCCCTAAAAAAAAAACAACATACAAGCGACACTAATATTTGTCGACTTTACCAAGGCCTTAGATTCCATTCACAGAGGAAAGATGGAACATATCCTACTAGCGTACGGCATACCTAAAGACACCGAAGCAGCAATAACGATTCTCAACAGAAACAGCAAAGTAAAAGTACGATCACCAGATGGAGATACAGAATACTTCGACATTGTAGCAGGAGTACTACAAGAGGACACGCTGGCTCCGTACCTCTTTATCATTTGTCTAGACAACGTACTTAGAACATCGACTGGCAAAATCAGAGAGAATGGCTTCGAGCTGAGAAGGAAAGAAGTAAAAGGTACCCCGCAAAAACAATTACCGACGCCGACCACGTCGATGACATAGCGATACTGGCAAATACACCCGACCAAGCCGAAACACTACTACATAGTTTGGAACGAGCAGCTGCAGTCATAGGCATCTATGCTAATGCACACAAAACGGAATATATGTGCTATAATCAAACGGGGGACATCTCCAATCTAGACGGAACCCCTCTTAAATTAGTAGACAAATTCACTTACCTAGGATCTAGCGTCGACACGAGGTTAACGAAAGCATGGACAGCAATCAATAGGCTATCGATTATATGGAAATCAGCGGCCACATCGATACTACTATATGGGTGCACTACATGGACTCTAACAAAACGGCTGGAGAAGAAGCTAGACGGCAATTACACAAGAATGCTGTGAGCGAGCAATCTTGAACAAGTCCTGGCGGCAACACCCCACAAGAAACCAGACTGTACGGCCACCTGCCTCCTATCACGTAAACTATTCAAGTTAGATCAACCAGACATGCAGGACACTGCTGGAGAATCAGGGACGAACTCATTTGAGATGTACTCCTATGGACCCCCACACAGGGCCGTGCAAAAGCAGGAAGACCAGCACGAATATACATTCAGCAGCTATGTGAGGATACGGGATGTTGTCCTGAAGACCTGCCTAGGGAAATGAACGATAGGGAGGAGTGGCGAGAGAGGGTCAGGGATATCCGTGCTACCAGCACAGCATGATGATGATGATACATTTCCACAATATATTAGATTATTGCTGTTAAATTTTTAGAAATGATGTGACTGATAATAAATACCAGTACAGGTACTCTTCTTTGGCCTAAAATCTGAAATGTATTTTCATATTTTTTCAAGGAGAAGTGAAAATTATCCAACCATAAATCGAACATAGGTCATTAAAGCTTTTAGACATTTAAGGAGGTGTCCGTGGTGTAATAGTTATCGTCGTAGGAAATGGACACGGCGACACGAGTTCAAATCATGGACGAGACTGAATGCATTTTCACATAGCACTTGTTATATAGTTATTTACACGTTCATTCAGCATCACAACGACACCATAATTAAGACGCAATGAGGAAGGAAGACGCAAGAAGAATTAAGATGCAGGAAGGAAGACGCAAGAAGACTTCTTTAGAAAAATATTCACCTCTCACTTTATTGCAAGGGTTCGAAAGGTTAGTATGTGAGAGGATGCTGGAGACCGAACATAAACTTCATATTTTGACCCCACTTTTATGACCGTCACGTTGTGTCTTGTTCTCCTGATGTTGGGGTCCACTCCATCGGGGCTTTCCGAGGGCCCCCTCGGTCGGGTGTGGCCTTCCCTACCACATCTCGTCTCTAACCCTCTGGGAATCTGCTGGCAACTGCATCGGGGGGTTTCCGAGTGCCCCCTCGGTCGGGTGTGGCCTTCCCTTCCACATCTGGTCTCTACTGTCTGGAAGTCTGCTGGCAACTGCATCGGGGGGGGTTCATAGTGCCCCCTCGGTCGGGTGTGGCCTTCCCTGCCACATCTGGTCTCTACTGTCTGGAAGTCTGCTGACATCTGCATCGGCACCCCAAACTCAACTGAGTTAAATAATAACTCAACGCCCACACGATCGCCTCCTGGACCTTTGAAATCGAATGTTAAATCGTCATCAAGCGGAAATAACTGTCATGCAGTTCAGAGGTTACTCTCTTCCGGTGCATCACTGTAATGGCACAATGGGACCTTCACCTTTTCCCATATCATAAGCCTTAATCCGCCCACGCGATCTCTTTCGATTACTGGCCGTTGGAATGTGTCACTTCCTTTCGGTTTATTACCTTGGAATAGCATTTTTAGGCCGGGGCGAAAGTCAAAATATAACAGCACTAACACCCTTGGGAAAGGTATGAATCCAATTATTCTCCCTCCAGCTATGAGTAAATAGTAGGACAGACTAGGTTCTTCAGCCTTGGTGAGGCAACTAGTCTTGGAGAAGGAAAATTCTGAATTAAAACCTATTAAACTCTACTTAAAAATCGACCTTATGTCATATCCTGCCCAAGCGGAGTGGTTGGTAAATATGATTAAAACGTTTAGACGAATTATTGGTTCTCAGGGAGTTTAAAATTAGTAAACTCAGTTTTAGTTGGTTGGTTGTTTGGTTGGTTTTACAGCATATCAACCTTTGTTGGTTATTTAACGCCAAATCCATTTTTATGTGAATTATCAGTTCCATTTAAAACAATTAAGTTTTGCATGAGTACACAGTTTAATTGACAAAAAAACATTTCTATTTCAAACTATTCAAGCAGTTATATATATATGGTGTGAGACCGAAAGTTACCTGCATCGTGGACTCTTCCAGCACTATATTACTTGCGTAGTAATATCCTAATACGGGAGTAGTATCATAACACCAGTAGCAATAGTGCAAGAGTACTAGAAGTACGACTACCTATATTGGACACTGTCCTTTGTAACTTTTGTTAATATAACTTTCTTACCTCTAACCCAAGTTCAGTGTTTTCCTTCTGAGTACCGACTTTGGGTCCACATCAATATAACCATTCAGTTTAGTGTAAGTACAATTTCAATGGCAAAAACAGCATAAGCATGCAATTTAAACGTAAGTACAGTTTAATTGTGAATAAAATTTCTATTTAAACTATTCAGTTTAGTCATCAATTCTTATTCACCTAATTCAGTTTAGTATGAGTACAGATTTTTTTTACACACAGTTACATGTCAAAACAGTTCTCTGTAAAACAATTCTACGTTAAACCATTCAGTTTAGGGTAATTGTAAAAAAAACAGTTCTATTTCAAATAATTCAGTGTAACAAAAGCACGCAGTTTAAATGTAAGCACGGTTTAATTGTCAAAAATATTTATATTTCAGTTTAATCAAACAATTCAGTTAACCATAAGTTTGCTGCTAGTTATATTTAACCAATAGGTAGGGCCCTATCAGGTGCTACCACACCGAGCCAGAGTGGACCTGGGAGCAATGGCAATGAAGGGGTGCTCCGTTTTCCCCAAGGCACCAGCATCACTGGAAGTTCACCATCAGATTGTTTAGTGTCATATCCAGAACAAATGCAGAGGTGCAGTCGGTGTATTTTTAGAAATTTCATTTATTTGTTTAATTTTAGTTGAATTTAATGATTTATTTAATAATGTGTTTAATTGATTAATGATTTATTTAATAGGTACACTTAATTTTGCTGCATAAATATAACTAAATAATATTCTATAATATTCATATATGCTATTTAAATGATAAACATTCCACGGGTTCTATTCATATTAACATTCGATCCTATTTAACGTTGCCATAATTAACTACAGATTTACCGCTTTCTGGGGCTTGACTTTGAGCAGGTGAGCTAATCATGAAAGAGAGATTTGCTTTTATAATCACTTACCTACCGTCAATGTTATTAAATGCCGCACTCCAATGAGGAAAACTATACAAGTTAGACGAACCAGACACGCAGGACACTGCTGGAGAAGCAGGGTCGAGCTCATAAGTGATGTACTCCTATGGACCCCCACATATGGCCTGGACGACCAGCTCGAACATACATACAACAGCTATGGGAGGATACGGGATGTAGCTCTGAAGTCCTGCCAGAGGCGATGAATGACAGGGCGAAGTGGCGAGAGAGAGTCAGGGATATCCGTGCTAGAGGCACGACATGATGATGATGATATCAATGATGAGATCAGCCCAGTTGGATGGGTTTCTAAAATACACCGACTGCATTTCAGCAAAGGAGCAAGACACCCTACTAACGAGTGTGGTGGATATAGCACAAAAATCTAATGATGAGGCTCCTGTAATGCTAGAGCTTTGAGGAATATGGGGTGCCCTTTCATTGTCATAGCTCCCAGATCCACTCTGGCCCGGAGTGGTAGCACCTTATACGGCTCTATTAATGGGTTGAATAGAACGTTGACATTTAAACTGAGTGCAAACGAATGACTGATGCTAAATTGTTTGTGATAAAACTGTTTGATCATTTAACTGTCTCAAAATGACTGACACTCGTTTAAAAATGCAATTAAAACACGAGCTTACTAATTAAAATTTTTTAATAATTATGCATGAAGTTGATTCGTCGTTAAGAAACATACAATGGTTGATATTCCATAAAACCAAACCAAACCGATGATGGGATGTTTTTCCAATAAATCTGAAAGTGGAAGAGAGGGAGAGGAAAAGGGGGAGCGATGTTTTGCCAAAGTTTTTAGTCCAAAAGAAACTTTTACATTTTTATGTTCGATATTTGATCGCTGTTTTCGTGCTGATAAATATTGCGCCATCCCAGGAAATATCTATGTTTAATGCTGTCCGTAAAAAATGAAGCAAATCTTAAGCGCTTTAAAAGCAAAATTTCACAAGTTAGTATTCAAGATTTTAGAATTAATTAAATTTGTTTCGTTGAATAGATAATCGGAAACGTTGTCTCAAACAGGATTTCATTCATCCTGCCAGAGATGTTGGTCAGTTTTCGAATCCGTAAAAGAAATCCGTGATTTTAATGCAGATTTTCAAGAGTCATAGGTCGTTTTTGTCTGGAATATTGTTATTACAGAGTGTTTCTACTTCATTTAATTTCCTTGCATTAACCACTGTTTTTGGCAAGGATAATTCTTGTAATTATTTACACAAGGGAAATTTCATCATATACTTTGGGCTCAATCAATAAACTTTGCGTAAACTTCTTGGCGTAACGGTTATCAATCTTGGGAATTGGACTTGACGACATGTGTTCAGATTTTTTACATTTCACTTCCTCTCCCAACTCTTCTCCCTCCAGCTACAGTATTATAGTTGGACAGAACGTGCGCTTTAATCAAGATATGGTAATCTGTCATTAAGAAAGAAACCTTTGGAGTCAAACAATTTCGCTCGGTTAGTGTGCTTCAGTATACACTCTATGTATTCAACAGAGAGGCAAGATCCCCACAAACAGAAAACTGAAAGCGGAATTTGTTAGTAAAGCTACAATCCTGAAGATCTGGAGATTGTGCAATGTCACTTCATTGGTATTATTTCCAGGTTCAATCTTATCTGGAGTGGTAATAGCTTTCATCGTTTTATGCCTGCGTCAAATAGATCTGTTTAAAAGTAATCTTGTTCGATAGGACCATGTGCAGAAAGGGATAAAAAAAAAACTTTTAATGAACAACACGAATGTATATATATGAAAAATAACAACAATGAAAGCGATTCCTCAACATCTCAGAATTTAAAAAAAAACTAGACCAGTTGACATGTTAAAATCAATCAACCAATTAATCAAACCAGCTTTACTTCGCTTTAAAAGATTCATGTTGAGTGGCATTCTGACTGGGCTGGAGAGGTAGCTATAAATACTGACTTAATCGAAAAATGAGGCAAACTGGTCTTCTGATTTATAAAATGAGAGAGAGAGAGAGAGAGAGAGAGAGGGAGAGAGAGAGAGAGAGTAAATTACTAAGCATAGCTTGTATTTGGCAACAGGTCTCGAGTAATAGAAACCTAATGATCTTGCTACCCCTTGCAGCTCGAGGGAATGCATATCTGTAATGTGAGACAATTGAAAGGATAATAGTTTTTAAATTTTACTCATGTTTTCTTCCATATTTTTAGTTGCTTTTCATCGCTACTCACTCGGATCCTTATTTCCCCAACAGCGAAGAATAGCGTGCTCAAGAAACTATATTAACGAATAAATTTTCAACGAGATTCAAATTTTTGCCTCTTTTTTGCCTCGAGGAAACCTGATTATCTGTAACAGCTACTTTACAAAATAAGCTACGAAAGCAAATATTATCGCAAAAGCCTAATTGACAACTATTATCTCATCTCATGTGATAGATAAATACATTAATAGATATTTGCTCTTAATACGCCCGTGTAAAAATGATGGCAATAAAGATGGCAGCGACATGAGAGGGATAGGAGACGTGGTTTCAGATTTCAACAAGAGAGCTGATCATTACTTATTGTTTCCCATACGCATAGTTCCACGCAGTAGCATAAATGATGAACCAAATTAATTACGAATAAAAAAAGTAGCTAAAATCAAACATGAACAAAGAAAATACTAATCAAAATTAATGATGATATATATTGCCAATCGGGGATCAAATATAAATTATGATTATTATGGAAACTAATTTTTTTTTAATCTTCGTATAACAGTTGTGCTAATGAACTGTTTCGAAAGATGTACCACTCACTCTTCTAAATGGGATACGCCGACCTAGACCAATTTTTTTTCTGTTATTTGCATCAAATATCTGGTAGCTATGAGATATTCATGACTATTTCAGTCAGAAGGAATGTCACAATAATGTAGAGGCCTTGAAAGAAGAGAGATAGGTAAGTATTTGTTAGAAAGTTCGCTCTTCAGCGCGTGGCCTTTAAATGTGGTCTGATGCCAAAGTTACACACTCCAAGGCATGTCTATCAGTTTTGTTTTTGATTTCTTATAATGGAAGCAAATTTCATTACCCAGCTACTTAATGTCAAAATATGCAAATGTGTATAAATTCGGTTTGTCTGCAAGATGGGTTAGATACATATTTGAAAGTTGATGAATATTCTAGCATATATAAAAATATAAGTTTTCTAATATCGATTTTCAAGGAAGAAAGTCCTTCCATATGAGCACAATACGATATTGATGCTTTTTTTTTATATTTCCATTCATCTTGCAGTTATGTTAAACTTTGTAAATATCAGTAAATCTTTTAATTGTATTTCCTCCGTAAACACGTAAAAACATTAACAGAAACATTACTTTATTATAAATATAATATTAGTCGCACATTTCACAGGCATATGCGTTTATAATCGAATATCTAAAGTTATTGCAAGTTGAACTTTATATTACGTTTCGCTTTTTTTATCTGTTTGAGACCTATTCTATATCGAAGCGTATTCTAGCCATCACCAACATAGCAGTCCTTTGTGAAAACACGAAGATCATACTTATAAAACACAACAAAAGACAAAGAAAAAAAATAGAGAATTACCTTATATTATTCTGAAAAGTTTTTTTCAATTTTCCTAACACAAATTAATAACATTTTATGATAATTTTATGATTTTAAAAAGATTTTGAACAATTATTTCATTCATTTATTTTTTTCATTTTTATTTTATATCTTTTGGTTTCAAAACGCGATACTGGGAGAGATAAAAAATCCGAAAAATGCGGTAGAGAAAGTATTAATTCAGTTTTAAAAGCAACTTTGACTTAATCGAATCTTTTTGAGTTCATTTCCAGCTCGACCTTCTATTTGTACCATGCAAATTATTTTCTTTTCGAATATTGCAAATATGAAATTAACTCTCGCTATATTTATTCCATTTTTATGTATATTTTTCTTACCATAAAAGAATCAATTTATCGGTATCAACTACAAACTTCCCCTCTTTTACGATTCGTGCACCAGGGGCTAAGATAAGTTTGATGGTTGTGCTAAAATCACTTTCTAAAGCTCTGACTGTCAATGTTGTAAAGACATTTCGTTATTTATTTTGAAGGGAACCAGTGAGTGTCCACAGAGAAGCAACTTAAAAGTTCCAAGACCTCTCTCTAGGAAAAAAGAAAAACATATCGGGTAATTTTATATATAGGATGGTGTCATGGCTTTTCTGGTTATACTGTCGATTTAAGCGAAAACGTCCTACACAATAATTGTCGAACCTATACTTTTTGCCGCTTACATACGGATGTTGTTTTGATCCGTCTTCTTTGTATCCGATAAACTTGGAAAGGTTCCAAACTGAAATCTACCTTTTACGGGCACTCTTGCTATTTTTTATTCCTATAATTAAGTGAATGGGAATCTGCCACTACTTTGAACTCCTTATATTCATCAAGTTAATTTGAATAAAAAGTGCATTTTTTTCTTTTACCGGTGAGAGAGTATTTATATCATACAGTGTATACTCAGAGTTCCAAAGACAAATATAC
The DNA here is from genome assembly GCA_963585895.1 of Sepioteuthis lessoniana. Classification (NCBI taxonomy): domain Eukaryota; kingdom Metazoa; phylum Mollusca; class Cephalopoda; order Myopsida; family Loliginidae; genus Sepioteuthis; species Sepioteuthis lessoniana. The sequence goes on along the minus strand of OY757904.1, from coordinate 13,720,678 downwards.
CCTGGTCAAGGCAATACAATGTAAAAACCTGGCAGTTATACAATTAGATTTTTTGACCGGAAGGAAACGTGTGATAGCCTGAAATACTTCTTACTGACAATTACTTAAAAAATTATTAGTCATATCCAATAATTAGCTAATTTGCAACTATATCTATTACAAAGATATTTCTGTTCAACGGAAAGCAAAAAAAAAAAAAAAATCAAGTAGTATAACCAGCCAAAAATCAATTTCCGTTTTTCATTCTTCTAATTAGGCATCTCAAGACCCTTTTTCCTGTTTTAACATTGATGTACATTATCATTACTTGATCTATTTCATTGGTTTCTTTAGTTTACTACAAATATACGCATAGATTTTTCACCCAAAGACACGCTTAGTATAATGGTTAACGTTGTAAATGATAGAATTAATGACTCAAGTTCAGTTCCTGGACAAAACTATTTGCATTTCACTTCGCACTAATTCCATGGGGAATAACGTAAATTCATTTGTCATTCAACAATCTTGGGTGAAATAGTATTAGAACTGGGTTCTCTAACCTTTGTAAGGCAACTAATCAAGAAGGAAAACTCTGAATTCAAATAACCTTTACTTCTCTTGAAACCTTTGAGTGACGTCATGCTTGTGGTGTTGGAGTCGGTTAAATTACCCAGCTTTTATACAAAACGTCGTGACACTATGTTGGCCATTTGTTGTGTTGGTGTGTGTGTGCGCCAGTCAGAGAATATCTTAGTCTGCTTTGGCGCGAAACCCACACAAAGGACGTAAGGGCGAGATCTCCCGCGATTCCGGAAGTGGAGGAGGAGAGGAATGTCCCAAAGAAGACAGAAAGAGCCGTTGACAATTGAGGGAAGAAGAGAACAGTCGGCTTGAGATAGCTGTCTAGAGAAAGACACAGTCAGCAAAAGGAGGCAGTGAGAAGCTGAAACCAGGGTAGTCAAAAGATAAGCCAGCATTCCTAATGGCTATGTGTAAGTTTCGCTCAAAATACACACCTACAAATGCACGGAGGGGTGCACAAAAGTGTCACAAGCTCACTCCTCTTGCGCTTGGAGCGGACCTAAGTCCGTGTTTGTTCGTTTGTTATTTTCCTCCACCCTCTTGGATGTGTTTTGTATGTCCGTAAAGAAATGTGTATGCCCCTGGTCGGAGATGAGAAAAAAAAAACACTTGATGATTCCCTGGCAATGAATAGTTTGGTTTAAATTAACCTGACAATTTGGGAGTCGGCCGGCAAGGAGTGTTGTCACAAAGTATAGCTTTCCAATGTACTCGTAATACTCGACGATATGCCGTTGGAATAATGGAATCCATTATGGTCTACAAAATTCGTTCGCATGTAAATACTCCTGATAATTCTCTCTTTTTAACTTTATAAAATATATTCTCCTTTGTACATCTACAATTCGTTTGCATGATCAAACCATAATCTTTTGCACAGTTCCCAGTAAAAGAAATTTTCCACACACTCATTCCAATGTTTGTATATTTATTTGTGAAATTGCTGCATTCGCATGTTAGGTTATTGATTTTCTTGGTTCTATTTCTAACCAGTCTGCAAATGCTATTTTCTTATGTCGTGTCTGTGTTAGCTAAATATAAAATGTTTTCGTTGCCTTCTCACTCATAGTAATTCAATTTCTCTTCAGTTTTCCTTTTCGCAACAATTTTCACAACGTTTCTTTTACAATCTTTCTAATTTGCCTTCGAAAATGGTTATGTAATTGCTTTGCTTTCCCTGTTTCTGTTTTTGCTTGGGAGATTTCTGTTCCTCTAGTTGTCTTCCCGTTGTTCACTGTTTTGCTATTGCAATTAACCTTTCATGGCTGTGGTTTGTACAGTTTTCAAGTCCCTTGATAGCGAAGTCGACGGAATTTTCAATGCTGACGAGCTTTCTTCATCTCTTTTTCTGTTTCCTATATTGTCTATAGACTTCATAATTCGTATTTATTTCCCTGTTATTCATTCTTTTATCATTTGTAGTTTTCTTGAATTTTTTGCCGTTTTCGCCACTTTGAATAACGTACTTTTCAAATCTCATATTGAAAGTTTGAACATTCCTCTCCATGCTGATGAGTCCCAATACTCATTTCTTCTTCTTCTTCTTCTTCTTCTTCTTCTTCTTCTTCTTCTTCTTCTTCTTCTTCTTCTTCTTCTTCTTCTTCTTCTTATTATTATTATTATTATTATTATTATTATTATTATTATTCACTACTCATTAGATCTTTTCACATCAGCCTTAGCCGATGGTTTTTCACTGGGGTCTGAGTGACAGCAAGTCTACTCATGTCTCTAGGAATCTTTTCAGTATTCTGACCGTTCTCAATAACGCTGTCGTTTGGATGGTCTCCACCCGTTCGCCATCTTCCAAGTCCTCCAGTCCCTTTAGTAATCCTTTATATACTGTTCCAAACGCACCAATTACAATTGGTATAATTGTCACCTGCATGTTCCACAGTTTTTTTCAATTCCCTAGCAAGGTCGTATTCCTTATCCTTCTTTTCACATTCTTTCAGTTTTATTCTCTGATCAACCAAAACATCAAAGTCGACTATTTTGCAAGTTCTCTTTCTTTTGTTGATTATTATTAAGTCTAGTCTTCTGGGCGAGATTAGGTGATCCATGTATATGTGAAAGTCCCATAGAAGTTTATGTGTCGTTTTCTAGGACAGGTGCTGGGTTGTGCAAATACCATTTGTTTGTATTATTATTATTATTCACTCATTAGAGCTTTTCACATCAGCGTTAGCCGATGGTTTTTCACTGGAGTCTGAGTAACAGCAAGTCTCCTCAAGTCTCAAGGAATCTGATTATTATTATTATTATTATTATTATTATTATTATTATTATTATTATTATCTAATTCATTGGTAGATTTTTACACTGTCGTTAACTATAATTATTTCACTGAAGTATTATGTCATTTTCAGAAGCTTTTAAATGAGATTCAGTTTCTCGTTTGGGTTTTCCGTTCTTAACCATGTCCAGGTCACCTTCTGTGTAATCTCCACAATTTGTATTTTAAAGTATCTAAACAGATGTTTTTCTTCCCAGTGTTACATGCTCATCAACAGCATCACAACGACACAATAATTAAGACGCGGGGACAAAGACAGACGCAGGAAGAATTCTTAGAAAAATATTTACCTCTCACTTTATTGCAAGGGTTCGAAAAGGTTGTGTGGGGTTTTACTGTAAGAGGGAGCTAAAGACCGAACATAACTGAAATATTTTGTCCCCAAAGTTATGGCCGTCAGCGTTGTGTCTTTCTCGTTCTCTTGTGCTGCTCACCCGGAGCCCTAGGGTCCACTCTGCGGGGTGCTGGCTTTCCTTACTACTTCTCGTCCCTCTCCCACTCCAACTCTACTGCAACTCAACAGTCCTCCTTCTGTTCAATTCGTCGGCCTTATATTACCTTCAAACTCCCACGCGGAGATATGGACACACCTCCACGCTTCCGCAATTTCTTCAGATATCTGGCGATCGGGATGTGTCACTTCCGCTATCTTTGGAATGGCCTGTATGATCGTCATCGAGCGGAAATAACTGTCAAACAGTTCAGAGGTCACTCTCTACCGGTGCGTCAGTCTATGAGAGTATAATGGGATTTTTTTTTTACCTCGTCCCATTTCATCAGCCAATTTCCACCCACGCGATTTCCTCTCATAACTGCCATAAAAATTTGTCACTTCCTTCCGGTGCATCACCTTGAATTGCATTTTTGGCCGGGTCAAAAGGTCAAAACATAGCACCAAGTCTAGATTTTCTTGTTTTATTTCTTGTCCTTTGGTTGAGGTTGCTATAACTGGTTGCAGCATTTTGTTTTCTTTGCATCATTTTCTGCGTTCTTATTCATTGAATTGTTGCACCTTTGGAATCTTCAATTCTTAGAAGTTCTCTTCTGTTTTTTCTTGAAATATAAAGTCTGTTATCTCTTGTGTGAAGAACTTTGTGCATGGACATCAATATCATTGTTTTTGGTTCTTTTTCTGAGTTATTCCCTTGTCCATTTTTAGAATGGGTTATTGCATTTTACAAGGAAGATAGCTTTGTTATTACTTCTTTGGTGAGATTTCTGTTGCAGAGCTAGGTTTCCAGAAGATTTTCTCAGGTACTATTTTTGTACTGTTTTTCTTTTCTTACTCTTTGTTTTATCGTATAAGTACTTATTTCTCTTTTCGCTTTCTTTCAATTTTTCCTCAGTACTAATGCATCTATGTTACCGCAAAAAAAAAAACCGAACTTTCTCGAGCGTTTCCGGAAAGAATCGGAATATGCCGAAACGCCAAGCTAAATTCAATTAATTTGTTTACTAAGTTACAAACAAGTGTAAACATGAATTTATTGCAGCAAAGCGAAAATCTACAATGTGCAGAAATGGTTATTTAATTTTGACAAGACAAAAGCCTTATTAGCAAAATTAAAAGTTGCCGGGCATGTGAGCATCCGTGCCACCTAAAAGAAAATGAGGAAATACCGCAACACCAAGTGCAGGTTTCTGGATTATTATTAAATTGTTAGGTGAAAGTACAGAATAGTTACAAAACACTCCCTCCCCTCCCAATGGTAAGAATGGATTTCTAAATTATCACGTTATTACTTTTGCACGGTATAATAAGTGCATAAATACGAAAAAAAATATTTGTAAAAAAAAAAAAAAATGATACACAACCCCCACCCGCAAATAGATATAATAAAAACTCAAACTATTTTTTCATATTGAAAATTACCATACATTGACTGTTGATTTATACTTTTTCTCCTGAAAAGTTTGATATCATTTTCCATTTAAAATTGTCTTTTTCTCTTTTTTTTATTTTTATTTTTTTTTGGGGTTATCATGCGTTTGGTCAACAAATTGGTTGACTTATTTTATCCTCTGCTTGCTTAATTTCGTACCGGTATATTCCGATTCTTTCCGTTATCGGCCTGGAAACGCTCGGAATAGTTCGGCTTTTTTTGCGGTCACATAGATGCATAAGTACCTTTTACTCTGTGGTTTGCTGGGACAGCAAAGTTCAAGATTTGGCAAGTTCTCTTTATTTTTTGGATTGATTATTACATGGTCTGGTTGTCTGGCCGAGATTAGGTGATCTGTTTGAATCTCAAAATCCCAAATGAGTTTGTCCAGGACAGACTCATGGTTGTGCATATAGTAATTGTTCTTATGATCAAATTTCAGTTTCTTGCACGATTCCCAGTGAATCACCTTACCCACCCAGTGTAACATAGCCAAATACGAATATTTGATATTTACAGATATACTGAATGGGTAAAATATACGGATCTGTAAAACGTTCTCATGCATAGGAATCCCGAAACACCGACGACTTTCTTTAGTTCGGGTAGGAAACTTTTATTACCTTCTTGACTTTTACGTTTTTCGACACGAAGAGAGAGAGACACACAATTTCTACTATGCTGACTGTTCTATCTGACCCAACAACGCGCGGACATCCCGTAGTCCATAACTGGACTCGTCCAGGCTAAAATATCCGCGTTAGCCGATGGTTTTTCACTGGAGTGTGAGTGACCACAAGTCTCCTCGAGTCTCCAGGACTCTTTGCAGTATTCTGGCCGTTCTCAATGATGTTGTCGTTTGGATCGTCTCCACCCGTCCGCCAACTTCCAAATCCTCCAGTCCCTTATTATTATTATTATTATTATTATTATTATTATTATTATTTACCAATCTGTCATTGTGGAAATTTTGCAGCTTAATAATTTGGCTAAGTCATATATCCTTTTCACCGGAGTAAATTATGATTTATCCATGAATACTTTAAGAATGAGTTAATTCCAGCAGTCTAAGCAACTTCCTACTAAATCAAATCTTAACATTTATCAATTAGCTTGCTGATTCCTCTCAAGAAAAATTCAGCTGGTTTCGATCTTAAGAAGATATCTAGAAATGTTTTCACTTGATCTTCATAGGTTTTTGTCATTTTGTCATTTTGTAGCGAAAGAAAAAGATGAAATTCAGTTGATAAAGGTCTGGTTAATATAATGGGATGGGGTGGGTAGAACAGTCAAGTCTAAATCCAGTGCTTTTTTACCTGCGTGATTCTTGATGAATTTGGCCTTGCATTATCTTGAAGAAGTACAATGTTTCTCCTATTGATGTGTTCGGGGCTTTTTCTTAGAAGATTTTCGAGCACACGTTGCAGCTTATGAGATTATAAGTTTCTACTGAGTGTCTGACTGCGGTTTAAAAGCTCAAAATGAATAATACCGAGATGATCCCATCATACACACAGGATAAACTTTTTTCTATGAAGTTTTGCTTTTGGAGTTGGCTGCAAAGATTCATTCTTATCAATACTCAGCTTTTAGAGTTGAACACTCATAAAAGAACCATTTTCTTCATTTGTAATGATATTCTTGAGAAACTGGTAATTTCTCTTCTTTGAAAGACGAATTCTCGTTATGATCACGCGATCATCCATATTCTTTTCATTATATATATAACGAACCCAAACACTATGCTTGTTCGCTTTTCCCATACTTTTCACTGATGAGAGATTGTTGATTACGACGATTTGACGTCAAGTACTTATTGTCGAGTAAATTTGTGCTAACTGAATTCCAGCAATTCTCTTAAGGTATTTCGATCGAGGGCGAATGAGTGCCCTTGTCTGGGTTCATCTCTAAATGACGTATCACAAGGATGAAACTTTGAAATCCTCTTTAGGAATTGGCAGTCAGTAATGAAATCTTGGTGATAAGCAAAACAAATTTACTTTGCCGTTTCTACAGAGTGTTTGTTATTCTTCTACTCCCACCATATTACATGTCAAATATACGCTCTCAACTCCTCCATTTAGGGGTATGACAAAATTGATTAAATTATAATGAGATCATTCATTACAGAAATATGAACTGCCGATAAAGGCACTTTTCAATCTGGTAATTTCTGATTTCATTTAAAACAGAAGATTGAAATTATGTATAGTTCAACCCAGTACTAAATACAAATGTACTATACAATATATATATATATATATATATATATATATATATATATATATATATATATATATATAATTTTAAAGATTTACAGCGGAATAGATTTGGTTTCTTCATTGAGCTTAGAGGAGACAACAATCAGATTCCTTTAGTCAGCTGATTTGCCCGGGCGTCGCAGCCGACGGTATTAATTTGCTTTTGGCTTTGATCCTAGCAGGCACTGTCCAAAAAAGCATACTGGGCCACCTTCGAGTGGGCTAGCTGCATCATGACACCTTTATCACCCTTGTATAGCACTTTACCTTGCTGTCCAGTTTAAGCTATAATCAGGCACACGTACCAGGACCAAAATTTGGGTCCATGACCAGCTAGGCTCATCTACCTCACATTGCACTAAGTGGGCCGAGGACCAGTATAGATCAGCAGAGCTCGAGTCTTGGCTCGTGCTCGACCTTCCCTTCCCCTAAACCTCCACTATAATCGACTTTCGGGTCATTAAACTTATGTCAAGTCCTGTCTGGTGGGAAGCAGAGACAAATATCAAATTGCCTCAGTCAGCTGCAGTTTAGCAATGATACTGTCTGGATGTTTTAAATTATTTGACATAATTCCATCTATTTTTCCAGCTTCTCACGTTTTCTATACATATCTCTTCTGAGAAGCTAACAATGATATTTACATTCATGAAATGTTTTTTACCTGGCAAGTTAATGATATTTTGGGTATTGTTCTCTTTTATTCTTTCATCCGTTTTATTACGTTTAATAATTATACCGAAATTACCATCAACGAAAAAATTACTAAAAATTAATATTTTTGAACAAAAACTAACGTCTATTTTAGTAAAATGATAAAAAATTTAAAACCTAAAAGAATACCCTAATTCTTAAAGGATAATTTGAATTTCTTTTATGGAGAAATTCATCCAAGAAAGAACATACATAAAAATATATAGAGATCCAGAAAGCTATAAGGTTTAATCAGACTGATATATTGTATATAGAAAACGGAAAGAGAAATACATGTAAAGGATGAGAAAAAAATTATTTCTAATATATTAATTAGTTCCACCAACGCGTTTCGACACAGATTATTTAAGGCATGAAATCACGAAAATGTCATGGAGAACTTTTTTTGTCATCTTCATGATGGGAATTATGAATTTTAAATAGCGATTTGAACGAATATTGACAAATATTCGAAAAATATTTGAAAGTATTACGTCATGAAACGTAAATTTTTAACAAGTTATGGAGAAAGATATCGTCTATAAAAGTCGGTTAGTATAGGTGGAGAATGAAAGAAACATGAAATGAGAGGAAGAAGGCAGAAAGAATGAAACTAAGGGGAAAGAAAGGGAAATTAGAAATGTCTGTTTAATTATCGTTGTTAGAGTAAGTTGAAATCCTTCAACATAATTTTGGCTAAGTATAGTTAAACCTTATAGAATCCTGGCTTTTGATCCATAATGTTATGATGTAAAATAGTGGATGATTCTATGGTTCTACGTTGTTTTTTTATCAATGAATGCAATGATGTTTGAATGCTGGAAGTCAAATTTGTAGTTTTTGGAATTTTTATGAATAACAAATGCTTTGGAAAAACTACGTTATTAAAAGTTACTTATTCCAACGCAGGTGTATATAGAATTTACTTCCAAGACGGCCGAAGGTCTTCTATACGACAAGCAGGCAGAAACCTACGAAAGAGTGTAGGAGGATGGACCTGTATTTAGTATTTAAGTTCCCCTACAAGTTTAATGTTGAAGATAGGTTTGAATTAAGTTTGTATAAGCACATGGATAAAACAAATGAATGAATAAAGCATATTATGGGCACATGAGTAAAGTGGTAATTGAAGGAAGCCAGTGAAATAAATGAGTGAAGATATGAAACAAATGAGTAAAAGATATGAAACAAATAATGGTTGTAAAACGGCGCGGACAAAATGAACATTTAAAACAAGGCGACGAACAAAAACAAATTTATATACTATAACAATAAAACTTTCTTTGATACATAAAAAAAATAATACTAACTCTAATAACAAAATAATAGTGTGTGTATATGTGTGAGCTCGTGTGTGTGTATGTGTGTGTGTGTGTAACACAACTAAGCTACAAAAAGAATTGCAAGTTTAAAATGTCCTTTTTCTATGGTTAGAAACGGGCAGTTTCTTAGAGACGGGAAAGCGTCTCATAGTCCTTGTATATGAATGTCTGCGAGGCCCATTCATGGTGTTGCTTTTCTCTCCTGTTGATTCACGCTGAAGGGAGTGTGTTGCTGCTACGGAGAAATTTGGTCAAAGACAAAGAGGGTGTTTGAAGACGACGTATTTATAGAAAATACACGTCTTGCAGGTGGCTCAAAAACGTAGGACTTGAATTTACGCGCGCCGACGTAGTTTGAAGCATATCACGTGGTCCTCCTGGCCAATGGTTTCCCGAGATTGAATATTGAGCATCAGCCATCTTTGTGGGAACAAGTGGCATACCGCCCAAAATAATTTATAGGAGTGTAAAGTCCTATAAGAGAATCAAGGAACATAAAAGTATTCTATAAGATTTCACGTTATTTAGCCAAAATTATGTTCAAAGTTTTTAATTTACCCTAACAACGATAATTAAACAGACATTTCTAATTTTGATTTTCTTCACGCTTCTCTTTTTTTCCTTCTTTCTGTCGTCTTCTCCTTTCATTCTCGATTGATACAAACTATTTTTTATACAGGTTATGTGTCTGCTTAATTTCTTTAAAAATTTACGTTTCATGATGTACCGTTTTAAAATATTTTTCAATTTTTTTTCAGTATTCGTTTAAACCACTATTTTACATTCATAATTCCCAGCCTGAAGATAACAAAAACACTTTCTGCCAGAAGTTTTGATAATTTCATATCTTAAATAATCCATGTCAAAATGCATTAGTGAAAATAATATTTTAGTACTAATATTTCTCTCATCTATTAATATGTATTTTTCTTTCCATGTTCCTTAAACGTATATATATATATATATATATATATATATATATATATATATATATATGTTTCTACTTAATAGGTATAACCAAAATTTGTTTATAACTAAAAACTAAAAAGGCATTAAAATCAGTAGAAATTAAAACAATGCTCAATACTGATCGTAGAGAAAATAACATGAAATTACTCCTGAATTTTGCTCTTAAGTTTCGCGGAAAACGACCATTATCAAAACATTGGTAATTTTTTCTTAGACTCTCTATCTCTCTCTCTCTGTATATATATATATATATATATGTGTATATAAGTGTGTTTTTGAGTGTGTGTGCGTGTGTGTAGTTTGTTTTATCCATGAATAAATACTGTTCGATATACGTGGTAGAACATAAAGTGTCTATATTTGGTTTGATGATCAGGTGGGAGTGGGTAGGTGGGTGCTATCACTGACTCTCTGACTTCGGTATTCTGACAGTTAAATATGTATATATGTGTGTGTATATGTATGTGTTTGTGTCTATACGAGATAGTCTGTCTTATAAAAAATTATTGACTATATATATATATATATAACTAATCAGACACATGTCAGCTAATATTAGGATCGAATAGACTTCAGTCTAAATGGGATGCAAAAATAGCTTTCCTTAGGTAACACATATTACATGAGTTCAATTTCTCAAAATGAGGGACAGTTATTTCAACCAATGATTTAGCCATTCTTCACGCGCAGAACTTGTTTGCTGTATCTTCTTTTAGTTTATAAGGTTGACTAGTAAACCAAGGTCTGTTTTCACAAATGTGACTTCAAAGGATTTTGTTTTCGACTATGCCCACCAAATTATTTTCGTTATTTTTCTCGTAAATGATTGTATGCTTCAGCAAGATAATTATCCTCTTCATTTACGTGTGTGATATAATTCTGAA
>OY757904.1:13532306-13704806 GCA_963585895.1 Sepioteuthis lessoniana | reverse complement strand
TTAATGATCCTCGTACATATATATATATATATATATATAAAGAGAGAGAGAGAGAGAAAGAGAGAGAGAGGGAGAGAAAGTGTGTGTGTGTGTGTGTGTGTGTGTGTGTGTGTGTGTGTGTGTGTGTGTGAGAGAGAGAGAGAGGGGGGAAGAGGCCGGGACAGTAATGAAGGGAAGCGAATCATAGTAAGAAAGCGGTGAAATAAAAACTGTTATAACGAGAGAGAGAGAGAGAGAGAGAGAGAGAGAAGGAAGAATGACGGTTATATTGAGATAGGAAAGAAAACAGGTCATACCAGAAAATCGATGTTTATAGCGTGAGAGAGAAAGGAACCACGATCATTGTGGGTATTAATCTGTCTCTCTACCAAAGCAGAGTGTGGCACCAGGAATTCTTTATAGTGGTTTATTAAATTTGTAAGGATATTTGGCCGAAAGAGAACCTAGTTGTTCCACTTGAGTTCAAACTAAGTTACTACGATGTTACAGTTAAGTACGTTAGCCACTATAGCACGGAGACTCCCACATCAGGGTTTGAGAATCGCGTTCATTTTGCGTTCATATTTACATTTTTTATTTGGTTTGTTTTGCTTTTATACCATATCAACCATTGTTGGCTATTTATTGCCAAATCCTGTTATCACATATATATTAGATATAGGATTCATAAACACATTTTTTTAGACAGAGTTAAATGATCAAACAGTTTTATTCCTTACAAGTCAATTTCGAAAAAGTCCAAGTATTGCTCTGAATAACGAACAATTCAATGAAACATTAGTCATTTGCTTATACAAAGTTAAATGGTCAAACATTTCTATTTCAAACAATTCCATTTGGTGTAAGTCGTTTGGTTGCACACAGTTTGAATGTCAAACAGTTGTATTTGACTCATAGAAATCACCCTATCAGGTGCTACCGCTCCGGACAAGAGTGGACCACGGAGCGATGGCAAATAAGGATTACTCTATATTCGCAAAAGCTCCAGTTTTATTGGAGCATCAACATTAGATTATTTAGTGTCATAACAGGACATTCATTGCTGAGGGTGGGTCTTAGCCCTCTGCAGAGATGCAGGCTGTGTATTTTAAAACCCTGACCGATTTTGCTAGCACATTTTTGTGCCGTTTTTTATGACTTAAAAAATAGCACAGTTTATTCAAATACGCATATTTTAACTGATCTATGTGGCCCTAAGAAGAGACCTAAAAAAATACTACCACTCCGGATCCGAGTGGCAATGATGTCGTAATACACTCTCCCGAAATCTCCAGAACAGGGACCTCCCCATCAGACGCAGTCTTACCCAGGACAGCCTAATTTTAATAGGGTGTTTTACCTTTGTGAAGCTGATGCAGTCTGTGTCGTCTAAAACTGACCAACCGAGATGGAACATACAATGAACGTGATTCCCTTATCTCTTTGTAGAAAATAATTCTTGGTGAGTTGACGTATCTTTACAATCAGTTAATCAGGACACAGTTAAAAAAGAAAAGTGAAGCCGCGTATGCAACATTATTTACGTATTCTTGTAAAATCTGGTTGATGATAATAGAAATAATCGTTGAAACGGAATGATTTAAAGTGCATCTATTTGAGGATCATATTTTGACCTTCTAGAAACCATAGTAACTAGTGGGCATTTATCAGTTTATGTCCTGTCCCAAAAGGTAGTTTCGAAAGTATTTGGCAAATAACTCGGGTCATAGATATGAGTTTGATAGAAAGTTAAGAGGTGAGGATAACACGATTATTGTTCTGCACATTAGTAGAACTTGTAACGAATAATAACTTTTTAACAATACCGCAAGTGTTGCCAGAAAGTTCTTGCGTGAGGTCCGAATGTTAAGGGCTGAGAACAACAAATTTTCTAACGGAATAATTGGATAGTGTCTGGTGGCTGGCCAGCGATTATTGCCGAGTGGAAACTTCAGATCACTTGAGCCAAAGGAAAGATATTTAACAGATTGGTTGAAAAAATGTGCGTGTTTAAATCAATTCACACACACACACACACACACACACACACACACACACACACACACACACACACACACATGAATATATATATATATATATATACGCACGCTAACACACACACATACATACAAACTTTAAAAACATCACGTAAACGACGCACAGAAAGTGTATTATGCTAAGTATTTTCTTTTGAAAATTCATAATGAAATATATTTTGTGAAAAAAAAAAGACGTCCAAGTGTTAAAATTGTTCACTGAATTACATACGTATCTTAGAATAAACGAAATCGTGACATTCATTGTTATATGAGTGCTAAACAGTTGGGCATTTATACATGCATCCAGAGAGGGCGCGCTTAGCATAACGGTTATAATCTTAGGAAAAAGAATCAGCTCCCTGAGTTCAAAAGCTTTTCTGTGCAAGTCTATAATATAAATATTTCTATCCAGAAGTAGATGGTCAGTTTGCGATGACGATTATAATTATATCGACAATTGTTATCAAATCGTCATCATCATCATCATGTCGTACTGCAAGCAATGACTTTCTTACCTCTCTCTCACCATCCATCACTATCATCCATCAATTGCGGCAGGCCTTCTAGGGTACATCCTGTGTCCGTACATAGCTGCCGTAGATAAGTTCTAGCTGCTCGTCCTATATTTGAGCGTCCATGTAAAAGGGTCTATAGAAGAACGTCGTATATGATTACATCCTTACACCTCCAGCCGGGTCCCATATGTCTTGTTCGTCTAATTTGGATGGCCTTCAAGATGCGTCATAGGTGGCCTTACAGCGGCTGTTTTGTGGGATGTCGCTCCCAGGAATTGTCTAATGTAGCTCGGATCACCTTCATGAAATTGCTGTTAAGCTTTTTATCTATACGCTAATCAGTATCCAAGCGGTGCATGTATACTGTAGTATGGACACGGAAATAGCTTTGGTAATGCACACTCAAAGAGAAGGAAAATTCAGAATTCAAATTAGCTTCACTTCATCAACTTTGGAAATGGAACATTTGACGCTAGTTCAAACCCTGGAAGCGGCTGTTTATGTTCTACTTCCATGCTAACGCTTTTGGAAAAGTTATAAAGTCTGCTTTACCTCCCAACTCACACTTTGTTCATTTTAGAGAGGTTAGCTAAACCCAAAGATACATACATGCTCATATATGCATGTATGAACAGATATTTACATTTAATTTTCCGAAATTAAAACCTTCAAATTACTTTGACAGGAGCAAAAACGAATACAGAGAGCAAAATAACACCGTTGTATAAAACAATTTTCCAGCAAGAATGCACAAGATTTTCAACAGTCATTGTGGCATTATGGCGAAATCAGTGTACTAAGGCCTCGAAGTTTGCGAGTTAGGACTTCAGTCACGTTATTACCTTCCCTTTCAAACTTATATCCTTAAGAAAGTTATGAACAATCAGCTATGGGTTAAATATTATCACTGCTTTTTTTACAAGGATAGCTTTGGCATTAGATAACATACAACGTTTGATATAATTAAAGAAAGAAACCAAACCAACCCTAGCCACCAATTTTGACTACTCATTTTTGCCAGCAAAACTCACACAATCTCCGAAACAAATTCCTGCTCTTTCCTATGTTAATGTCCGAGAAAGATGTTTGTTGTATGACTGTAGGGGTTAAACTTTTCTTGAAATAAAGCACACATTTTTACCTTTTTACAGATAGTAGTTGAATGGCAGTTTGACCTGAAATTAGGAGTTTTTTTCGCTGAATTCATTTATTTTGAAACCGATACACGCAGTGGCACACATTTAGCACTTGCTGATAATCTAGCTGAACGAAACTGTTTATGTAAGTACTGTTAGGAAGTAATAGATGAGCGCTTAGCATAACGATTATGATCGTAGAAAATGGAATCTGTGAACCAAACACTAATCCTGAACGAAACTGCGTTTCACTTCGCACTAATGCCCTTAAGAAAAGCATGAATCTATTTGATCTCCACAAGGTACGGTTAAATAGTTAGTCAGACTCGTTTTTTTAGCCTTTGTTTGGAAAAAGAAAATTATAACATGATATGAGTGACATGCCAAGTTCAGCACAACAGACAACACAAGAAATGAAGAGTAACTCAATCTGCTCATCTGCGTAAATGTTGACGAGGAATGATGGATTGTTGATCAAGTCATCATTCATGTAAAAATCATGGTTTACATCCGCTGGCGCAGATTTTTGTGAACGTAGCATAAAGACTTTTGTTTGCTGCTGGAGAAAATAAATAAATAGTTGTGGCGACTATATGAAAAATAAAGTTTTGAAACAGAAAGCATGTTCTATTCAAATGTTTTATTAAAATCCACGTATTTATTCTATTTTCATAAAAAAATAATTTATGTTACTTTCGGAAACACTACTCTATATTAACAAGAAAGTACAATATGTTAAAAAGGCAAGTTAATTTTAAGCAAACATTTCCCCATTATTTATATATATATATATATATATATATAAACAATCTTGGTTTTCATTATTTCTTACTTCGTGCGTTTGTGGCAGACCAAATACAGAAAGATTTGGAGAGTGAAAAATACCTGCGATAGAGGTATTGTATAATAATTATCAGTAAATATACATTAGTTTTTATAATATTTAATTGCATGGAAGGTTGTTTTCGACGCCAGGTTTCATGCTGTCTTATATATATATATATATATATATATATATATATATATATATATATATGTATGTATATATATATATATATTGAACAATGGTCTTAAGCTATTCCTTATGTAATAGCTTCGTTAAGTTAGTTTTTTGTATATCTTATGTGCAAACTTTATCATCTGATACGACTGTCATTCCTTGAGAATCATTCTATTATCATTTTGCACTATATTCGTCTTCTCTGGTCGGTATAGTCTTTGCTTTCTACCATTGATGTTGTTTAAAACTATTCTGATATCTTTATTAATATAGGAAGTGATCATCAGATAGTAGATATAGAATTATACCCAAAGTTAAAACAAATCTGAAAGAGTATCGAACAATGACACAAAATCAAATTGAAATTACGACACACATACACACACAAGTACTTATACATAAACATGTGTGTGTATGCATAATTGTGTGTGTGTGTGTATGTGTGAAGGCCGTGCTAACTTTCTGCCAATTATTTATTTTCCATCCACCTATGGTTAGATAGAAACACTCGTTCCCAGGCCAATGAGAAGAAATATTTTCAATTAAATACCAGATCTTGAGAGGGATGAACTCCGCTAGACTATTCATGAGTAAGACACGCTAAATCAGCGGGACCCTTAAAAGCAAACTAGGTTACGAGAAAAATATTTGAATTTTACATTGTTTAATCAGTACTAAGTATTGCATAGTTAATTAGATGGCAAATAATGAACTAGTTTATATATATATATATATATATATATATATATATATATATATATATATGTGTGTGTGTGTGTGTGTGTGTGTGTGTGTGTGTGTGTGTTTACGGCCAATGTTCCGATCAGAGCCAAAAAGTGAATAAATATACAATACTCATATAATTTCTGATATCTTCACGATTGTTTGAGATACATGTTTTTGTGAGTTGAACTGATCCCTCACATTATATATTCCGACTCAAAACCAATATTCTAAAACACGGCTTTTATCCCAGGAGTAACATTTTTGTCGGCGAGTGTTATCAGCCTTTTTATTCGACAGAGATTTGAATAAAACAGACAAATTTTCATTGGAAGAATTCCCATTCCTTTAACATATTAATCTATGGTTTGTTGTGGTCTGGCGTGATACCTAATGCTCACATAACAGAAGAATCTTTTTCGCCAAATGTTTGCTGGATTTCCGATCAAAAATAATTGTAAGATAAGGGAGATTTCCGGCGAAAAAGTAAGTATGAATTGATCTGATCATCTCGAGTGGAGAGGCTTTGAAAAAAACTATTCTCATCGCTAAATTAGATTATTTTCTGATCCGGTGACAGAGGAAATTCTCAAAGAAAGGTTTGCTTGAAATTCTTGCAGAAGTTGAAAGTAATTTGGTATAAGACTAATTGATGGATACTTCTGACCTGGTTACTGTCAGAAAAAATTAACTTGGCGATCATACTGCTTAAACCATTCAATATAAACACACGTACGAACACACTAATAAAAGTACTGCATTAATCATAGCGGGCGCAGTATAAACACAATATATATATATATATATATATATATATATATATATATATATATATACTAAAAGGTTTTAAGATGAAAAAACAACGTTTTCCGAAATATTGGTCAAACGTTTCAGTTTTTCAGACCTTCATCAGGGTATATTTAGTTATTAATTAAAAGAAAAATAAGAAAGTTTTAAAATAATTCATTTCAATAAATAAAATCACCCTCAGAAAACCTGTGTTTTTGTCAGATTTATTTCTAGATTTTCACAGATTTCACACACACACACACACACACACACACACATATATATATATATATATATATAGGAAAGACGAAGTGACTCTCTCGAAAGTTGGAGTGAGGTCTTGCAAAGACAAGAAGCCACATCACTGCAGATACATAATTCCCTCAGGCTGTCTGTAGGGGTGAGAGTGAATATATCACCCGTCAGAGTGATTTTGAAGAAGACAACCTTGAACTGGACCCAGATAGAACGTATGATAGAGGCAGAAGATTTAACAGTTTGCAACGTTTACGTATTCATAAAGTTCACTTGTGGGAACAATGTTATTCTCCTATCGGTGAATGTAAATCGAATGATAGGGTTTTGAATAGGGACTTCGCCCACAGCATTAAGATTCCCATTGCTGAGCGACAGAGCTTTGGAGAAATTCTAAGGAAGCCAAGATATCAGTAGCTCAAAAGTAATCAAAAAGCTATTTTGACAAATCTTGACCAAGAACTTTAACTTATCGAGACAACCAATCTTAAGGGTCCCATTAGACAGCAGCTCACCGTTTGTTTGTTTTTTTAAATTATACGTGAGGTTTGTTTTGAGTGAGTTGGTTTAGTTATGGAAAATAAATAAAAAACAAAAAACGACCAAATTGACGAAAATAAAAAGCCTGCTACACCTCAGTCAAACGTGCGCAAGTGAAATGTGAACGTTAAATGAAAGAGCGTTAATAACTTTTTTTATGAAAGCAAACGTATTTAACACCATTATCAACTTAGTCTTCAAAGAGGAAGATTTTCTCTGTTTGTCTTCATACCCTGTCCGGTGGCAAACGCTAGTGGTGGCGCCAGGGGTGGAAGTACCACCTTATCGACCGATTTTTTGGCATGACCCCTGGTTGGTAGCTGATGGGGACGGTATCGGACGTCTTTTCATCGTTGTCTCTCCAGCTATTCGTTTCTATCGTCTATCGCATTCGGCATATCCTCTAGACTACATGCTTTGTTTGTACAGAGCTGTTCTAGATACGTTCTAACCGGTCATCCAACACCTGCTCGTCCGTGTGGGCGAGTCCACGGGATAAGATAGCTTATGAGTTTGTTCTTTCTTCTCCAGCAGTATCGTGAATGTTTGGTTCGTTTGATTTGACTAGTTTTAGAGATAGAAGGTAGGTGGCCGTACAGCAGTTGTTTTGTTGGATGTTGCTTCCAGGATTTATTCAATATAGCACGTAGCATTCTTGTGTAATTGCCGTCAAGCTTTTTCTCCATACGCTTAATCAGCGTACATGTGGTACATCCATGCAATAATATGAACACCACTTCTGCTTGGAAAAAATGAGTTTTATTTTATCGGATAGGTCTGACTTTTATATAAGCGATGACCTGTCAATAGCTTACCATGCCTTCACTTGTCACGTATTGATGTCATTTTCCATCGATGAGACGTTGCTTCCGAGGTAGGTGAACTTGTCCACTAGTTTCCAGGAACCACATGTTAGGGTGGATATTTTTCTTGCTTGATTTTGATTAAAGCACAGTTTCTCTATTTTGTCCGCATGGACATGGAATCCTATTCCGTCTGCTGCCTTCTCCAGGCTACGTAGCAGGGATTCGACCTGGGCAGGAGTATTTGTTAGAAGGGCTATGTTATCAGTGTAGTCAGCATCTGTAATAGTTTGTGCGGGGTATCGTCTGCTTCTTGCATTCTCTAGTATAAAGCTATTTTCTTTAATCAAATCGATCCACATTCGAAGCTAGTAGTCCAGGCTGATTATGAACAGATATGAGGCTAACGTATCTCATTATAGAACACCTGCGACAATGTCAAAGAAGTCTGTGACTCCATCAGATGAGCGAAGTTGTAACTTGGTGTTTTTATAGAGCGTCATTATAGCTGCAACGGTTTCTCTTTCGAAGATCGTTGGTAAGAAATATTTGCTCTATCTTCCCTCTGCCAATGTCTTTAGAAATCTATAAGTATATCGCCTCAAAGTTTTTTGCTCGAAAGTAGAGTGTTCACCAATGGTCCAGGAGACCGGAGTTCAATCCCAGGCAGAGTCATACATAAGACTCAAAAAATGGTACTTGTTTCTGCCTTGCTTGACACTTAGTGTTATAAGGTTAGGATCAAGGCTAAAGTGGAGCAATCAACGGAAAGGAGTAGCGCCTTCCTCTACACCTCGTTGTAGTAGCAGTTGAAAGGGATCCTTTGGGTCAACTTCGACGAAGGTCGCCGACTTTACTTATATATATATATATATATATATATATATGTGTGTGTGTGTGTGTGTGTGTGAATTAATTCATTTGTCTGTTCTAATTATATTTTTATGTAGAGTCCGGCCAGAAGCGCAGTAGTAGTTAATGAAAAATGAAAAAAGAAAACCTGCTGACGAGTGTACTTTGGCGTACCGTCGTAAAAGAGTGAACATTTTTTTTTTAAATGGAAAGACAGAAAAATACATTAATCTGGTCAGAGATTTAAAGCAATGGAACAAAAACGGTGATACCAATTATTGTAGCGCTCAGAACGATCCCCAAATGTCTGGTACAGGGGATGGAAGTGCAGGGACTCGGAAGACGAGCAGAGATAATCCAAACTACAACATTGTTGAAATCGGCCAGAATACTGAGAAGCGTCCTGAAGACATAATTAGACTCGCTGTCACGTAGAGTTCTGTAAAAAATCATCAGCTAACACTGGTGTAAAAAAAACTCGCAAGAATATCTCAGGAGAACTAGAAAGCTAGTCGAGGCAAAACTATCTTGAAGAAATCTTATCAAAGAAATAAATACTTGGGCTGTACCACTCGATAGATATTTGGGACCCTTTTTGAAGTGGAGCAGATAAGATATTTTGCAAATGCAACAAAGAAGAAGAAAACTAATGACTATGCATAAGGCATTAAATCCCAGAGATGACGTGTTGACAGACTATATTTATGAAGAAAGGAAGGAGGAATAGTGCTTGCCAGGTTTGAAGACAGCAGTGAAGCATCGATACAATGACTCGAAAACTTCATGAAAAAGCAAAAGGAGGAATAATTACAGCCATCAGAAATGATACTGACAATAGGATGGCTAACAGAATGACAATAACTAGGAAACAAAATGGGAAGATAAACAACTCTATGGGCGCTTTAAACGACTAAAAAACAGCATCTCACATTAGAAATCCTGAACATATCTAAGAAAAGGAAACTGTTAAAGAGAAACTGAATCTTCCCTGATAGCAGAAAAAAACAACGCCATAAGAACTAACCATATCAAAACGAGAATAGATAAGACGCAGCAAAATAGCAATTGTAGGTTAAGTGGTGACAAAGACGAAACGATTAATCACTTAATGAGGAAATTTAACAAATTAACGTAGAAAAGTATAAGACTATACACGATTGGGTGGAAAAGGCTATCCACAAGGAATTGTGCTAGGGATTGGAAAATGACCATACAGACAAACGACATATGTACAACCTCAAAACCGCCTGAAAATGAGACGCACAACGTTCTGTGTGATTTTAAGATACTTGTAGATCATCTAATTTCAGCCAGACGACCAGACCAATGGATAGTAATAAATAAAAAAAAAAGAACCTGCAGAATAAAGGACTTTGCCGACCCGACATACCACGAAGTAAGACGAAAGAAAGGAAAAAAGAGATAAGTACTTAGAATTAACTAAAACTAAAAAAAAAAAAAAAAATGAACGTCAAAATAAAGGTAATACCAATTGTAATTGGTG
Source organism: Sepioteuthis lessoniana (assembly GCA_963585895.1). Lineage (NCBI taxonomy): Eukaryota > Metazoa > Mollusca > Cephalopoda > Myopsida > Loliginidae > Sepioteuthis > Sepioteuthis lessoniana. The sequence goes on along the minus strand of OY757904.1, from coordinate 13,694,671 downwards.
TGCTTAGAACAATTCACAGAGGTTTGGTGAGGAGACAGGAAGATTTAGAAATAATAGAGCAAGTGAAGACTATTCACACTACAGCATCATTCAGATTGGCCAGAGTACTGAGAAACATTTTGGATACTTGAGAAGACTTGCTGTTACTCAAACTCTTGTGAAAGACGATCATCTAATGCTGTTGGGAAAAATATTATCATAATTATTATGATTTAATAATTCTGTAATTGATTTTTTATTTGATTCCTTTTGAGTTGATAACACCATTTTAACTTTTATTTAATTTAGTGTTCCTGCATGATTCAGAATTTAGTCCACTTCGCGTTCTTTTATTTTCACTCAATGCTTCGCTTGAACGGCAAATTTCACGACTTGTCATATTCTTTACTTTTTTAATACTAGTTATGTTTTGATGGCTTGGATTGAATGATTTGATTGGATATCAAAGTTACATTATTTTACGGGTCTTATTTTCCTGGACAGATTCTGGTTTATGCATATAATTTTGTCAGAATGGCTAAATGTCTTAGACATATCCAGATCATCTCATGTTCAATTTCCTTTGTTTGTTGTTTGATATATTCACACAGTTGTACATCTTCCAACTTTTATTTCGTAGAATTTATGATTGTTGTTTTTCTGTTTGGTCTGTTGATAATGCTGTCATTGGCTGCTGTAATTAATCTTTTTTGCGTATCTTGTACATTCTTAGAATACCTGCATGTGAGCATCCATGCTAACCTCGAAGCTGGCGAATCATCTTTCTCCGTCTTACTTGACATAGAGATGTAAAATTATTAGGAATTTTAGTTAATTATTTCAGTAATAAATTGGTTTCCAGTCAAACGTTGAGTTTGTATTTGCAAGTATTCGATTTGGAAAGATCAAAGTCTGCGTAGACCTTGTTTCCGTACAAATGTCAACGGATGTGAAAATAAACCGCCACAAGTTTGTTTTAAAATCAGCTGTAAGCAAAATATATTAAGATAAACAATTAAGTAGATATCAGTTATTTAGCAATGATGTGTCACTAAAAAGTTTTAGTGATTAGGTGTGATTAAAATATTAGTTAAGAATAATTTGAAGAAAATACATAAAAAGGGAGATTTTCGAACGCATATTCAGTCGGAGACGGGAGTGGTCAAAAGGACCAGAGGCAGACAGAGCAGACAGAGTAGAGAGGGCTCAGTAGCGAGGGATCGGCCCACGACGTGGTCACAGACGCAGATGTGGCAGCCGGTTAAGCGAAGAAGAAATGTTTAAGTATATGGTTATCTGTTTTTCCTCGCACGGTATTTAGTCTCTGTCGATCTAAATCAGTTGATGTATTCCTTTCATCAACCGAAAAAAAGACATCGACACACGTCTGACGAAGGCATGGACGGCTATCGATAGGCTCTCGATCATATGGAAGTCGGACCTAACTGATAAAATGAAACGCAGTTTCTTCCAGGCAGCGGTTGTGTCGATACTGCTATATGGATGCACCACATGGACGCTTACAAAGCGGCTGGAGAGGAGGCTGGACGGAAATTACACAAGAATGTTGAGAGCAGTATTAAACAAGTCCTGGCGACAACACCCCACGAGACTCCAACTCTACGGACACTTGCCCCCCATCACGAAAACTATACAAGTTCGACGAACCAGACACGCATGACACTGCTGGAGAAGCAAGGACGAGCTCATAAGCGATGTACTCCTGTGGACCCCGACACATGGATGTGCAAGAGTGGGACGACCAGCACGAACTTACAGCAACTATGTGAGGACACAGGATGTAACCCTGAAGACCTGCCGGAGGCGATGAATGATAGGGAGAAATGGCGAGAGAGGGTCAAGGATATCCGCGCTGGCGGCGCGACATGATGATGATGATTCCTTTCATAATCTATCCCTTTTCGCCGACTGCTGTAAACGTTGTACTCCCAAATAAAATTCCGTATCATGAAACCAACCAAGTTTTGTTTGTATTGTTTTGTGTTACAACTTTAGATATGGTGCCATAGTGTTACATATCATCTTTTGGTATTCATCTCTCGTTATGTATCGTCATTAATTTCCTTGATCCATAGTATATTTCTAAGTTGTTCTCTAGTCCTTTTTTCAGAAGTCTTCCTATTATCTTATAATGGAGACTGCCTAAATATATTTTCCTTTAATTAAATTTCCGCTAGAGAGATGTGTTTCGAGAAGTTTTCTTGTTCCTCTAATGTACTCACTTCATTTTTTTTCTTTCGTCTCTGCTTGATTGTATCCGCTCCTAATATTTTCAGGTATTTGTGGTTTTCTTTCCCTACAAGTGACTGAGTGGGCTGTTTTATATCTTCACTGGTTTCTTTTTTTTCTCGTTTTTATTTTCAGCTGCGCACATTAGTCAATAGCAATTTCCATTCCTATGTAGTAGCTGTATTCTGGTCAGATATCTTAAAAAGCTATCATATACATGAGCTTGATTATCTTTTTCTGCTTCTTTGTAAATTAGCTGCTTCCTGCACGTTTTCCAAGTCGCATCATTGATATAATAAATAAAGTTGCAAAAATTAGTCTCTTTGGATTTTCCAGTCTGCTCGTGTTTGATATCTCTTGGCTAGTCAAAATTTTAAGAATCCCAGAGCTCTTCTCATGACTTTTACGATTTGTGCTGATAATATAAAGATTTTCTGGTATTCTGATATACATATTTGCGAGAAATTATCATAGCTCTTCATATTCTATTCAAGCGAAGGCAACATTTTACCCGCATGTATTTGTCTCCTTTTGAATATATTGGTCTGTTGTTATCATTATTATTATACCATTTGTTGGTGTGGTCAAATTGAAAGTTTTTGCACATTTCCCAGTGGATCACCTTGCCAACCTAGTCATGTCTAGTCTTATACTCCTTCTGCGCTAATTTGCTGCATTCACTTATGTGATTGATCACAGTTACCACATAGCCTACATTTGCTACTTTGTCGAGTCTTATCTATTCTCGCTTGATATGATTGGTTCTTATTGCGTTGTTTTGTGCTGCAATTAGGAGAGATTCTGTTTCTCTCTTAACGTTTCCTTTTCTTAGCCAGGTCCAGGTTTTCTGGTGTGATATGGTGTTCATTAATCGTTTAACGCGACTGTTGAGTTATTATTATCATCATATACTCTTTTAGAGCTTTTCACATCTGCGTCAACTGATTGTTTTACACTAGAATTTGAGTGACAGTAACTCTCCTCAAGTCTCCAGTAGTCTTCTCAATATTCTGGCCGTTCTCAATAATATTGTTAGGATGGTCTCCGCTCGTCCACCAACTTCCAAATCCTCCAATCTTTTTAGTAATCCTTTAGCTACTGTAACAAAAGCACCAATCCCAATTGGTATAATTATCACCTTCATGTTCCATAGTTTTTCTCAATTCTCTAGTAAGGTCGAGGTATTTATCCTTCTTTTCATATTCGTTCTGTTTTATTCCGTGGTCAGCCGGGAGACAGCAAAGTCGACTATTTTGCAAATTCTCATTTTTTTGTTTTGATTATCATAAGGTCTGGTCTTCTGGCCGTGATTAGGTGATCCGTCTGTACGTCAAAGTCGCATAGGAGTCATTTTCTAAGACAGGTGCTGGGTTGTGCATATACCATTTGTTCGTATGGTCAAATCTAAATTTCTTGCGCATCTCCCAGTGGATCAACTTGCCAACTCAGTTGTGTCTAGTCTTATACTCCTTCTGTGCTAATTTGCGGCATTCGCTTATTATGTGATTGATCACTGTCACTGTCACCGCATAGCCTACATTTGCTATTTTTTCGTCTTATCTATTCTCGTTTTGATATGATTGGTTCTTATGGCGTTGTTTTGTGCTGTTATTAGCTGTTTCTCTTTTAAAGTTTCTTTTTCTTAGCCTGGTCCATGTTTTCTGGTGTGAGATTATTATTATAAGTTTTATTATTTTTATTATTTTAAGAGTTTTTCAGTAGAGTCTGAGTGACAGCAAGTCTCCTCAAGTATTCTGAACTTTTGTCAGTATTCTGGCCGATGTCAACAATGCTATAGTTTGGATGATGTATATTGGTCCTCTTATTTACAAATCCTTCAATCCTTGAACAAAAGCTTTGGTGACTGTACCGAATGCACCAATTACAATTGATATCACCGTCACTTTCCAGTTCCATATTATTAGTAGTTGTTTTATTGCACTCTTTGTGAGTTTTCTCATCAGCCTTAACCGATGGTCTTTCATTAGAGTCTGATTTACTGCGAGTCTAATTTAGACTCCAGGACTCTTCACAGTGTTTTGGTCGATTTTAAAAATACAGTTTTGGTGGTCTCTGATCTCCGATTTCCCACTCCTCCAGCCACCTTTACCAAGTTTTGGAGACCATTCCAAACGTGCCAATTACAATTGGTAACACTGACACCTTTATGTTCCACGGCTTACATAGTTTTCTGTTAAGACCCAAGTATTTGTCTCTGTTTTCAATTGCTTTCATTTTCGATCTTTTGTTTACTGGATGTACTCCATTTTCCTTTTTCTTTCTGTTATCTGTTTAGTTTTCCATGAAGTCATCCATTCAGACCCGCTTACTTCTTGAATATATTTACCAACCCTTCCTCAGATACAGGATGTGATACAAGGTCAATTTTTAAGCAGAGTTTAACAGGTTTTAGTTCAAAGTTTTTCTTTTTCTCGACTTATTGCCAAACCGAAGTTGAAGAATCCAGTCTGCCTTATTTGTTACATATAGCTGGAGGGAGAATAAGAGTATTCATAACTTTCCCAAGGATATTAGTGCTTTAGGAAATGCTATCAGCCCCATCCAGGGTTTGAACTCAATTCGACGTGTCTATTTCCAGCGACGATAACCACTACACGACAGGAAATTCCTCGCTTTAAGCAAGTACTCAACTGCAAGGCCAGTCTGTCAATGGTCGTAAATTTTGTAAACAAGAATCCATGTATCCCATCGTGGCCAGGCATTTTCCATTTTGGTATAATCTTTGAGAGTTGCTCTTAGTGATTCGTAGTATGCTTGCCCCAGGGCCTTCTTCGAGCTCTATTTTTTTTCATGTGATTTATCCTTTCGGCTATTCTGCTATATTCTTTCTTTCTCCGTATTTTACTCCAAGATTGTTTTCGTTCATTTGCCTCCGGTTACTAATTATCTTTGGACAATCTCCACCAACTGGTAGGCAGAATTTTCTTTCGTTATTACAGAATGTCCTGTTTTGTTTATATTGCCTGACCCTATCCCAGTATTTTTTAAGTCTCTCTTCTTTCGCTTATATTCTTTGATTTATTTTTTCTGGTTGTCTTCTCAAATTTTTCTGCGATAGACTTTTGGGGATCTTTTCATTTTGTTAGCTTCCTGTGCGTTTTATCTTCGTTGGCAGTTTCAATTTTTTGTCGAAACCTCATTATTTGTCTTTCTATTCTCATTTTCCCACCAGTTTTGTATTTCTGTTTGGATTCCTTTAAAGGGTGTCTATTTTATCATCAAATAGATTTGATTATGCATAGATGAATTCGTTTAGTTCACTGATATTGTTATTTAGGATATGCTGCAATTCTTTTCTTACTTTACTGTCTCTATCAGGACTTTTTCCAATCTTGATTCCTTCGGGATGGTAATATTACATTCTGCTTACTCGCAATTTTCTTAATCAGTTCTATATTTTCTCAGTCTTCTTGCGTTATAATTGGTGTTGTATTTTAACACAGGGATCTGTGGTTGTTTGGCTTTCAGTATTTAGTATTTCAACTTTCTTAGGTGGTTCTCTTTGTGTATATTCCTCGCTATTTACCTCTCCACATTATTTCTAGTATTTCAAGGTTAAAAAATAAAACTTTTTTTCAAACCAATCTCGCTTGGTTAGCAATTCATTGACTTCATTTAATTAACGTAGTGGTTTCTTTCCAGATCTACAGTATTCTCTTCCCTGCTCATTTGGATAAGGCTGTAGAATTCGCTGACAGCATCTCGGCTGAGAGGCACAAACCTCCAACGAGTGAGATAGATAAGAAGCTAAACTGCATCTGTTGGTGACGCTTCCCTCCTGTAACGTCAGTGAATGTGGAGTGTCATTTTATTATCATTATTTCTTTGGCCCCGTCTGACCCGGAGTGGTAGTACGTGTTAAGGTCCCTTCTATAGGTCAAGTAGAACAGTTTAGTTAATTGTGTGCTAACAAATGCTTTATGTTGAAATGAACTATATGTGTTAAACAGCAACACTGCAAACCCCTCAACTGTGTGCAAACAAATGATTACTACTAAATCAAGTTATTCATGTTAGATAGGAATACTCGAAACCATTTAACTGTGTGCAAGCAAATGAGCTCTGGCTTGTTTTATATGTTACCCACGATCAATCGTTTACAAATCATGTATGTATAAACACGTTTTGGCATTAAATAAACTGCGAGGATCGATATTCCATAGAACCCAACCAACCAATCGTCCGTTTTTCATATCATCTTTGCATAAGATCATCCTTAAAATAAATAACAGTAGATGGCATTTTTTTTGTTTTCTCTTATCCATTTTTACGTTTGGCATAATTAAGATGCTATGTTTCTTTGGTTTTTGTGTAATGTGATTAAGTGGCTTATGAGGGATTCATGTTATAGAAAGATCAGGAGGCTAATTTCTGAGAAAAGAAATAAGAAGAAAAAGCACACAGATGGTTTACAGAACTGCTCGCTGATCTCTGAGGAGTTAGGCTAAAGCACGCGTGGTAGGACCGCCAATCAGGTGAATGGCTAAGGTAATAAATAATGACAAAAAAAAAACAAGAGGTCCCGAATCATCTGCGCAGGTGTGGAACCACCAGAAACGGATATGTCCTCTTGCTCCAGCATGAAATAAGGGTCTACTCAGGTTTGAAACGCAATGAGGCAAAGACAAGAGTTAGCTACTTGTCTGAGGGATATGATGAGGTAAAGAGCAACTGTATCCTATATTCACAACGCTGATGACAGATCCAGCTAGAAAGAACGTGTTAAAACTAGAAGAGAAAACGTCAAAGATAATTCAAAGTCTGTCTCTGCTTTTTCTCTTCTCATGACATGTGATTTGTCATTGTCCAGCTAACGTTGGCGACTCAGCTTTCCTTCAGTTTCTTTCTCCCAACGACTACTTAATAGGTGTTGTAAGGAATGTACATCTGTTTTAGTGTACTAAGACAGAGTTTTGCGTGTTTGTCACCTTTTCTCGCGGTGAGTTCACAACCTTACATTTGTTGTATAACGGTCCCACGTTCTATTTACTGCAGTGTCATTACAACCTTCTATTTGAGACACGGATTGGTATATTTGTTTACATGAAATAAAAGAGCCAACATTAACAGGATGCCACTGGTTCGTTTATGTTTGCTATTGTTGCATTCACATGTGCTGTATCATAACGACACAATAATAAAGACGCAATGAATAACAGACGCAAATGACGAAGACGCAGGAAGTCTTCTTTAACAAAATATTTACATCTTACTTTATTGCAAGGGTTCGAAAAGGTTGTGTGGGGTTTTACTGTGAGAGGGAGCTGGAGACCGAACATAACTGAAATATTTTGACCCCAAAGTTATGGCCGTCAGCGTTGTGTCTTTCTCGTTCTCCAGGGCTGCTCAACCGGAGCCCTGGAGTTCACTCTGCTGGGTGCTGGCTTTCCTTACTACCACTCGTCCCCCTCCGACTCCAACTTTACTCAACTGTCCTCCTTCTGTTCAATTCGTCGGCCTAATATTACTTTTAAACTCCCACGCGGTGATATGGACAGGCCTCCACGCCTCCGGATTTTCTTCAGATATCTGGCGATCGGGATGTGTCACTTCCACTATCTTTGGAATGGCCTGTATGATCGTCATCGAGCGGAAATAACTGTCAAACAGTTCAGAGGTCACTCTCTACCGGTGCGTCAGTCTATGAGAGTATAATGGGATTTTCTTTTTTACCTCGTCCCATTTCATCAGCCAATTTCCACCCACGCGATTTCCTCTCATGACTGCCATTAGAATGTGTCACTTCCTTCCAATGCATCACCTTGAATGGCATTTTTGGCTGGGTCGAAAGGTCAAAACATAAGACTATCAAGGTAACCAGCTAACCTTACAAGGAGGAGCCCACTCAAGCGAGCCACAAAAGTCCGGTATTAACCTTACTAAATATTAGTAAAAGTTCAACGACCACGTTTATGAAACCCTTGTGTATCAAATCTTCAGGCCAAAGCAATCGTTTTAATCAAAAATGGCTTGCAAAATAAATATATAAATAAATAAATAATAACCTGGGGCTTCCAAACTTTCTGTGCTGGTGTGGAACCAGCGGAAACGGATATTCCTTCCACGGACACCAGGTTGTGTGAATAGGAATGACTCGTTTTGAGCAGTCGCGAGACATGACGAGGTAAAGACATTCAGTTAAAAACTAGCCACGAAAATGTAAGGAGACGAAAGAGCCCTTTTTGGGGTGTCGGCTCTGAGACAGTGATTTACACTAGACGTGACCCAACGGGGAAGCATGTTAGAGCTACAACAAAAAAAAAAAAAACAAGGAGAAAATTCAAGGCCTGTGTCTGCTCTGTCTTTCACATCATGACATGTTTCTCTATACAGCGAAACTTCGACTCAACTTCTAAACTCTCTTTCTTTCTCCCAGCAACTACTTACCAATTGTAGCAGTAAATAAACCTTTTTGTATTTAACTAAAACAGAGTTTTGTGGATTCGTCAATTTTTACCTTGGTAATTTCACAATAAGGACCTGGAGGTATTAATGTCTATTTAGTACCGTTATGTCACAACCGTCTATTCGGTGTCGTTATTTTACACCACTATTGAAGGTTCGTCGATGCATCGATGACACATCTCGAAGACGACATAATGAAGCACAAAGAAAGACTGATTAAAGCGAGCGAAAACAACACAAATATCAACGAAACAACGATAACTAGACACAAAAATCGAAAGAAAAACCACTGTATGGATATTTCAAACCACAAACCATTGAAATCTTACAGAAGAATACCTGGCTAAGAAAAGAAAACCTTGAGAGAGAAACTGAATCTCTTCTAATATTATCACAAAACAACGCCATAAGGACAAACTATGTTAAAGCAAAAATTGATAAGAGACAACAAAAATGTAAGGGGGGTGTCCTCGTGGTGTAATGGTTAAAGCGATGGACTGCTGAATCGTAGTAAGCGAGTTCATACTCCAGTCGCGCTATTACATTCACTTTCGGGCAAATACCTTTGGGAAAGGTATGAACCCCATTATCCTCCCAGCTATGGGTTAAATAGTACCACCACCGTTCTTCTAGGAGAATGGCTTAGGCATTAAATAACCTATAAAGAGTTGATATGCCATTAAACAAAGAAACCAAACCAAACCGAATCAAAAAAGTAAATGTAGATTATGCTGTTATAAAGACGAAACGATTAAACATAAAATCAAATGCAGTAAATCAGCGTAAAGTAGTATAAGACTAGACATGACAGGGTGGGAAGGCAATCCACTGAGAATTGTGCTAGAAATATAAACTTGACAAAACGAACAAATGGTCTATGTAGAAAACAAAATCGACCCTAGGGAATGAGATGTATTCATATATCTCGGATTTCGAGATACAAACAGATCATTTAATGTCAGCCAGATAACCATATCTAGTGATAGTCAATTATAAAAGAGAACATGCCGAATTGTGAACTTTGCCGTTTCGGCAGATCACAGAGTGAAAATAAAAGAAATCGAAGTGAGAGATGATACTTAGAACTTGCTAGGAAACTAAAACAAACTATGGAACACGAAGGTAACAGCATTGCCAATTGTGGCTGGTTCACTTGGGACAATCACCAAAGAACTGGTTCATAGACTGATAGACTTGGAAATGACAAGACTTGTAGAGACCATTCAGACTAAAGTATAACTAAAATCAGCCAGAAGACCGAGAAGAATTCTGGACACTTGAAGGGGATTAATGTCACTCGGACTCCAGTAAAAAAAAAAAAAACATCTCAAAGGAGTAAATAATATTAATGTTATTTTTCATGTCAATATCGTCAGCAAAACAACAACATATCTTTGCAGAAAGAATAAAATTTAAGTAAACCAAATATGAAAACCACTCTATGACACATCTCAGGTCGGTCTTGCTACATATTAAAAAATCACGTGTCTCAAAGTTTAACCAAGATGGGATAGAAAAATCAGCACCGAAAAAAAAATCATCTCCTCACTTTGGCATCTATGAGAATCAGGATTATCCCAAAGCCAGACAACATCTTCACTACAATCAATAAAATATAAAAACATGGGAGAAAATGGGCCAAAAGGGTTTTTAATGACGTAAAGCTATACATACTTTTATACGATTAACAAACTATTAAGAAAAAAAGCAACCCCAGAAGCCAACAACATATATAGAAATAGAACTAGTTATATAGAAATACACACAGATTCCAATAATTGCAGGTATTTGAAAAAGCATATCCTTACAACGAACCTATTTGCAGACGCTGGAAATGATAGAATTAAAGAATAAGCAGTTGTTCGTATTGAACGAGTAGCTGTTGAAATCAATGAAACAGCATCGTGCATTAAATCAATCAACCAATGATTGAAGAAAACTCCAGGAAAAGAAAATGTTAACGAAAAATTAGAAAATAGTCATCGTTAAATAGAAAAACACACAATGCACAGAATACAAGATTAAAATCAACAAACTAAAACAATCTTTAATCAGAGAACTCACTTAGGTGCCCGATGTGAAAGAAAGAACACCTATAAATTTAAAAAAAAAAAGGCAAGAATAACCGAAAATAATTTGCATATCGTGCTGTAGAATATCTTCTACTAGACTTTAAATTAAATCTAACGTTTTCAGATCAAATAAAATATGTGACTGCTGCAGTAATAAGATCAGTAAGGATAACTCGTAAATAAAATACCTTTAGGTTCCAAAAGAGAAATTAAGGATACAAAAAGAAATTGAGAATTGCCCAGAAGAAATAGCCATATTTGTTGAAATGAATAGAGGGTGTCAAAATGAAATCTAAAAAAGTAAGAAAATTTAAATGAAACTGAGATAGTATCAATTGATAAGATGCAATAATTAAAAATAAATTGAAACAAAAATTCTTACTAAATATCCAGCGTATATAAAGATATGAAAAACGAACCAAACTCTTTAGACACAATAAAATATATCAGGACGTCCCTCCAGGCTTCTTTCCGGAAATCAGAAAGGATATACTTAATGTAAAGAAAACCTGCGTAATTGAAGAATTTAAAACGTTTTGCTTCATATATAAGACATCATAAAATAATGATGAAAGATTCATTGAATGTATAAAAGGTTTCTCTAAAATAATGAACTCTAAACGGATTAAGATATTACAAAAAAGACAATAAATACACTTAAATGCATGCATAAATGGAAGTGAATTGGATGAGATAAAATACCACTTTTTTGGATACACCAATTATCACCATCACTTATTTCAGTAATTATTTTTAAAAAATTATAACTTACCCGACTGTTTCACTGTGGGAGTAACCTACTTAAAAACGAAAACAAGGAAAATAATGAAAGAAAAAAAAAAAATACCCAATCTTACGACTTCTTACATCATACAAATTAATGATATCAATAATCTAAGAGAGAGTTATCAAATTTCTAAAATGTAAGGACTTCATCCCTTTAGAACAAAAGGGATTCAAAAGAGAATCATATGGCCGCAAAGATCAGCTCCTCATAAACAAGATAATCATTGAAAATGTTCAATCCAAACAGAAAAATGCATGATTGGTTGGATTGATTAAAAAAACTCTGATAGTTCACCTTACAAATACATTCTAAAAGTTATAAACAGTTTAAAGATATTTCCTTGCATAATAATATTCCTAAGATACAACTTAGAATTTTGGTTCACTAATCTCTGTTTAATCCATGAAAAATACATGCTCAAAACTCATAATCTTAACTTTACTAATGAAATCTTTAAAAGAGATTATCGTTCTCTATTTTTTATTGCTCTAATACCGCTCTCTATAGAACTTGACAACTGAAATTATTTATAAAAATTATTCTAAAGGAATAAACCACCTATTCTGCAAGGACAATTTAAGTTTATATACAAATAATGAAGAATCACATGTACAACGCACTGTGAAAATGTTTATAGACGTATTAGGGTGCAATTCTGCACGGATTAGTGTGCAAAATTCATATTTAAGAAAGGCTGGTAGGTAAAATCTGAAACCATCACTTTAATTATAAACACGAAAATTATAGAGTTAGAACTCAATGAAACCTATAAATATTTATGAATTAACGAAGTGAATGGTATCAAGGGTACAATAAATAAAGAAAAAATAAGAAAAGAATTAGATAGAAAAATAAGTCATATTCAGAAGCGAATTAGGCACCTCTGGTGGTGTAATGGTTAGCAAGCTCGACTAGCAAACCTACACGAGTGAGTTCGAGTCTCATTGGGTGCCCCATTCATATGGCCTTGTGCCACATCTAAGTAAAAAGCTTAGTAAATTTCCATATTCAGAAGCGAACTGAATGCAAAAAGTACGGTAATAACTTTTAATGTTCCGACATTACAACAATCGACATATAAATCAATATAATAAACTAGATAGCTGAGATGAAATAAATAATTAATAGTAAAGTTAGAAAAGAAATAACCTACCACAGAAGCATCATCCAGGAACAGATGTATAACGTCACGACATCAAGAAAGAAAATGCTACAAGAGGATTGGTCCAAGTAGAATTACCATAAAAAACAATCACTTTAGGATTGAAGAAATACTTAGACACTAAAACGTATTGTATATTACAGTTGGTAAACACACACGAGACGTCAAAGAAATTAACATAAAAAATAAAGTATTAGTGGAAACGAAATACATAAAGAAAGAAACAAAAGTAGAAGGACTTAATCAATTAAAATGCCCGGGAACATAAAACCCCAACGTAGACGATACACATAAAGAATTAGTAATGCCTTTAGAGATACTGCAAAAACTAATCGATGGCCGAAAAATTTTCAACTAAAGAAGTTAAAATAGCATCATAACACCAGAGTCTACCGACAAGAATGTTTCAGCCAATCATAATGAAAAAACGATCTAAACCGATATGTTGTATGTGCAAACAAAAAAGCATTAAAAATAGGACATTATATTCATTGGAAAATATGCAAATACCATGGAATACTGGAAGCTTAAAAATGGTAACATCACAAATACGATCCTCAAACAGAAGCCAAGGAAACTAGTGTTCTCAGTTCACTGCTATCTAATCAGACAGATGAAATAATTGACAAGATATAGCGATAAAGTTCTATAAAAACATATCATCTATTTGACCCGACAGTGCCAACAGATTATAGCATATCTATCAAATAAATGTAAAGACATGAATATAGAAAAAGTAAATCAGCTTTAAACCATTATCGTTCCAATAAAAGTTAGAACTCTAGGTATACCCAAGATAAGAACGTATAAACATAATTGCAAAATACCTAGCAGTCTCAGTCATTATGAAATAGACACACACACACACACACACACACACTTACACTTATACTTTGCGAAAGTTCTCATCGGCTTAGGTGTGATCTATCAATTCGATAAAAAAATATTAACTAAAAGTGCCGCCAAAGAATTAATACACCCAGTGCATATGAACGGTAACTTTCCTCACAGTTGGTCTTGGGTAAAACCCTGGTAAAAGAATTGTAAGGAAACAAAAGAAAAGCAGGAAATTATATATTATCGGCTCATTTTCCTAGTGGGTACAATTTTCGCTAATGGTCCGGGAGACCTGGGTTCAATCCCAGGTCGCATCATACAAAAGACTTTCAAAATGGAACTTGATACCTCCTTGCTTAACACTCAGCAATATAAGGTACGTATCAAGAGTAAAGTTTAGCAATCCAGAGAAAGCAGTAGCCCCCTCCCTTACATCTTGGTGTAGTAGCTACTGTAAAGAGAGCCCTTCGGGTCAACCACGCCTACTGTTGCTAACTTTTATTTACTACTACTACTACTACTACTACTACTACAACTACTACAAATGATATTAAAAATAACAGGTTAGAAAGGGTAAATATATCGACTGGGAATTATCCAAGAAACTGAAATTCTAGCACACTTACAAATGTTTTTTTGCGCAATCAGAATACGTCTTTGAAAATAAATTACACAAAATTCTCTGATCCCTTGAAATAGAAACGGATCCCCCGATCCATGCCAGAAGATTATCTCTATTACCGAAAAAAAAAGAAACTGTCACGAAAAAAAAAGTATTTTGCTGTGCTAACTGACCACAGAACAGGACTCTTTCATATTCTTCTTGATCACAACAATGTTGTTGTCTTGATGTTCTCCAGTTGGCTGACCATTTATCCCAACAACGAGAGTACTTGGCTCTCGATTAACATAGGATTTGGAAGAATCCATGAATGGGTAGGTAACGATCTCATATATATAAATATATATATATATATATATATAAAGAGAGAGAGAGAGAGAGAGAGAGAGAGAGATACATTCTATTTCAAACAATTCAGTTTAGGATAGGTTTAGCGTAAGTAAACAGTTTAAATATCAGAAACAGTTCTATTTAAAACTATTCAATTTAGCTTAAGTATACCGCTAAGTTCTATTTAACCCTTAGACAGGAACTTATCAGGTGCTACGACTCCAGACAAGAGCGGAGCAGAGTGAGATGGTGATAAAAGGGTATCCCACATTCCCCAAAGGTTCAGCATTACTGGAGCTTCACCATCAGATGGTTTAGTGCCATATCCAGGACACTCATTAGGGGAGTATCGCTCCTCTGCAGAGAAGCAGTCACTGTATTCTGTAGCCCAAACCGACAGGGACTTTTTTTTTGTGCTGCTATTGCCAGATATTCAGTTTCTGTTTCAAAGTTCTCCTTCCGTAATCATATCAAGGCCATCTCATTTAAAATAGCCTTAGCTTGTAGTTTAAAATACCCATATTGTTGTTTTTCTTTCAGTCTTTCTTTATAGATTTTACTATTTTTATTGTTCTATTATCAATGCTGTCATTGCAGCTATCATTTTCTTTTTGCTTTTGTTAATATATTCTTTGAGTCTTTTTATGATTATTTCTATGCAGTCCTTAATGATCTTCAGACCATTTCCCTCCTTTTCTTGTCAAAAAAAGATTTCATCAGTACCGTCTCTATGATTAATTCTAATCTATTTCTTTGTTATTTGGTCCATAGGTCTGTCTTACTCTTTTGTCAATTTGAGGAAGAGTACAGTGTATCCTTCTAGAGAAACGGTTTCTGTATCTATCCATTAATGAAATTTCTACAGTTGAATTTGTTTTCCAATTTTCTTTTCTAATGTACACTTCTTTTATGTAATTTCCATTTATTTTTTTCTAATTGATTTTACTTCTTATATAACCGGATGGTTGTAATTTTCTTTTTCTAAAAATGTTCTTAAGTTTTGATGTCACACTTCTATTAATTCTGTAGTTTCTGTTTCCTATGTTGATTATAAGCATCGGGCAGCTTTCAACTCTGAATCCTATTCATTTATCTTGGATAAATATTCCTAAAGATTCTATAAAGGATTCTAATTATATCTTTTGGCAAAAGTCTTTTTATCAACCACATACATTAGGTTGTATAATTTGCCTCATGATCTTGTAAATCCATAGTCCCTAATGCATTTCATAAGTAAATAATTTAGTGGCATCATTGTTATAAAAATGATAATGGTGACAGGGAGTATCTATGGAAGATTTGTCTTTGGATTTTTTACCCTGTTAGGGTTCGTTCCCCAGTTCATACTTCTATTCTCCAGTTTTTCATTGGTTTTGTAATGAACTTTAAAACTTTCCCTGATACCTGGGATATTTTTAGACATTTTTTATTATGACTTCTTTACAGTTTCTTTACATCAGCGTTAGGTAAGGGACTTTCACCGGAGTTTGAGTGACAGCAAGTCTCCTCAATTCTCCAGAGGTATTCTTAGTATTCTCGCCGTTCTCAATAATGCTGTAGTTAGGATGATCTCCACTCGTCCTCTAAATTCCAAGTCCTCCAGTCCCTTTCATAGTTCTTTAGTTACTGTATCGAATGTACCAATCACGATAATATAATCATCTCGTTCATGTTCCATAGTTTTTTTTTAATTCCCTTTGAAAGGTCTACGTACTTGTCCTTCTTTTCACTTACATTCAGTTTTATTCTGTGGTTAGTCTGTACAGCTAAATCGACAAATTTGCTTGTTCTTTCTCTTTTTTTTTTTTTTTTTTGGTTTATTACTATAAGGTCTGGTCTTCTGGCCGAGATTAGGGGATCCGTTTGTATGTTAACGTCCCAAAAGAATTTGTGAGTGTCATTCTCTAGGACAGCTGCTGGGTTGTGAATATACCATTTGTTCTAATGGTCAAATTTAAATTTCTTGCATATCTCCATGTGGATCACCTTGCCCACCCAGACGTGTCTACTCTTATAGTCCTTCTGTGCTAATTTGCTGCATTCGCTTATTATGTGATTGATGGTTTCGTTTCTAACACCACATAATCTACATTTGCTATTTTGTTGCGTCTTATCTATTCTCGCTTTGATTTGATTGATTCTTATGGCGTTGTTTAGGAGAGATTCTGTATCTCTTTTAATATATCCTTTCCTTAGCCATGTCCAGGTTTACTCGTGCGAGAAGTCGTTTATTAGTCATTAAAAACGCCCATAGAGTTGTTTTTCTTCCAATTTTTGTTTTCTGTTGCTCACCGTTTTGTCAGTATCGTATTTGATGGCTGTAATCAGTTCCCCTTCGTGTTTTTCTATGCAGTCCCCGTGTAGTTGTATCGATGTCTAAACCCTGTCTTCAATGCTAGCAAGTCCTATTCCCCATTCTTTCTTGATACGTCTGTCAACGTCGCCTTTGGGATTTAATGTCTTATGCATGGTCATTAGTTACCTTGTTCTTTGGTCGATTTGCTTAAGTTTTTCTCTGGTCCACTTTAGAAAAGGCCCCGAAAATCTAACGATGCCTTTATTCCTTTGATAAGGTTTCTGCGAGATAGTTTTGTCTCGAGTAGCTTTCTAGTTCTTATGATATATTTTTCATAATTTTGCCTTTCATCTCCACGTGTTTGATGGTTTCAGCCTCCAAGATGCCCAAGTATTTGTCGGTTTCCTTTTATCTGAGTGTTCTAATCTTGTCTTGACTTGGTAGATCAATTCCGTAAGTCAGATGTCGTTTTCCACTTTTTATTACAAGCATTGGACATATTTCTATATCAAATTCCATTCCTATGCCCTGACTGTATATTCTTACTTAATGTATCAGTTTGCAGTTCTTTTTCATTTTTTGCAAATAGTTTGATGTCATCCATGCACATTAGGTGATTGATCTATTCTTGCGATGTACTAAGTTTGTGTCCGGTTGTGCATTTTCTGTGTATGTGGTTTAGTGGTATCATGGCAATTATGAATAGTAACGGTGATGGTGCATCTCCTTAAAATATGCCTCTTTGGATCTTTGTTTCAGCTAACCCTCTTTCTTTCTGCTGTCAATTACACTCTCCAGATTTTGATGGTTTTCTCGATAAAGTTTATGACTTCATGTGATTCACCCGGCCGGAAAAATCAACTACAGGACAAGTACGTTTTCCTTGTTATTTAAAACTAAGTCTGGTCTCCTTCCTGAGATTTGAACATCAGTTTTCATCTCCAAATCCCAGAGAATTTATATGCCTGGATAAATTCTGGTTTGTTCATAAACCATTTGGTTTGTATCATTTCAGTTTCTTAGTAAATTTCTAGTGGATCATCTCCACCCTGTTGTGCCTACTTTTGCATTTCTATTGTGCTACTTCACTGCGTTGGTTTACATGATTAACTGTTTTATATCTGTTTCTATATAATCTACACTTGCTATTCTATTGCATTTTATCAAATTTTGCTTTGATACAATAGGTCCCTATGGTGTTCCCTTGTGCTACTATAAAAACGTTTCTTGTTTTCTCTTAAAGATTCCCTTTCTTTCGTTATGTCCAGAATTCTTCCAGAGTGCAATAACGCTAGGTTGTCGCTTAAACTATCCATGTAATTATTTTTCTTTCCTTTTCTGTCTGCTTGGTTTTGTTGTTTTTCGGCTCGATATAATGTTGCTATCACTGTTTCTGGGTTTTGTGATTCGTCTTTCTTTGCTTTGTAAATGTATTTCTTGAATACATGTATTGATGTATTAACGCAGTTAAACATATTATCTCCGCTTGGATCATTTTTTCTTTGATCTTCCTCTGTCCAATTTTTGTTATAATCCAGTGCACCGTATAAGGTGGACTGCTCTGGTTTTTATTGCTTTGACAAAATTTATGTTACGGTGCTTGATATCGAGAAGTTTTCTTGATCTTCAGAGATACTGTTTCTTTTCTTTTTTTATCTCTGTTCGATTGTGCCCGCCTTCAATATTCTCCAGTTTGTAATCATCCCTCTATCCAAACGTTCTGATTTGGTGGTTTTACTTCTCTTGTTTCTCTTATCCCACTTTTCATCAAGTGCATTGAATATTTTCCTGGTGCAAATTCTTTTCCTATTTCCTGGCTATGTATTCTTATTGTACGTATCAGATTCTCCAATTATTTTCCACTGAGCCAGTCAACCGTTGAATAACGTAATTTTAAAAAACCAGAATCTATGTATGCCATCATAATCTGATGTTTTCAAATTTGGTACTTTCTGTGATAAAGCTCTTAGTGAGTCCAGATGTGCCTTGTGATCTTCTTTAAGTCCTGAGAATTCTTCTTTCTTGTTATTCATCTAGTTCGCCTTTCTTTTCTATTCTTTCAGTTCCCATATCTGACTCCAAACCAGTCTTGTTTCCTTTACATCTGATTTATCCTTGCGCATTCTCCACTGAGTTGTTTGTAGAATTTTCTCATTCCCTAGTTTACATCTAGAAATGAATATTGAAAATGATTAATAGAAAGAGAGAAGCCATACTAAGAAGAGAAAAGGGTTTTAGGAAAATAATAAGAAAAAAGATGACGACGAAAGAAAGTAGCTGTGAACGAAAAATGAGTAAAGTAAAAAGTGTGCGATCATCTTATTCATCTATTTCAAAAAATTGAATTATACGCTTTTAAAAACCTAATTCTTATTTTTTCAAGTACAAGAAAACCCTTGCAAGAATTTAAGGAATTTTGCTTTTGGGCTAAATTTTGGGTACTATGGTTTTCCTATGTCAATCAAGTTTGGAAAAACAAAACCCAAAAAAACATTATCAACAGTAGTGTCGCATTATAGATCCTCTTTCTTGTGTAGTAGGTTATAGATTGTTTATATTTTGTTTTACAAATTCACTTTTTTATTATTATTATGATAGCTTTCTCTTTGCCAATATGCTCTACATAATTTCACTGATCATCATCATCATGACGTGCCCGCAGCACAGATATAACTGACCCTCTCTCGCCACTTCTCCCTATCATTCATCGTTTCTGACAGGTCTTCAGCGCTACATCCTGTATCCTCACAGAGCTGCTGTATGTATGTGCGAGCTGGTCGACCTGCTTTTGCTCGGCCATATGTGGGGGTCCATAGGAGTACACCACTTATAAGCTCGTCCCTGTTTCTCCAGCAGTGTCCGGCATGTGTGGTTCGTCTAAATTGGATAGTTTTCGTAATTGGATGTTGGTGGCTGTATAGTTGGTGCCTTGTGGGGTGTTGCCTCCAAGACTTGTTCAATATTGATCGCAGTATTCTTGTGTAATTGCCATCTAGCTTTTTCTCCAGCCATTTTGTTAGCGTCCAAGTAGTGCATCCATAGAGCATTAAATATGCGCTTCTGACATAAGATAATCCACTTCGTCTATAAATGTATCATACATTCTACATTCAAACAACCTTGTCAACAGGGCTTAAAATACGCTGAGTGTATCACCTGCAGACGTTCCAAAGTAGGCGTCCTATCTATTTGACTAAACGGCATCTGATAGTGAGACTTTTTTTTTTCTAGTTTTTTTTTCTAGTTTTCTAGTTTCATTACACATACCGTGTTGATGTACAATTATCTTCCCATGTATGTATAAAATAGAACCGCTCAATCATTTGCTAAACATTACTACCATTACTAAGTTGAAACTATTCAGTTTTGGACAAATTATGTTGTGTGCAACCTATGTTGTATTCAAATTACGTTGTGGACAAATTATGTTGACAGTTGCAATAAATAAATAAATAAATAAATAAATAAAAAGAAGAATTAGATAAAAAGTAAAAGTTAAGAAATAACTAAACAACGTAAAGATGAACGTACAATAAATGCAGTTCCCAAACCTGTAGGTATAAAATGACCCTGGAAGGTTTTACATGTCAATCAAGCAATCAATCTAATCCATGTCCAAATGATGAAGTATATAGATTCCTTGTCATCAATATTTTGATTTCCCGACTCTTTTTGACCAATATGTAGAATCGTTGATATTTTGTTGCCAATGTAGTGTATTGCTGACTCATCGGCAAACTGAATCGATGTTGCCCTGTGTTTGTCTTCTAGTAAAATAGATTGCACTAATCTGATCTTTTGCGAAAAAATCACAGCAAATAAAAATTGGCTGTACCATTATAGAAAAGAAATCTCGCAAAAATATACTGACAGAAATAAATTCGCTCAATGCGACAAGTATAACACAGAGGGCCCAGTGCTTTATACCAGATGTTTTCTCATACACAGTTTTCTCTTTGTTGATATAATCAATATGCCTATTCACATGTAAAATAGACGGTTATCTATCAATATAAATTCTGATTTATAGCTCAAAATATGTGAAACGAAACTTTCATTTTTTTTATTTTACAATTGTTATCTTCAAAGACCCAGAACATATCGGGTGATCTCAAACACATTATTACCCACCTCCATTAGAAATGTCGGCATTGAGGCAAAAACAATTTTTTTTTACATACACATTCATTAATCTTTCATGTTTTATGCACACACAGACACTTGCACACAAGTCTACGTTATTTTGGTCAGGAAATTGATCGTACAGATGAACACCTTAGTCTCATAAATAAACATATTAAGCAATAGAAAGTAACTATCTCACTGAGGAGTTTGTTCCTCACTGAACGTCTCGACATTTTTATTGAAGGCAGCATTAATATATTACTTAAAGAATTTTTCGCTTATCATATATATATATATATATATATATATGTATTTATATATATATAGATATAAGAAACTTACGGAAGAAAATAAAAAAGACTATTCACTCATCAGTAAGTAGGAATTATTTAAAAAGATGTACTCTTTTAGGGTTAGTAAAAAATGTATATCGTGTTTAGGAGAGAAGCTACACTTTACATTTATTTGAACAAAATCTCTCAGTAATCCAAAAACAGCGGTCGTTTCAAAATGCAGACACAATAAGAAGCATATGAGCAGATGATATGCCTTTGAACATCTTCATGAAAGAGAAAAGGAAGTTAAAAGAACGAAGAATGATAGTAGGCAATCAAGAAAAATACTTTATTTTAGGCTAAATGTGCTTGTTTTTTTTTTTCGAAAAGACCTAATCATATTTTTGCCTACTGCTATATAAAAATGTGTTAATAAACATTTACAAAAATCTTAGTTAGATTATGTATTTACTCGTGTAATTATGAATATGATAATATTTTTCAAAAATAAAAACAAACTCTTTTTCTAAGAAGCTTTTAGAATAGTTTTCCGTTACGTAGGTGATTCTATTTAGAATGATTTAATGGGCGTGAAAAACATTTTTAAAAACTTGGGGAGCGGACTTTGAAAAATTAAAATTTTTATTTTCGCCTGATGATCGAAACGTGAAAATGGCAATTTCGTTTGAAATGTTTGGGTTATATATATATATATATATATATGTAATTTATTTGTATATATATATATATATATATATATATATATATATATATATATATATATATATATATATATATAATCAAATTGCAGGTACAGCAAAATTTATATATTATAATAAACAAAGACACCATTGGTAATTACAGTTGGGGAACTAAATAAAACAATAAAACAACGAAGGACCTTTTCTTCCGGCTCTTTTCAAGTATAAACACCAGATATTCATTAAAAAAGGGATATATATATATATATATATATATATATATGATAAGGATTGCCATATAGAGGGAGAAAAAAACAAAACAAAAAAAACCAAAAAAAAACCTAAGTACCCCTGTATCCAGTTATTCCCGAAATATATTAAGAATATGATTGTTTTACTGGCTGAATAGAGAAGGGCGATTCATAGAAATATAAATCCCCGCTAGAAATTTAAGATGGGATTTATCTCTAGCTCAATGCAGGACAGAAAAACAATCTTTTTCATAATGAGTTCTGCAACTATTTATAGTGAGTAAAAGCTCACTAATTGCTTAATTCATTGCTTGAGAATGTCCGGATGTTAATCGGCCTGACAAAAGAGATCTGGGTATATGCTGCCTAACCCTCATATATATATATATATATATATATATATATATATATATATATATATATATATAATAAAGCTATTGGGGGAGGTCTGTCCCTCTATTTTACTCACAACTGGGGCTTCCTTTCCTAGATATGTGATGGTTTACTTTTCCAATCACTCTTAATTAGCCTTGAGGAGACGGATGCCATCACTAATACACACAAAACATGAAGATGATCTGAACGCTAATGTAAAGGCACTTCGGGAGTAAATAACATGTACAGAGCTTTTAAATTTTTATCTTGTCATACCGAAAGTGTGGCGTAAAAAAAGCTTATTTGGTATCAACTTATTTACATAGGTCCTCCCACATCGTGGCGGATAGCGTGTTCTGCAAAGTCTTTATTTTGACCCACTATAGAAGACGTCGTTTAGACCTAATGTGTGATAACCATATCTTTAACTAATAAGTCAACGTCCATAATTCAGTTTCAAATATCCTTTATAGTGTATGACTTATTCATCTTAACGGCATCTCAACCTGTCTATGGAGGTTTCTTAATAAACCACTGCCTTAATAAAGTACTGTAACTTCAAGTAAATATTCATACTAGAAATAATTTTCTATTATATCACATCAAATATTCCTATGCAATACGTTTGTTTTGGTTGGGTTTTACGGTTTATCAACCATTGTTGGTTACCTAATGCCACATTCTGTTTATATATATATATACATATATATATATATATATATATATATATATATATATATATATATATAATTTGTAAACACATTTCGTTGATAAGGGTTTTAAACGCGTCTAAGCACATTCTTTTGCACCCAGTTGAATGGTTCCAAGTCTTGCTATGTATCACTCACAATTCAATTAAATATCAGTGACTTGTTAAAACACATTTAAATGTTCAAGCAGTTCTATTTCAAACAATTCAATTTAGCATATATCATTTGTTTGCACTTCAGTTTAAATGTTAAACAGTTCTATTTGACCCATAGATAAGACTAGTTATTCAACAAATGAAATGTAAAAGAGCCAATCAATATTTAACAGTGCCCCAACCCATATATAAGAATCGTTTTTCAACAAACTGTACAAAAAGTAAAATAGGCACTCAATTGTTAACTGGGAAACGAAAAATTGAACGAAATTTAAGGAAAGTCGTAAGCTTAAGAGTTGGTAACTGAAATGTTGAATAGTTAACAACGACTGTTATGTCGGTGATAGCTAATCGTCTAATGGGGAAAGAAAAGCATAAAAACAAATCTCGCTTCAATTGTGTGGACCTCTGCTTCTTTATTGTTTCCGTTTAGTTTTTTAGGTCATGAAAATAATTGGAAAGGAATAACAAATACAACGAGCGGTGAGCTTCTTCCTTCTCTTAGGAATCGGCTCTTCCCAAGAATTTGCAGAGTTCCTTACTCCCCATACACGTGAACGCTTGTCCTCATTTACCCAAGCTACCAATAGAAAGCCAATCGTTTTTTTTTAAGATTCTGACACCTAATTCACCTCGCGTGATTGGGATCGTACCACCTCTTAGATGGATGTTCTTTGCAAATCGTGCTTAACTGCTGCTTTCATTCACGGCGCTTGATCAAGCATAATTTTCTTCACCTCTTCTACCAGCCAATTGAGTCTGGTTTCCTCAGCAATTCCAGGTTAACAATTAATTTCACTCGACAATGCATGATGAAGCTGAATTTGCTTCTACTAGTGATGTGGTAACAATTCAGGACCACGAAAAGATAACTCGGAACACGGCATAAGTTTTAGGATATATTGAAGTAAAAAGATACAGGGAAAAGTGGTGGCGTAAGCTAGGCTTACTAGTCAGTCGAATATCCAGTATCTACGACCGGCTGACCCTTCATCCCAACGGGTATACTTGGCTTTCGATTAATATAGGATTTGGAAGAGTCCATTAATGGGTTGGTAACGGTCCCATAACAACTATTCTACCGAACGAGATATTTAAATTTGTCAATTCGACTTTCTTTCGGCTGCAGGATTATAGTAATCTGTTTATTTGAACCCTCAAATATTCAATTACAATGTTGTACCATTGAATTAAGATAAATGTGTAAATAATTAAATCAATGAACTGGTGATAGATAAAGCGAAAAGGAACAAACAGGACAGATAACCAACAATATCAACGTGGGAGATGTACTTACTACGATAAATAACATTTCCGTGAAAAATTAAGGCAACAATGATGGCATCAAAATATTCAATGAGAATGAATCCATTCAGTTACATGAAAGTAAAAATCTCATGTGAACCAAACTTAGCTGATTATATATCACATTGGTCCCCAACCTGCAGTCCGAGGGTCACCTACCATCCTCCGCCCAACTTTCTGTTAGCAGTTGATATAGACTGCAAAGAAGCACCATTACAAATGTAGAAGGAACTCATTGCTTACAACATTCGAGATTTCTTTATAAACCAGGTGCTTTCATCAATACGATTCCCAAAATTCTCAACCGTAGCCAACAAAAAGGGATTGCATTAGAAATTGCTGCTGTGAATAAATCGTCTTCAAAATGACGAATACCAAGATTAAGCTGCGTCGCAATATTCAAATAATCATTTACCTGTTCTGTTTCTTCAGTCAACTTCTTTTTTTAACCCGGTTCTTGTGTCTGCCAAAAACATAGGCTTTATCTTTGATAAATTATGATTGTTACTAGGTGAACTTAATTTTTCCCAATTCCTTTAAGATCTCGGCCGTGAATCCGTCTGAGTTAACCTTAATGTTCCTTTCTCTAAAAAAGGTTGGGGATAACTGATCAACATGATTTACCATAGTAAGCGAAAACCCCATCAAGAAAATAAAGTGTTAGTAAACGCAAAAAGGAACAAAAGGTAAAATTACAGCAAAAGAAACTGCAGAGAGCAGTAAAACCTTGATTGATGGTGATATGTCTTCACGTTTTGGTACAAGGATCATTAGATATGTTTCCAGACTTTTGTCGTATGGGTACTTTTATTGATTGTACACACCTGAAACTCTAGTCCACTTTGAAGTAATCTCCTCCGGTTGCAATGCACTTGTTTTACCGTTCAAATAATTTCTGGAAGGCCCAATGGACTATGGGGAGGAGGAGGAACTATATTGATGCCCATCTTGGTCAAATAGTCTGTGATAAGAATGGAGTTGTGGACTAGTGCATTGTCCTGGTGGAAATACCACTTACCAGATTTGAAGAGTGCTGGTGTCTTCCGACGGAATCTCTTCCTGAACTCCCTTAAAACCTCACCATAGAAACCCTAACCCTAACCCTTTGGCCAATCAACTCTGGTGTATTGACTTCCTTACTCCTCCCATACCTCTCATCATTCCTCACAGACTCTCTGCCTTCCTTGAGTCTCTTAAGCCACTCAAAAACTGATGCTCGATTCATGCAAGTTGACCGAAAAGCAGTCTGAAGCATTCGATACGTTTCTGTGGAATTTTTCCAAGTTTAAAACATAATCTTATTGCATATAGTTCATCTAAAGTATTCTCACGTCCTGATTGCATTTTTGAAATTCACCAGCTGTGATAATCAGGCTTTAGTAGGGTGTATTCCAATAGCTGCTGTAGCATTTCAGTTGAACTGGAAATCATAAAAATTGGTAAGTCATCTCATAAGGTGTATAGCAATAACATACTGTATTTTGAAGTGTCTGCAACAATTTCAAATTCCTGTACAAAAAAGTCCGGAAACTTATTGAATTCTCCACGTATATCTGATGGCACGGTGTCAGGGAATAGCATTCATTAAACATTCAAATCTAAATTTTTGCGTAGATTTTTCTTGTTGTTTTTTAGCACGCAGTCCAAACGAACACGTATAATATTCAAACTGATATATAGGACCTATAGATGGTAGCCTAAAGGGTATTACCATTCTTCCTGAGAGTGGTTGTGGGAGTTAGGTCAATGTTGGATTACTCCACATTTCATAGATATCCAGAAATCAAGCCACGCTTTGAGCTGCAATTTAATGTCATCGCCATACACTCATTTTTTGGCTAGATTTGTTCTAAAAGAAAAACAGGCAAAATATTCCAAGGCCCACCGATAGGGCGGAAGATTTATAAAAACGGATCCAAATAAAAATAAAACTGTAAGCATAAACCTACTTAAGATGGAAATAGATCTTTCCAACTGGCTGCAAATGTTAATGATCGATCCTATAATAAAAACTGATATTTTGAGAGCTAATTTTCAAGTTGGGCAGGCAAACTCATCTAAATTCTTGGGAATTACACTCATCGTAACACTATTTCCGCCATCATCGTTCGTTCTATACTTAGCTTAGCTCATTTCATATCAAGAAGAATCCACACAGTATAACTCATATAGGTTATATTCATTTCCAAACTGCCCACTTATTATTCGGTATTGCTTAATTTCAAAGAAAAATCTCTTTCTGAAAAACGGATTGTATTCTTTCTCTTCGCATTTTCTTTCGCTTAAAGATGTGTCATTAAGAACAGCTTACTAAATAGGATGAGATAAAAGAATTTTCACGACCAGCCGACATAAAAACACGTGTGCATTTCTAGAAAAGAAACAAAGATTAGAAGCAGAATGAACAAAATAAATGCAGAAAAAAATCTTAGAATAATAGAGAGCTTAATGTCAGATATTGTGGAAATAGGGAATTCACAATAAAGTAAAAAAAAAAAAAAGAATAAGAATTGATGAAAATAAACGTTTATTCTTAAAAGAAAACGAAGATAAAATAAGAGGTAAACGGCAAGTAATGAATTAGCAAAAGCATGTCAAGTCCTAACATATCTTTAAAAAGTGAATGTACTTGAAAGCCAAGAAATGAAATGCACACTGATTTTTAGAATGTGAATAATAATATGAATTAAAAAGAAAAAATGATTAAATAAAAAAGAGATCCCTGGCCAATATTTTCAAGATATTCATGTGATATTCTTAAAAAAAAGCTCTACCGTAATCGTTACCTCAAGGATTTATCCCCATCGTTAGCTTTTAGATAAAAATTAGTTTTTTAAATAAAAATTCGTGGTATTTGAATGGGTGAATCAATGTGATGAATTAAAGAAATATTTTTAGATGCAAAATACACAAATATAAAATGAAATCAGGCAGAGGCAATATTAACACATACACCCCCATATATATATATATATATATATATATATATATATATATATATATATATATATATATATATATGAAAACATACGCATAGAAAATTATATCAGAAAAGACAAAAGACAAAAAATGTAGTTGTACGCGTAACCACATTGACTCAAGCTTGTCTTGAATCGAAAAAGTTTTCCTGGCATATGCACATTTATAGATATGTATATTCTAATGTATGTAGTCTTCTATGTAAAATAAAGCTAAGCATAAATAAATATATATATATATATATATATATATATATATATATATGTCGTTATACAAGTGTATATATTTGAATTAAGCAAAACATACTTCACGTGTTTGCATGCAAGCAAGTAAATCGTGTTTTATCTTATATTTGAAATATTATACATTATATGATAGATAGATAGATAGAGAGAGAGAGAGAGAGAGAGAAAGAGAGAGAAAGAAAGAGTTAGATAGTCAATAGAGTCCCAGTTTCTTGCTTCGGGATAATATAAAACTGCTCAGTCACTATAAAAACCATCATTTTACATATACCTTTTGAGATCATTCCTTTTTTAGGCACTCACGTATGCTTATGGATGGTCACGTCTGTCATTGACCCTGAATTCATTTCTCTTAGCTCAGTAGGAAACGCACCTTCAGAACTAAGGTGAAAATTATTCATAATACTATGGTATAATACACGGGCTGTCTTGCATAGTTTATCTATTTTTAAAACTATCAACTTTTCCTAAAAAAGGAAATATAATTTTTTTTTTTTTGATATTTTTTTCTTTAAAGCAAGCTTATGTCAGTTTTGAGTTCTCCGGTCAGATATTTTTATTTCGTTCCAATTCCCCAAATTTGAAAGGATCTTCTTATTTTTCAAGACCCAGTTTAAGATAAAGTCTCAAAATTGTTTGAACGTAATGCTTGTATTTGTAATTATAACATCTTTTTCAGCGTGTAAGCAATTAAATAAATTTATTTTGTTTGATATTCAGCAAAAAAAAAGTTTATTTTGAAGGGATCATTTTTTTCTGACGTTATACAGTCGAAGATAACATCTGAATCTTTTGGATTCCCATGGTAACAACGGTCCACGGAGATACTGATGATTGTGTATAGAAAGAAATTAAGGGTTCTTATGAGCATTTCATTCCCTGTGCTGGTCCCTTTAACTTGTTTGGTTGTTGGGGTGCTACTCATGAAGCATGTTATATGAAGTAATTATCTTGTGTAGCTCATTTCCTTCTTCAGGTCAACAACTCCATTGAATTCAAAATTTATTCTCCGAGAAGATTTTTAATGTCAAGGATAAAAAGTCTTTTTTTAAAATAGCTCTACTCGCAAATATTTGCAAATTATTGGGTGGAGATTATTTGGATTCATGCTTTTTTCCAAGGGTATTAGCAATTTGTGAAATGCGAATAGCCTTTTTTAGGTTTTGAACTCATGTAGACATTCAACCCCCGAGGACGATAACCGATATGCTATGAACAACTTTGATATTCCATTGGTATTTTTGATTATATTGAGAATTTTAGTTGATTAAAAATGACGCTCATCTACAAGGCAGGGCCACCCGATATTATCATTGAATTCCAAATCAAATTGGATTTTGTTTCCGTACCTAACTAAGAACATTGGAGCTTCAAAAATGTAACTATTACGTTGTATTTTTATTCGGTTGCACACTCATACATATATATATATATATATATATACACACATATATACAATTTGACTAATGTTATTTTCTACCGCATGTCAACTAACTTCGGTTATTTAATGCTAAATCCATCCTTGTAGAAGAATAGTAGTGTTACTATTTTACCCACAGATGGAAGGATGAGGGGATTCATGCCTTTAGTAAGGGTATTTTTTCGAAAGTGAACGTTATAGCGCGACTGTAATTCGAACTCCCGTACTACGATTCCGCAGTCCATTGCTTTAACCATTACACCACGAGAACACCCCTTTGACTTACGTTAGTAGAGCATACGTAAAATAATTGTTAGAAATAAAAAAAAAAGTTTTTATAGTCCAGTATCTTTCAACCAACCAAATTTTGTTGTTTTTGGTAGCTAATGGCTTTTATCATGACAATTTGTACGTTTTTGGCATAATATAGCTAAATCGGAAATCTCGGTTGATTAATTGCCCTGTCTTTCGCATTTGTCATTTTTTTTTATTTACCAGAAGCAAAATGCAATGATACAGGACAGTTATACTAAAAAAGAAATGAAGAAATGTCTTCTAGCGTTATTACCTTTCAGTCTGAAAACGTATTCGATGATCACTTTAGGCCATAATTGCGTCATGTTGTAGGTATTTGACTTTCTCGGATTGGAGCTTATTTCCTACCAGCTGAAATGTTTTCTTCAAAATTTCAATATAGACACTTTCGTTGGTAGTTTTTTTTACACCCATCGCATAAGCACACACACACACACACACACACACACACACATATATATATATATATATATATATATATATATATATATATATATATATATATATATATAAGTATTAAAGAATTAACATATTTCTTTTAAAAATGAATGAAAACGGCAGAAATTGGTGTTAGTTTATTGATTCTTTAACACTAAAGCTATAGCTAGACTTTTACCATTCCTTGTCTGAGTCACTTGCAATAAAATAATGGTGCTATACTGTGAAAGAACCCGGATTTAACAAGCACAAGTCGGATACCTACTTCTTGTCCAAGGCAGATAGCCGGAAAACGATTAGCCTCAAGAGACCCTTGAGCGACAGCCAATTATCCTTCCTTATGTTCATTTTCTCTCCCTTCTTCTCTTGTAAGGCATCTCCTGTTCTTCCTTTTTCTGCTTGTCAGTCTACACAGGCTTCTTTTTTCTCCTTTCTTTTCATCCAGTGTTCTCTTTCTTCTCTTTATTTACATGTTCATTCTTCATAGGCCTCATGCCTATTAGTTTTCTTAACCTGATCTTCACCAGAGGCATAGATTCGATTTTAAAGAATTTTGGCTATTCATCTCCTAATCGCAATAAAATGATAGTAATAGACTGTAGAATCGCGGGGTCGGGATAGATGTATATTTCCCACAGGTAAGAAGCATCTATGTTCGAATCTTATCTAATACCAATGCTAGGTTTTAAAGAAGGCTGAATTTAATCGGTCGTAGGATTGAAGTATCGTTGAATAGGCTAACAGCTTATTATCATCGCAAAGGCAAAACAGTATTTAGAATCTTGAAATGCGAGAACTGCTCATCATTTGATTATAGGGACGAAGGCAAAACCGAAACCTCAACTTAGTTTATTTATTATTTCTCTCTGCTCTCTCCTTGATAATCTGGCTTTATTTAACCAAAGCCTAATCCAGCTTCTTTGGTGTTTTGGTCACAGGATTCTTTCTTTATAAATGTATCCAAAGTAACATTTTCTTACTCGGTTGACTTTGCTCCATAGGGTCTCCTAACTACTATGAGAATTTTATGAATAAACAAATCAGCTTAGGGATTTCGTATGGGCACTTTTATTGAGAGGACACTCATGAAACTCTATTCCCCTTTGAAGTATTCTCCTCTGGCTGCAATGCACTTGTTGTACCGTTCCAACAACTTCTGGAAGGCTCCATGGAAGTCCTCTTGTGTTAGCGTGTCAATTGCCTTCGTCAACAGCCTCTTTCATCTCCTCAATTGTCTCATGACGATAGCCTCTGAGCTAAGGGTATAAACAAAAGTCACATGGAGCAAAGTCTGGAATATAGGGAGGATGAGAAACTGTTCTGAGGCCCATCTTGATCAAAAAGTCGATGACAAGGATGGAGTTGTGGACTGATGCATTGTCCCGTGGAAATGCCACTGATCCGATTTGAAGAGTGCTGGCCTCTTCCGACGGAATGTCTCCCTGAACTCCATTAAAACCTCAACATAGTAACCCTAACCCTAACCGTTTGCCCAATCAACTCTGGTGTATTGACTTCCTTACTCCTCCCATACCTCTCATCATCCCTCACAGACACCCTGCCTTCTTTGAATCTCTTATGCCACTCAAAAACCGATGCTCGATTCATGCAAGATGATCAAAAAGCAGTCTGTAGCATTTTTCCAAGTTTAAAACATAATCTTATTGCATATCGTTCTTCTAAAGTGTTAGATTGCATTTTTGAAATTCACCAGCTGTGACAATCAGGCTTCAGTTGGGTATATTCCAATTCCTTCAGTAGTTATTCATTTAAATATGAAATCATAAAAATTGGTCAGTCATCTCATAAGGTGTATAGCAATAACATACTGAATTTTCAAGAGTCTATGACAAATTTAAATGCCTGTACAAAAAGTCTGGAAACTTATTGAATGTATCATGTATATTCTAAGACTTGGATCTGTGTTGTCTCGTAATGAACAGACCGAATTAAAATCGAAAGATTGATACTTATCGCTTATATAAGAAATGGTTTTTAGCCTTGGCATTTATTATTGCTATCATTGAAAAAATGATGGAGCTATATTTACTTACACAACAATATGTACACTTTTTTATTTCTGAGATTTACATTAGAAATAGAATCGCAAATAGATTTGATAATGTTCGGACAATTAGAAAATATTTAAATGTTAACATTACAGATACGAATGCATGAGAATCTTTTTAAACGAGTAATTTATGATAATTAGGCTTTTCTAAATATTAACATGTGTATCAGATAATTATAGTGAAGATGTAGAAGTTTATAAAATGTATTACTCGATTCAAATCAATTTCTAATAATCATGGTTCTCATAGTAAAGTAAATAAAGTTGGTGACCTCAGTCGAGGGTGAACCGAAGGCTCCCTTTTCAATAACTATTGCACCAAGGTTTTGAGGAGGGCGATACTTCTTCCCTGGATTTTCTCATTTTACCCTTGATGCTAACCTTATATTGCTGAGTGTTAAGCAAGGCGGCATCAAGTACCATTTTTTTTAGTCTTCTGGTATGACTCGACCTAGGATCCGGGACCATTCGCGAGCACTGTACTCATTAGGCCAATTTCATCCTTCATATATATTATTGCCATCAGTTTTTAATAATAGTCTGCCAAACTCTTAATATTTATTCATAAAGTGACTAAAATAAATTTACTTACACAGTAATAGGAATACTTTAATATAGCAGAACATTAGATGAGAAATAGTATAAATATTATCACTAGCAACTTAATATCTGTGTCATCTTAAAATGCGTAAATGATAACAATCCACAAAAGAACGTTCGTATATCTGTTTAAACGAGCAATGTATGTCATTATTGTCAGGAATCTGACTTTCCTAAATTTTAAAATATGTAAGAGGCATAAAACCAATGAATATATAAGAATTTAGAAAATTTATAATTAGAGCAAAAAGACGCAAAATATTCATAGTATTTCTGAGATAGATAATTTAACTATCGGCATGAATTATTCCTATCAAATTTAAAAAAAATCTATCTACAATTTTATTTTCATTCATAAAGTGAATTAAGTATTTTTACTTACAGGGAAACTGGAAAAATTTTGTATCTCATTACATAACATGGGCAGTATTAGAAATTTTATTGCTGTCAAGTGAATAATATACGGACAATTCTAAAATAACTAAATCATAAGAACAAATATTAAAACGTATTTTTACCTTTTTAAAGGAGCAATCAACGTTATTTTCGTCAGTAATCAGGGCTTTTAAAAATATGGATGTGTGTTGGATGTATGTAAAATCAATAAAGGTAGAGTTAATAAAAAAACATTAATAGAACTGAATCAAATCAAAACAGTCGTAGTATTTCAAATATTAATTGATGATTTGAAAGTTCCAGAAGAATAAGATTTAAGTTTAGAGTTGCGCTACAATCAGGTGTTTAGTTATAATATTTCAAGGTCATACATATTACAAAGATCACAAGTGAATAGATACCCTGAAAAAAAACCCAGTATACTTATTCTTAAGATTATCCATAATTTTATTACCACGTATTCTGTTGCTTTACGAACCGTCATAAAATGTTAATTTTTAAAACACACAAAGAATTGTAAACTAACATATTTTCCGATATTCTCAGGTTACGAACCAAAATAATTTTGCAAAAATCTCTAAAAGACTTATGAACCTTTGAAATCATATAAGTAATGATGGAACCTATATTAATCAGTTGTTAAAATCAATATACTTATTACTTATAGATTTTCAAATATTTTTTATTAAAATATTACTTTTAAGATGGTATCATCCAGATAGATTGATAGATAGATAGAGAGACAGAGACAGAGACAGATCTTGACACATAAACTTGTCTATAGATTTTTCTCTATACCTAGAATTTAAAGAAACACTTTCACCGTCCGTTCATATTTATATTTCTTCTGAAGTATTTTCTTAAGATTTTCTTCTTTTTTTGCACCTGGTCCAATTGATTACGCACGATATTTAAAATGATGTATTTCACTCAAATACTGAACCTTAGCAGGTAATACCTCTCCGAGTCAGAGACAATCTTGGAATAACTGCAATGAAAGGATACTTCAATCTCTGTAGATCTCAAGAACTCGCCATCAGTTTGACTTTAGAGTATTATACTTAGAGCACTCATCTATAGAAGGGGATACACATAAGATATTATAAGAGAGAGAGAGAGAGAGAGAGAGAGAGAGAGAGAGAGAGAGAGAGAGAGAGATCGCACATGTTGAATGTTGAATAATCAAGTAAAATTAAGAAAATACTCAATCGCTCTACTTCTATGAAATAGTAGGTTACAAGTAAACACCTCCCTATGATCAACGGCGCTTCACGATAGAAGGGTCGGCAAAGATACAGAACGATCCCTGTATAAAACATTAAGCAATTCCATGGGTGTTTATTGTAATAACACGAGCATATGATTTGGCACAGCCAGTTGTTTCCTGCCCATAGAAACCGCTAAGAATATCTCGCTGTGTGGAAATAAAAACATGAAACAAGTAAAGATGATGAATCAGAGAAAATTAGAATACCGTGCCTATAAAAAGCAGCATGAATGAAGGTCTAAATCTGTTATGAATACTGAGATGAAAAACTAGTTCAGGATTTTCAAAAATTAATGAAGTTATATTTTTTGTGATGATCTGGTCATAAAATTGCTAGCAAATATATAACGAGAGTACTGACTTTACTGTACAGAAGACAGGGATAATACTGCAATTCAGTTTACTAAGCTATGTTTACTCAGTCGTGGGACAGATGTAGACTGAGAATGAAGTGCCCGTGGTGTAATGGTTATCGTCGTAGGAAATGGACACGGCGATACGAGTTCAAATCCTCGACGAGACTGATAACATTTCACATAGCCTTATACCCTTGGGAAAGGTATGAATCCAATTATTCTCCCTCTAGCTAGGGGTAAATAGTTGCGCAGACGGGATTCTTCAGCCTTGGTTAGGTAACTAGTCTAGGAGAAGGAAAACTCTGAATTCAAAATTGTTAAACTCAGCTTAAGAATTGACCTTGTGTCATATCCTGCCCGAGCAGAGGGGTTGGGTAAATATGGTTGATTGAGAATGAGCTTGTAGGGTAAGTATTACAAGGAGAAACGGTGTACTTAATTGACATGTTAGCATTTGAAATTCTGACGTTTGATATTCGTTAAATCTCGCTTCGTCTAAAAATGTTCCAGCGAGAAAAAAATTGATATATATTTCACGGATAATGTAAAATTGACGTGAAGAATTTAACATTGTCAGATTTTAACTTCTTAGCAGTTTTCCAAGTTTGGTGAAAAACAAAAACAAAAATAAAGAAATAGATAAAAAGGAAAAGAATTACAAAATTATTATCTCATCAGTTAAATTTATATTAGCTGGAAATAGTTATGCTCAATGATTGTTATTTCTAGTAAACTTATATCACCTGATATATATATATATATATATATATATATATATATATATATATATATATATATTTATATATATTTATATATATATATATATACAGTTATTTTCCTGTATGTAAGACATATGGTTTACGAAGATGTTTAGGGGATAGCAGCTAATTACTAATTGGTAGCTATCGATTTCAAACTTCAAAAGAAAAACCTTTAACAATAATACAAATAAATAGGGCACCGTATGATATAGGAATAGAATTATTCTAATACTAAATGTACGTATTTTATGCCAGGAAACAGTGTATATATATATATATATATATATATATATATATATATATATATATATATATATATATATATATATATATACTATCCATTATTTTCTTCCATTCTGTCCCATTGACTAAGATGATCCAGACCCATTCTCTCCCCACCCCAATATCTCACATCAACAACATCAAGATGTTTCGCAGATGCAGAGACCTACTCAAAAACAAGAAGACTCCTATAACCAACTTTACACAAGAAAAATCTCAGCAACCTAAATGTCCAGCGTTTTTCATTCATCTCTTGGATTACATAAGTCTGTGTCTTGAAGTTTATATTCATATTTTAGGATTTTCCTAGGCATATACATTTATATTAAAAAAAAAACAAACCCAGATTTATGATTTGAATTTCGTCGAAAACGAGGAATGATTCAAAATCTCCCGATGAACTAACGGAACGTGGATTATGCACAATGTTTCTGATATCAGGTGACGTATTTTAAAGAAACGAACGCTGATTCATTGATCAAACGGCCAATTTTTCTTGTAAAAACAGCCAACTTTTCTTGTTGTACAACTTTTCCAAAGTTTTATATATTTTACACTTTTTATACATCCATCTACACTTAACATCACTAATAAAACCCCTCACAGTTCTGATGATGGTTCAGCAGAACCGAAACGCTATAGTGTCGACTGACTTTGTTTCTCTATAAATCCCTACTTTCTATTTTGATTACTTGTTGTCAATTTTTCTTCATATATATATATATATATATATATATATGACTATTGAGATATATATACTCCCCTACCCCCGTGGGGTTGAGTTCTCTGGTGAAGAAGTAATCATGTTGCCATTAGCGACTATTGCAAGCCTCTTCGTTTGAATTGAGGTCTCGGCTACCGTTGAACGGATGTATGTAAACAATAGTAATTGTGATTCATAACGATTTAAAATTTACTTCACGGCTAATATCCCCTCGTAGCTGAATTGGTTAGAAGTTTGGGTTGACGTTTGAATCAACTGGGTTTCGAACCCAGCAACAGGAAGATACTGTCTAACCACACTGATGAGTTCTGATAGAACGAAACAGATCTGTCTGTGGATGACTATTGATATATATATATATATATATATATATATATATATATATATATATATATATATATAAGGATCATTAAAGAAATGAGGTAAATTATGCTTCAGAACTTCTCAGTAGAAAACAGTTTACAGTTGAAACTTTTTATAAAGTTTTTTTTTCAAATTAGTGATGGTTTCTCTCATGTCACAGAAGACTATCTGAATGATCTTTTTTTCTTTATCATAGAATCTGTATTTTTCCTTTTTTCGACTCGATCTCGTAATGGTATACACGTTTCGTTCATTTTTCAAATCAAACATGCTTTCTATAAACGTCACTCATTCTTCTATGGGTTTCCTACGGTTGGAGACGTTCCGCCACAAGAAATTTGGTTAGAGACCTCTGTTTAAGCTTGGAACAGTATATCTAATGTGTCATCATTTTTAATAGCTTGAAAACAAATATTTTTCTAGATTTAGATTTTTTTTTGCGATGAACTAATTTCAAACAATTCTAAGTTCATGTGTTCGGAAAAAAATTCAGAAAAGCAGAATGTCTTTGCAATAAAAAAAAACAACATCTTATTTCTCGATTCACCTTCACACACACACACACACACACACACACACACACACACACACACACACACACACACACACAGAGATACACACACACATATATATATATATATGCATGCATCGTCATCTTCTTCATGTCATGCCATGAGCACAGATTTTCTTGACTCTCCTTCTGTGTTCGGCTCTATCGTCCATCGCATTCGGCTGGTCCTCTAGACTACGTCCTCAGTATATACAGAGCTGTTGTAGATAAGTTCTAGTAAGACGTTCAGCATCAACTCATCCATGTGAAGAAGTCCACAGGAAAACGTAGCTATGTGCTCGCCCTTACTTCACCAGCTGTGTCTCGCATGTCTTGTTCGTATGATTTGACTAGTTTTACAGATGTGTGGTAGGTGGCCGTATAGCTGCTGTTTCGTGGGATGTTGCTTCTAGGATTTTTTCACTATGGCCCACAGCATTCTTGTGTAATTGCCATCAAACATTTTCTCAATGCACTTAGCGTCCATCTGGCGCATCCATATAGTAGTACTGACACGACCGTTTCTTGGAAAAATGCTTTTTATTTTATCGGATAGGTCAGACTTCTACATGACCGAGAGCCTATCGATAGCAGACCATACATTCGCTAATCGTGTATTGAATTCATTTTCCGTAGATGAGACGTGGATTCTGGGGTAGATGAATTCGTCCACAATTTTAAGGAGCCGCCTGAAATGGTGGAGATGTCTCTTGTTTGCTTTCGATTAAAGCCCATGTCCTCTGTTTTGTCTGTATTGATATGGAGTCCTCTACTGTTTATTGCCTACTCCAGACTAGGCTACAGCGATTCGGACTGGGTGGGTGTATTTGCCAGAAGTGCAGAGTCATCAGCGTAGTCAACGTCCGTTATAGTTTGTGTGGGGCATCCTCTGCTTCTTACCTTTTCCAGTGCGTATATATATATATATATATATATATATAAACTCAAGTTGAGGATGAAATATTTCAGTCTACCCAAGAAAAGAATTATCTTCTTAAATTTATATAGATTCTATCGTTGAAAGGTTAACGAAACTAAATGATTTGCCGCGTGAGTTAAACTTCAAGCTGAATAACTAGTATGGCGTATATGTTTCATGATTCCAGGGTTTTACTTAGTGATTCGTTCTGCTGAATTTGTTAATTCTATTGATCTGATCCTCTTCCGCATTGTTCAACACACTTCTGCCTTCTCCCAGCAACCTCATAATTCAATAATCTATTAAATTTCTCTCTTCCTAGGCAAAAACATGCGCTTGGCATTTGTTTTGAAACATTACATTGAATTGAATTTTTTCATAAGTTTAAACCCGGAATAAATACAGAAAGACTTCTGTAATCCAAATTGTGATATATGGTTTATGGCAAAAAAATTCCCAAACAGGTTTTAGTATGATTTTTACCCTTGTAACGAAATATGAGTTTGAGAATTATTTGGATAGAATATTATGTTTTTCTTTACCCTAATGAATATATATGCGTACATCTGGGGCGATGGAAATAAATCCGTAGGAATAATAAATCGTTTTTTCCCAATTGTATATTTATATACAAATAGGAAAAAAACGTTATTCAGAGAATGATTTTATTTAGAGTTGAAATATTTGCCACGTAAAAAGTTTCGGCATTTATATTAAACCTTCATCATTTTAGTTTATATGTGATGGCGTATCTTCTGAATTATATTCAATATTATACCTTTAAAGAAAAAAATTCAAATTTCTAAAGCTTTATAAAAAAATTCATTTTTTTCTGCCAGTACATTTCTTCCTAAGAATGACGAAAAGCCGAAACTATTCGATAACAATAAAAATAAATATTCAAGTTATATTTCTATTTGTTGTATCGCTTTTTTCCATAATATATATATATATATATATATATATATATATATATATATATATATATATATATATATATATATATATCCTTTGGGATTTGTAAAAGTAATCACTTGACCGGCGGTCGAGAGTGAGGGAAATTTATCTCGTTCCAAAATCATTATACTCGACCGACTCCATCAGTCTATAAAAATGTAAGTAATGTTGGTGACCTTAATCGGGGGTGACCCAAAGGCTCCCTTTTCAATAGCTACTACACCGAAGTGTAGTGGGGCGCTATTCCATTCCCTGGATTGCTCCACTTTACTCTTGATCTAGACCTTATAATGCTGAGTGTTAAGCAAGGCGATATCAAGTACCATTTTTTGAGTCTCTGGTATGACTAGATCTTGGATTGAACCCCAATCTACCGGACCATTGGTGAACACTCTACTCATTAGCTCATTGGTCCAGTAGTCGTCAATAATTTTGCAAGTCCAGGAATTCTCATGTGTACACAGTACAATAAGTAGCAGCAAACAATAGTTTATTGGCGTATCAGAAGAAATCCAACCCCCTAGATCAAATCTGAGGTTGTTTGCTGGTTTTACAAAAGCTATACATCCACAGGAAAAAAAACTAAGAAAATGGTTTGAATATTAATCATTAGCATATATTTGCAACAAACACAATGTCATTGATGAATTGGTAATAAGATGATTAGGAGAAGGGTTGAATGATGAACATTCCTTTGAATTCATTTCACATCATCAAATCATCTCATGTCTTGAAATTTAACAGCGATCTTTGTGACAATTGGACGCGTTTCATCATAGAAAACCACCTTTCACACTCAATTGTTGATAAAGAAAGGGAGAGATAAAACCAACTTAAATGAGGAGATTTAGCGACTCAGTTGACCACATCAGGGGTATTTTCTCCCAAGACATTTCTTTAACATTTTTCGACCTCAAGTTTGCATCATAGATTTTAAACTTTAATAAACACCACTCATTACTTATTTTTTCCTTGTATAGCAGAGGCATTTTAAAGAGGAGCAGAGAAATGGGAAAACAGTTTTTCTACTTCATCATTACCAAAATCTTTATAATCTTTTCTGCTTTATAATCAGTTAATTTTTTGTTGCTTTAAGCATACCTTCAATGTATTCTGATAGTATGTTTTCTAGTTCTGCTTATAGATTGTGATGTAGCAAGTCACGAGACTCTATATACTCATTTTCGTTCCCGTGTAATTGGATTTTTCGGAATTCACAATTTCTTATATCCTCAATGAAACAATTTTCCTTTTGGTGATTATGTTCAATAGTTAAAATGTGGATGAAATGCTATCTTGTACATTTGTAATATGCATTTTTCTGTCTTGAAGAATAGCTTTAATCGTCCGAATACGTTTTTACACGACAAAGTCGATCGGGCGAGCGGAATCTCAAAGTCTCTCTCTCTCTCTATATATATATATATATATCTATCTTTCTTTCTCTCTATCTCTCTCTCTCTCTCTCTCTCTCTCTTTATATATATATATATATATGCAGTTATGTAAATAGAATTGTATTCATATAAAAATGAAAATGAATAACGGTTTCTCTTTCGCTCTCTTTCACACACACACACACACACACACACACACACACACACACACTCTCTCTCTCTCTCTCTCTCTCTCTCTCTCTCTCTCTCTTATGCGCTCTCTCTCTCATGCGCGCTCTCTCTCATAAATGAATTTATAAACATACTATCAATCTATAAATCTATTGATCTACAGACCGACTGTTTCGTTGTATCACAACTCTTGTGTGTGTCTAGTCCCGTAATATGCTTCTAGCTGGGATATCCGGCTGATTTTACGTCAGTTGGATATCTTAGCCCAGAGCAATCGTCATTGTCATCGTCAGTGGATATTTTTTTTTGCCATATATGTTTTTACATATACACAATCGGGTACTTGAGTGCTCAATTCATAAGAAAAGCTTTGCACTTACGCGTATGTGGCAATCGGCATTTATCCACTCAAGTGCTCAACCCTAGGGGGAGGAGTATATATATATATATGTACACAAGAATACTCATATATCGAGAGAGAGTGAGAGAGAGGGAGACAGAGAGAGAGAGAGAGACAGAGGGAGAGAGAGAGAGAGAGAGAGAGAGAGAGAGCAAGAGATTATCAAAGATCTGATAAGTATGGAGAATGGTTCACCTGTTCAATCCAGAATTTCCCTAAGACCATTATTAAAGTCATTCGACAATGTTGATGAAAAATTATCGACTGACATTGACTAGAACAGACTTAGTGCAACATATTGACCCCGGCCAAGCAGTCAAAATAGGAAATTCACCTGTGTAAATAACAGGTGCATCCGGTCGAGGAATATCAGGATATAACCTTGACCATGGACGGGTTAAATTGAGTACGAAATTGTGACGCTCACAGGAAGCAGAGTGGGTGTCAAATTATTATATATCTCGGTGCACAGGAAGTTCAATCAGTTGGATATAAGATGCAGTAGAGAAAACCAGCACCCAGCAGAGGGGGCCCTCAGGACCCCCGATTGAGTAGTTGGGGATCAGACCAGTTGGAATGAAGATGCTGGAATGAGGAACATGTCCCAGAGAGGCTGGGCCCCCAGGTCCCGGTTAAACAGCCCAGGAGAACGGGAAAGAAACGCTGTTATGGCCATAAGAGTGGGGGTCAATATGTTGCAGTTCTGTTCGGTCTCCAACTCCCTCTCCCCGTAAAACCTTTAGTAACCCTTTCGAACCCTTTCAAATAAAGTGAGAGGTATATTTTTCTAAAGAACTGTGTCGCTCGTCTTTATTGTGTCATTGTTATGATTCTGCATGCATATGTGTTTGTATAGTTGGTCATGGCAATACAACATTAGATTATGGTTCTACACATAATCACCTTATTTTAGAAGTTGTTTAGATGTTCAAACACTTTCTTTGAAATTAAATTTTTGGCCTTTAAATAATTGAATATTTTTTTCGATACATTTTGATCACTCATCGTATAGATTTGTTCTTATACATACATAATAGTTTAGACATTAAGTCGTTTTTGAAATCTATTTTCCTTTGTGAAATATCTCAGTTTGCCTACAATTGAATATATATTTTTCAGATATTGATTAAAATTAAGCTTTGCATGTTTTATTTTATAAATACCTACAGATCTTTTTATATATACTAAGCTATTAATATTTTTTTTTTCATTATTATCACCATAATAAGAATCTAGACATGCCAGAAGCACGGATTTACAAAACTTTCACTTGTCATCCGTTCAAATTAGTCATCACTTTTCGCAAGTGCTCTAGACGGTAACATGCTCCTAGAGGTGATGAATCTAAGTTAGTTCTTTCAGCCAACAGTGGTGTGTCCATATGTAGGAGTTCATAAATAAGAGTCCACAATAGAACGTTGCATGAATTTCTCTTTATTTCTCGTGCAGTGAACAGAATATAGTGTCTTACTTGAATGCTTTCTGAGATTGATGATAAATTGCCGTACAATTGCAGTTTTGTGGGCATGATCCTAGTATAGTTTACATGAAGCATTTTCTCCGGACGTTT
The DNA here is from genome assembly GCA_963585895.1 of Sepioteuthis lessoniana. Classification (NCBI taxonomy): domain Eukaryota; kingdom Metazoa; phylum Mollusca; class Cephalopoda; order Myopsida; family Loliginidae; genus Sepioteuthis; species Sepioteuthis lessoniana. The sequence goes on along the minus strand of OY757904.1, from coordinate 13,651,832 downwards.
CATAAAAGTTTGAGTGGGGAAACCTTAGAGTAGTGAAGTCACGGCCATAGCTTAAAAGAATTGCCATTTAATTCGATCAGATGTACAAATTTTATATATATATATATATATATATATATATATATATATATATATATATATATATATATACCGGGGGCTTTAGAAAAAAGATCTTTTTAAACGTCTGGTATCATTTGAGATTTACAGAAACAATTCATTTTACATAGCCCCAAAGAATAATCGCAAGGTGTCAGGTAAGCTGAACATGACTGCTGTTTCAAAATGAAATGATGTCGTTTTTACCTGAAATGTCTTATATATATATATATATATATATATATATATATATATATATATATATATATATATATACATAGATTTGTGTGTGTGTGTGTGTGTTCACAAGTTTATTATTTGATGGATTCTCGACGGATATACTCGATTTACATTTGAACTCTTGGTTTGTTATTGTAAGAAGACTTTGTATATATATATATATATATATATATATATATATATATATGTGTGTGTGTGTAAGTGTGTGTGTGTGTGTGTGTTCTGGTAATCCATATTTTCAAAAAAGAAGTAACGCGGACTAATGTCTGTGTGAGGAATTAGAAAAAGCAATGTGAAATATGAAAGCTACAGACAGTTGTCAAATTCGTCTGCCTTTTTGTGGAAAGATACTGACTCCCCCACAAATCTTCTTGATAATGAATTATTATACCAGATTCTTTTTCGAGCAGTAATGTCTTACAATATAAGAGGGGGACCCTTCCCTTGAAATGATCACGTAATATCATGGCAGCGTTATGCCAATTATATTTCGCGACTTTCCATAAAATTGTTTGTCACTAGTCAAGATTAACATACCTCTCACTGAATGTTAGACATTGAAGCATTATTATCGATTAATCTTTGGAAGCAGTATCATGTATCTGTAAAAAATATTTGCTTTCAAGATATAGCAATTTTACAGTACACGGGTAAATTAGTACATACGAAAATATAACTCACATACAGACATTACGGAAATATATCTATGTCCACGTCAAATCTCTCTGTCTCTCTGTCCCTCAAAAACTCATACCCAAATAGATATATATATCTACGTCTTCAGACGTATGCGCTCTAGTTCACATGAACTCTGGCAACGTAAAACTTAGAATCTTGAGGTTGTATATTCATTTTATTCTTGTCTTTCTTTTTAGTTAAATATGTAATATATCCATGCATTTTGGGAAATATCACGAGAGTAAATAGTTAGCAAGCAAGTTTAGGGCCTTCAATAAGTTTCCAGACATTTTTTGTACAGGCATTTAAAATTGTCGTAGACTTTTGAAAATTCACAAAGTCATTGCTATACATCTTATGAGAAGACTGACTAATTTCTAGGATTTCAGCAGGAATTGGAATACACTCTACTAAAGCCTGATTGTCACAGCTGGTGAATTTCAAAAATGCAATCTGAACGTGAGGACTCGTTAGAAGAACGATATGCAATAAAATTCTGTTTTAAACTTGGAAAAAATTCCCCAGAAACGTATGCAATTCTTCCGACTGCTTCTCAACCATATTGCATGAATCGAGCATCAGTTTTTGAGTGGCATAAAAGATTCAAGGAAGACAGGGAGTCTCTGAGGGATGATGAGAGGTGTGGGAGCAGTAAGGAAGTCAATACACCAGACTTGATTGGCCAAAGGGTTAGGGTTAGGGTTACTATATTGAGATTTTAACGGAGTTAAGGAAGAGATTCCGCCGGAAGAGGACAGCACTCTTCAAATCGGGTCAGTGGCATTTCCAGCAGGATAATACACTAGTCCACAACTCCATCCTTGTCACAGACTATTTGACCAAGATGGGCATCAACACAGTTCCTCACCCTCTCTATAGTCCAGATTTGCTCCTTGTGACTTTTGGTTGTTCCCTGAGCTCAGAGACTGTCATTAAGAGAGAATTGAGGAGATGAAAGAGGCTGCGACGAAGGTCATTGACACACTCACACAAGAGGACTTCCATGCGGCCTTCCAGAAGTTATTGAAGCGGTACAACAAGTGCATTGCAGCCGGAGGAGATTACTGCGAAGGGGTACTAGAGCTTCATGAGTGTACTATCAATAAAAATGCCCATACGAAAAAGTTTGGAAACTTATTTAATGATCCTCGTATATATATATAGCTATTCTCATGAATCCATTTACCAAGTTGGATGGGGCAGTAGAATACACCGACTGAAACTTTGAAGCGAGGTAAGACCCACGTACTAGTGTCCTGTTTATGACACTAAACAATCTAATGGTGAGCTTCCAGTGATGCTGTAGCTTTGAGCAATACGGAGCACCCCTTCATTGCCATTGCTTCAAGTTCCACTCTGGCCCGGAGTGTTAGCGCCTGATAGAGTCATATCTATGAGTTAAATAGAATTACAATGCGTACACATGTTAAACAGAATCACTTGAAATAGAATTGTTTTTACATGTAAACTGCGTATATATGCTAAACTGAATTGTTTGAAATAGAACTTTTTGACTAAACTGAATAGCTTGAAATAGAAATGTTTTTTACAATTAACCTCTGTACTTAAGCTATTCTGAACTGTTTAAAATATAACTGTTTATTTGCAAAAATGGATTTGGTATTAAATAACCTACAAATGTTGATATTCCATAAACATCAAACAAACAGATATCATGAATCAAGCATTCTCGCTAGCCAATAAACTATACGAAAAAGATGAATACGTGAAAAATTCCTTAGCTAACGCAGAATGTAATGATTGGGCTATGCTAAGATATCCCATTGACGTAATGTCAGCCGGGTTTCCATACTGGCTTGAAGTAACTCTCGTGTTTAGCTACTCTTAACTGTTACAATGCAAGATTATGTCTATGGATGACTATATATAGTCTGGCATTATACGATTATTATATTCTAAGAAATGAGTCAAAATATTCAAGGGTTCAGTAATAATCCATTGGTTGATTATATATATATATATATATATATATATATATATATAATCAACCAATGGATCATTACTGAACCCTTGAATATTTTGACTCATTTCTTAGAATATAATAATCATATAATGCCAGACTTTTTATGCGCTATTAAGCACAAAATATGAATATAAAACTCAATTTTTTAAATGATAAGATAAATTTACTAAATCTGAGAAGAAAAATAAAACCAAAGTGAAAAAGACAAAATTATTTGTACCGGATGAAAAATTGATAGACTTGAACAATTTTCACTATATTAATTCATTAGATTTGAACGAGTTTTTTTTCAAAGATTTTCTTCTATTCATCAATCGTTTCATGTTCCAATTCCTGTAGTTTTTTTTTCTGACCATCGATTTATTCGACATTTCAATTTTTGCCTTTATTAAAGGCCTTGGCAGAACTGTAATCTTCTTTTTTAAGTGACGCAGGTACTGATTTGGACGAATATTTGGGATCATTATCTTGTTGGAAAGTAAATCGCCGATCAAGATTAAGATTTTGTACAGATATAGATTTTCATCCGAAACGAACGAATTGCTTCTTGGGAAAATAAACTAAAAGTTAAAACAGATGATTCGTGTTACTATGAATATTTTTTAAAAAGTATTTATTCTATATGCAAACCGATTGAGTAACGAAAGCTTACTACCAGGGTTTCACTGTGATGATCTTCACGGAAATTCATTCATAAATTTGAGACAAACGAATAAACTGTTTCGAGAACACAGTAGAATTTGCATAAAAGGAGAAGAATGTACATAACTAGTTAACGATTAAGAAATCATTTATTCCTGCGTGCTCTCATCCGTTCAATATCTCAGATCGTTGGTTAATCAATTCTTCAGCAATGGGGTTGCTTCTCTTCCATATAAAGAAGGAAAAAAATATCAGCCGCTGTGTAGCAACGACATCTCTAAAGAATTTCACACTTTAATACTATACATATGTGTGTGTGTGTGTATTTGTGCTTTTTAATGAGAGAGAGAGAGAGAGACAGACAGACAGACAGACAGACAGAGAAACATTAAGTTCTGAGTAAAATTGTTTGCGTTTTACTGCGCAGTAAAGACCTAAGTAAAGGCATGAATTGATCTTTCCTTTTCCCAAATAATATTTAAGAGTAGGTACTCTCACGTCGACCAGCGTTAACAGATGTAGGGAACGGAAAATGTTTATTTCATATCCATCATTAATGTGGCAGTTTAACTCACTGTGAAAGAGTGAGACTGTAGAACATTGTGTTCAACGTCATTCTCATTTTTACAATTTGTGAAACAACAGTATTGCTATATATATATATATATATATATATAGATAGATAGATAATTGCTTAGTGGATCAGGAACTAATCTACTATAGTTTCGCCTAAGCGGCTCATGATGGTTTTACATATGGGTATTTGGTGCCCGTACGGCTGTTGTTTTGTGGGATGTTGCTCCTAGGATTTGTCCATTATACAATGAGCACACAATAATTTTCCAGACTTTTTCGTATGGGCACTTTTACTGATAGTACACACGTGAAACTCTAGTCACCTTTGAAGTAATCTCCTCCGGCTGCAATGCATTTGTTGTACACTTCCAACATCTCGAAGGCTCCATGGAAGTCCTCTTGTGCAAGCCTCTTTCATCTCCTCAATTGTCTCATAACGACAGCCTCTAAGTTTTTCCTTGAGCTTAAGGAATAACTAAAAGTCACAGGGAGCAAGGTCTTGACTGTAGGGAGGGTGAGGAACTGTGTTGATGCCCATCTTGGTCAAATAGTTAGTTGGTCAAATAGTTAGTGAAAAGGATGGAGTTGTGGACTGGTGGAAATGGTACTGACCCGAATGGAAGAGTGCTGGCCTCTTCCAAAGGAATCTCTTCCTTAACCCCGTTAAAAACACAACATAGTATTCCTTGTTGACTATCTGTCCAGTGGGAACCCCATGCATGTAGATCATGCCAGCGCTGTCAAAAAAAGGCATCATCAAAAGTTTGTGGCTGGATTTGCTCTGTTTGGCCCACTTGGGTCTCGGAGAGCCAGCATGCCTCTACTGGGAACTCTGTCTCTTGGTCTCTGGGTCATAGCAGTAGATTCAGCTTTCATTGCAGTTCACCAGAGCATCAAGAACTGCGGGATCTGAATTGATCAGCTCGACCATTTCAGCTGTCATGACAACGTCATTCTTTGTGATGTTCTCAGAGCACCCTTGGGACGAACTTCGCGCAAATCTTCCGCATCTTCAGTTCCTCGCTAATAATTGTGTGTACGGTTCCCACACTGACATCAAACTATGCACTTATTGTCTCTATAGAAACTCGACGGTCCTTATAAATGAAAATCTTTATTTGGCCTATCAACTCTGGTGTTGTGACTTCCTTACTTCTTCAACACCTCTCATCATCCCTCACAGATTCCCTGCCTTCCTTGAATCTCGTATGCCACTCAAAAACTGACGCTCGGTTCATTTAATATATAAGTGTGTTTGTGAAAAAATATGTATGGAGAGTTTATGCATGTATGGATGCATGCGTATGTTATTGTATATGTTTATTCTGCAGATACTTTACTGTACTTGAACATAAGCAAATATACATTTTGCAAGAGGAAGCAATAGACATTATAAATGGGATGTATGTGTTGCTATGATTTTCCTGATGATACTATCTACTTGTTCGCCATTAATTCTATTCTGTTACATGTGGTTAGTTCTAGGTGTGTTTATATATATATACATATACATACATATATATATATATATATATATATATATATATATATATATATATATATATATATATACGAGGATCATTGAATAAGTTTCCAGACTTTTTTCGTGTGGGCACTTTTATTGATAGTACACACATGAAACTCTAATCCCCTTCGAAGTAATCTCCTCCGGCTGCAATGCACTTGTCCTGTTTCAACAACTTCTGGTAGGCCCCATGGAAGTTCTCTTATATGAGCGTGTCAATGACCTTCGTCACAGCCTCTTTCATCTCCTCAATTGTCTCATAAAGACAGTCTATGAGCTTAGGGAATAACCAAAAGTCACAGGGAACAAGGAGTGGGTGAGGAACTGTCTTGATACCCATTTTGGTCCAATAGTGACACTATTTACTTGTTCGCCATTAATTCTATTCTGTGATAAGTGATTAGTTCTGGGTGTGTTTATATATATATATATATATATATATATATATATATATATATATATATATATATAATATGAAAGTATATATAAAAAGCAACATAGGTCGTTGTATATAACTGTAACTGTGGATAATTCTTTTCATATAGCCAGGAGAAAGTACACTTTGAACTGAGGCAAATATGCCGAAGAATCATGTTGGTTCTCAATTAAGCGAAACGATGCTTGGGTTCATACGAGGAATTTCAGAAAGGGCAATTGAACATGTTTGAAATCAGATTTTTCCTTCTTGTGGACCACTTGTCACACCAAAGTTTAATAGCCAAATCTGTTTTTAGCGGAATTGAACATGTCTGAATTCAAATATTTCCTTCTCTAATTCTTGTCATACAAATTTTTAAGTAGCCAAGTCTGTTTTAAGAGGAATTTACCATGTTTGAATTTATATTTTTCCATCTCCTCGACTGCTCGTCATACAAAGGTTAAATAGCTGAGTCTGTTTTAAGCTTAATTGAACACGTTTGAATACAGATTTTTCCTTATTCTCGACCGCCTGTCGTACCAAGGTTAAATAGTCGAGTCTTTTTTGCTGTTTACTCAAAGCTGGATTGAGAAAAAGTGAATTCCTATCAGTTTTCAGGTAATTATATCTACGTGAAGTGAAAACGACTTAGGCCATGATTAGAGCTCAGGTAAACCTGTCTTTACGAACAATAACAGTGACACCATGACCACTTCCAGATACACACACACACACGCACACACGTGCGTGTATACATGCATGTATATTTATATATATTTATAAATGTATGTATATTGATATATATTTATATGAATTTGTTTATGTACAGAGTAACCAAAAAAAAAAAAAGAGAACCCATAAACATTATTTTATTATTTCTACAAAAAATAAAGCAAAATAATTATAATTTTGTACTATTGTATTTCTGGACATGTTGGTGAATACCCTGGTCCCAATCTTTCATGCACAGAATCTACTTCATATCCTGAAAAAAGATAAGGATAGAATTAGATTTATGAATTTTAAGTAAAAAATATAGGGGTTCTATTTGTTGTGGGGGGCACCCTGTATTTATGTATACTTATATATTTATATGAATATAGAATAAAAAGACATTGATGGAAAATCATTGTTGCATATTTCTCCTGGAGTCTAACTAGGACCATCTGAATGAAAATAAGAGTATTTACAAAATGAATCTATATTAAATCGATATTCATCTCAAGAATCTAATCCTATCTTTTTAAATTTTGACTGAATTGCTGGAGAAATATATTTTTGCAGTTTATAATGTTCTCTGTTTTGCATTTTTTTCTCATTAATTTAATGAAAATTAGGAATATGTTTAAAAAACACGGATGTAAATTAACTACTGAGGAATAATTGATAAATACATTTTCTATATCTTAATTTGATATGTACTTTTCATTTTTACTTTTTACTTTTTTATTATAAAACCATTAGGACCGCTTTTTTTTAGATTAAAATTATAACCTAAATGTGATAATCGTATACAAAAGCATTGAGCTTCTTATTTATTTTCAGGCGTCTGTGATGTTCACCTGTTCCTTTGAAGTCCGTCATTCTAATTTTAGCATACTTTTTTACATTCTTCCTGCTGATGAAATATCACCGTTTTTTAAAAATATTATATACACGGTTAATTGGATTTTTTCGGACGACATACATGTTGACAGATTCCTTTGAAGTTTGCTGGTTATGATTTTTGTAGGTAATATTATATACCAAGTGTTTCTACTGAAGCTTTTAATTTCATTTCAGTTGATATTTCTGTTTATTTTATATGCCTTTCATTGAGCGGTGTATAAAAAGGGATTTGGATTATAGAGGCATGCAATATATTTTTTCGCTGTAAATTCTGTGATATTTCCGAGGATGCATATTCTGTTCTGTTGAATTTACTCCATTTGCACTGTTCTGACTCGATTACACATACCAACTCATAAAGCAACTATCATTCTAGTTCGAACTTTAATGTATGTAATGTATGAAGAATGAAATCTTTCATGAAATCTTTTTTTTACTGATACTGTATTCATGGAAGTTGTTTGTATTTCTCACTAAGCGATATATTTTCCTCATTAGCATTTTGGTATTGGTTCAATTATAACACAGTCAGCTTTGAATGAATTAAAGGGAATATCAGTTAAGGAAAATAATTCGTAAAACATATTATAATCAATAACATAGATTTAGAACGTCTTTAAAATTCTTACATACCGTATTAGATATTAGCAGCATAATTGTCTTTCAAATCAGTAATAGAAATGACATTGTACGGGGTTTTTGGCCTAAATTATTTCAGCTGGAAAAGTTGGTTTGAGTTTAGCGAGGAAGATGGGTGTAACGTATGTGTGTTTACGTTGAGTTGTTTCCTCGCTCAGTGTTGTTAGTCCCCTCGCTAAGGTTTAAGGGTAAATAAAGGTAGAATGATGAAGAAGTAAGATGGCAAAGGTCGAAATGGGTTTTTATGAATAGGTTTTTATTTGTAGCATGAAATATTGTATTTGCTTTTGGTGCTGCAAGACTCGTTAAGGGTTGTGAGTATTGAGACGAAATTGAGTTATGTGAAGTTGAGAATGGCAGCGTGTGTCGTTGGACGTGTGAGGGATTGTGTTTTTTGGCATTTTGACGAAAGACATGTTGCAATGGGACGTGTTCACTTGTCGGCGTCTCCAGCCAAAGAGAGTGTGTTTGGCAGCTCACCTGATTTGCAAGCCGGAAATGAAGGTCCGGGATGAATAGGATAAGTCATCCTGATTGGGTGAAATTAAGTGTCGAATTAAATTTGCGCGCCAAACCAAAATACCAAATTTTGCTCTTCTCTACAACATTTATAATTCCGGTCATTATTATTTTGCTTTTCGTCTCTTAACACAATATGGCTTGAGTTAAATGCTTGAGGGAGTCACAATGAATTATCTAGTAAAGGTTTACTTTTACTCTCTGTGGAAATCGATAATAGTTTGTCTTTAGTGGGAATAATAAAAGAAAGGGAGGTTTAAGAAGAAGTATACAAAGTGTATTAAAATATATCGATTGATTAACTTTTAACGGCATGTCAAACATTCCAAAGTTATTTTATACCAAAGGTTAGAGAAACGTGTTTTTTGAATGTTCATATTTACACTTTTCCTGTACTTTTTTTCATAAGAATTATATTTGCTGGCGGTCTTATCAAATACGAACATCTTTTAAACAGATTTATCAGAACCATAAATGAGACCCAAATTGGGTCTAACACTCAGGGTCAGGGAAGAGCGAGTAGTAAAGCCAGATCTCTAGAAGTGGAGCCTAACCCCGTATGCAGTTCAGTGTTCTACTCTGGACATACATTTTCTTTGGAAGGGTCTTCATCTCTGTCGGACATACTGTCAGAGTAGTTTAAGCTCCGCCGACAGGTTTGGAAAGATATCCAGATGGATAATGCATTTCCAAAACAGATATAAACAACGAATAAAACAAGTATCTTAAGAATTAACACCCAAATATTCAAGGGACTTATTATTATGCGCATCGTTAGTATTGTAGCTATTAATGATAAAGATTCCAAATTAGTATGCTCGGATTTTTTCTCTAACCTTTTCCAACGTGTTGTATTTAGATGAAATGTGTGATGTACTCCTTATATGTTTTTGTCAAATCTTTGGTTGACAGTTTTGAATTTAAAGTTATCTTTCTTCTAAACTAATGACCAACCATAGATCCCACTATTCACTATATACCAGTAATTAAAGAAATAAGATATGGGTCCAGGTTTTTCTCAGGTGAGAAGTCGGCTGAGGTGAGTCCAACAAATGACAGACAGCAAACAAATAAAACATAGATCCCCGCTTCGCCTAAATAACAGCTACCGAAAATGAATTACTTATTTGAAATTACTACATGGAAATAGTAATGCAGGCATGTTCCGGGGATGTTCGTAACTGAGTTCTACTTTTTGGGGTGAGACTGCAGTGATTTAGTAAAATTGGCAACAATTTCGTAAATGACTTGTGGGATTTAAATCTCTCAAGTGCAGTGACCAGTATAGTACTTGAACGTTAACCAAGTGTTCCTGGAATCCGTGATGGTGTGTTATTTTCCGAAACAAATTATCACTGGCAGAAAATATAGCGTCAAGAATGCAAAACATATATTTATATCAACTGTCAAGATAGATTTCTGTTTCTCTAGTAAGGCTTAGAAATAGGCAAGCGGGGAAAAATAAGCAAAAAACAATCTGCACAATTTGAAAGTTCCACAAGGTCTCCTCCACACAAGAATTAGAAAGTCAGACTAGGTTCTTTAGCCTTTGGAAGACAACCTGTCTCGGAGAAAGAAAACTTTGAATTCAATCCAGATGAGGGTTTGTTGTAAATACTTAGACCACACGAGAAGTTGGAGAGGGAAGTTGAAATTATCCAGTCTTGTTTAGCATATGAAATGAAGTAAATATAACATTATTTAGAAATAAAAAATAGTTTAATAACTTAAAAGAAGTGAATGTAGTAACCCGACCTCATTCATTAGAATCGTTTTAGTTTTACTTGACTTACGTTTATATCATGATAATCTTTCGAGGATTGTTTTTTTTTTTCATCAATAGACGCCAGCATTACAAATTAGTTGTTGAATTTTTCTGACTGAAATATTTGATCCTTACCGTTGGCCTATGCGTTTTTCTACCCAGTAGCTGATCCCTAATTGGATCGATCTGCTTTTCTTCACGTCAACCACGATGCTTCCCATGATTTCCATTGATATATATATATATATATATATATATATATATATATATATATATATATATATATATATATATATATACATTGCGAGAAATGTGTGTATTGAATTTTGAGTTCATCCAGGATTTGCAGCAGCAAATTCATACACACACACACACACACACACACACACACACACACACACACACACACACACACACACACACACACACACACACACACACACACAGATATATATATATATATATATATGCATGCATATACGTCTTTTAAACCATTCAAACTGTTTCCTTTTCATTTTAATGAGGCTGTGAGATTTAATCTTACATTCTTATACCTGTTGTTACTGTTTCCTTTCTGATTTCCAACTGTGAACAATGTTTATACTCTCTTCATACGTATCGCTTTTGAATTTGAATCGAAAAGACCAGCAACAAACAATTTAGCTGTGTTGTAGTAGAATCTATATATCTATACTGAGAGACGGCAAAATATGTTTGCCTAAACGTTCAACCACAGGGAAACCAGGAAGGTTCCGTTTTTAATTCTTTTCTTAAACATCCTTTTTCAAATATTAGAAAGATTGAATTTACGTTGATCGTTAATGAAAAATATTTTTTAAAGATACACGCATATTTTTACAAATCAACATGAAAAATGTTAGATGCAACGGAAAACATTAAGGATTTTACGCTACGTTATGGAGTTTGATTACAGCTGTGAGGACAGCCCTTCTATCAGTTCTTCGTTTTAGATTCTCTCAGAGTGAAGGTTTTTAAAGGTAAACTGAGTGGTTACAAAAGCGAGTTGAATTACAAGCCCGACGCACAAACGAGTTTTCTATAAGAAGGTGTTCAATATTCATTGAAATATATTATAAGGTTTATGTATAACTACTCAGGGCTGAAGTTTATTCGGTTCTCATAGTATTTGATACGGCTTTAGCATTGTGATAAACTTTACTCGCTTAGCTAATAAACATGCCTTATAGCTTATTGCTCGAAGATTGGCTCAGAAAATCTTTTTTTTCTTATTACGCCTCGTGCCACATTAAGCTAGAAGATTAAACATCAATCTAATATTTTTTTCCAATATAAAAGAATTTATGTACGACGTTTTACTTTTATTGTTTTATGAACAGAAAATATACCGAAGTAAAATGAAATTTCAGTTCACGATGTTGAACTTGACTTGAGAGCAGTTCATACATTTTAGAGGATCAAATATGTTCTGGATAGATTTGTTGGCAAAGTTTATGTGGCATTTTGAGGATGGTGGCCACTATTTGCATTATTGGATGAATGTGAATGCAAAAGCCTCTGATAACATCCAAAGAGCATATCCAGGGCATTATTAAAGAATTGGAGTATCGTTGATGTACCTCTAATTTTTATACCTGTGTATGTATTGATAAGTATATTTAACAATTTTTTGTGATCTAGCAATATTACCTCTCCGTTTAATTTGGAGGAGATTTAACGCATATTCCCCATGTTTACATTTTATACAGCTTTACTGACGGAAAATAAAATTAAAAGCTAAAATTTAATTTCATATGAGTCTGAAAAATCTTTGATCACATGCCAATCGATAGAAAAGCGATGGAAGTCTATTATAATGATTACACCTTAGTGAAAATTTAAAAAAAAAGACTATCGCGTGCCCAGATGCGGAAGATTTCGCATCGTAGTTCCCAGGATTATTAATTGTGTAGTCAGCTAAGTGATGCAATTTTAAACCAACACCGAAATTAGTAAATGGCTCGAAATGGTTAGAAGACCTATTTCGAATTATTTCCCCCAAGGGACACTTCAAGTGAGAGGCTTTATGACATACTAAACCAGGTTTACCGAGATAATCCTACAAATTGCTGCTCAGGCAACGAAAAGGATTCTCACTGGATTTTCTGTTATTACAGCCTTGTACCGATCTGAAAGCGGTAAATACATATCAATAGACTCGCTCGCAACTATAATTGGATCATCGAATTGCTACTAACTTGATCCTTTCAAAGGATTTTAACATTGAGGAACTGCGTGAGAAGCGATTTACCTCCGGAATTAAACTGTGTGACATATTCTAAGGTTATATTATCATACTAGATACATATAAGCTTAATTACCTAAAGTATTGGATACTCATTTAAAGTTGATAACAATATTAAAGGACATTAAATATAAATCTTCTTATTCTTTCTGTCTCATTACATTTTTTGTCTCTTCGTATCTTCATAGTGAAAGTTTCCCTTTTTGTGGCGTCTCCCTAGAATTGAATGGCCACTTGGCAGTGCCAAACTTTCCATGTCAAATTTTACCTGGTCACATGATTCCAGTAACAAGGAATAATCTAAGACCTGACTTAAAAGATTGCTGATCTCTGGCCTAAGTCAACGTAGAAAATTAATCTAAAACTCTGGTACATTAATAGAATGGCTGAATTCGGCAACTTCCTTCTCCAAGATCGGTTGGCTAACCAACAAAGTTAGAGACACCAATCAGCTCGATTAACAGCTGATAGCATTTCCCATTAGAGCGAGGTGAAAATTTAACTCAGATTACCGAATCCAAGTCATACGAAGATAACCTTGATGAAATATACGCCTTCTATTAATATTCAATGTTGATTAAATATATCGAAGGAAAAGAAGACGGACCACAAGCGTCATAAATGAATGATGTCGATGTATCTTCAGTCTACAGCATTCATGCAATAATGTAAACAATATCTTATCATGTAAATGAAACGTTGGTGGAGATAAGTAAGTTGGCCAACAGTTGTCGAGGGGCCCCAGAATGATCCCTCTCCAATAGCAACTACATTGGGGTGTAGGGTAGGGGGTATTATTTTCCTTAAATTGCCCAACTTACACTTGTTGTGCTGTAGTTTATAATGCTGAGGGTTAAGCAAGGAGGCATCAAATACCATTTTTTTAGTTTTGGGTATTACTCGATGTGGAATTGAACCCCAGTTTCCTGGACCATTGGCGAACACTCTACCTATTAAGCCAACTAGTACACAGAAAATTGGCTAAATTTGTGGTTTCTTTTTAATTCATTATATTCTTAAATTTTACCATCTCTTTTAGATATCCAACCAGGCGTCAATATATATATATATATATATATATATATATATATATATATATATATATATATATATATATTTCTTTAAGATAAAACAAAACCGGTCACATTTAAATTTATTTCCATCCTGTTATGTGTTTTTGATAAAATAAAAAAAACACGAAAAAAATTAACAGGACTTCTTCAGATTTAATGGATAAAATAAATCAGAATAGACACAGGAAAGAAGCGTGGGAGGGGATAGTAGAGGGGGGAAAGTTTATCTCCTCATTTAGTCCACTTCCGTTTTTTTAAAATCATAGTAAATCAATTTTTTAAAATTCTTTATTTTTTTAAATTCTAATTTCATTTCGACTTAAAACTCCAGATTTAATACTAATTTAGATAAAATAATTTTATTCAATAAGCTTACGTAATGATACAGTAATAATAATTTTAAATTAAGATCTAGATTTAATTAAAATTAATTTTTTTAAATTCAAATTTATTTTCGAGCCTATTGATTCAGTTACATTTTTATTGAATAGTACGTATATATATTTTTTGTCCTTATGGAATTCCTCCCAACTCCGGTTTAACTGAACCGAATAATACTTATATATATATATATATATATATATATATATATATATATATATATATATATATACGTAGGGTAGAACGATAAAATTGTCTTCCAAAAGAAAACAACACTACAGCTTTATTGTAAAACTTTTATTGAAAAAAACAAATCAGGTAACTTGATTATGCAGTAGAGCTGACATCTATTCAATGTAGCCCCCTTCAGCCTCAACCACCGCTTCGATGCGGATCCAGACCTGGGAGCATGCCTTTTCCACAAACGCTGGCGGGAGTTCGGCGAATACTCGGTGGATGGCAGCAATCAGGCTGGCTTTGTTGTTGTGGGAGGTCATGTTGGTGATGTTCTCGACGTATGACCGAACGAAGGAGTCCAGCGGGTTCAGGTCGGAGGTGAAGGAGGGCCAGTGAGGGAAGGGTACAAAGTCGTAGCACTTCTGAAGCCAAGTCTGGGTCTCTTTGGACTTGTGGGCTGGCGCCGAGTCCTGCTGCCACACTCGGGTTCTGCTTCCAGCCACCTGATTGCACCAGGGGATCTCCACTCTCTTCAGCACATCCAGGTACACTTTGGTGTTGACTTTCAAGCCGACTTCGAAGATGTGAGGTGGCATGATGTGGCCCTCACTTGAAACCACACCAAAGACCATAACCGTAGCCGGAAACTTTGTTTTCATCACCCTGGGCACGTCCCTGTTATTCGGGGCATTCCAGATTTGCATTTTGAGTGTGCTGGCAATGGTCCTGTTGTCATAACTTGGATCGGTAGAGAGGATTGGTTGTACAGCGGCGCATCGCCGATTTCACTCGTTGAACATTGTGTCACTTTCAGACATGATAGAAGGCTCCTATCGCTCTTGGGATTTGTACACAACTGGCCAACTAGTAGATGGTCTGCAACAACAAAAAAAGAAAACCGGTTTTCAGTGAACGGAAATGGAATCATGTCTTTTCTAAAACGACAATTTTATCGTTCCACCCAATATATATATATATATATATATATATATATATATATATATATATATATATATATATATATATATATATATACAAGTTCCTTGTTGCACAGTATAGATCAACTACCTTCGATCGTTATGTGGCAAGGGTTGCCATATTTAATCAAGACATTTACTGTTCAAATGATAATGAACTTTAAATGTAGATGTTTCTTTATCAGAAAGGTTATTTTACAGAAATAATACTTCCTATTCATTTCAAAGCCTATGACAAATCAATATTTGGAATTATATATAATCTGGTATATTTGGTAGTCAATTAAAAACTCCACTGTGTTTCATAAGCGATTAAAAAGTGCTTTGTTCATTATATCGAGACATTTACTCCCCGGCTATTCGTACGTTATGCTAACGACGATTTATTTTCAAAAATATGAATCCATAAAAATTCAAGAACATTTCCACCCTCTTGATTCTTCTTCGTTGAATTTTTTTCTGCCACAATAATTGCTGTAATGATAGTTTACCTGCGGTTACTGGCTGATTTAGACGTCATAGGAAATCAGTCGTCATGGAACTGAAAATGACTTTAGCAATTGTTCGTCACACACACACACACACACACACGTATATATATATATATATATATATATATATATATATATATATATATATGATGATTGATGTTGATCTGTAAATGATAAGTAGCTGTATCAGTAATCATGATGTATTGCAGGATTATGCTGTTTATTGATGGATAATTTTCTTAATGTTGGTGTCATTTCAAACTGACAGCGCTACGTACAAAACTCACTTCTTTTGGCGTCTGATCTCTCCTGTATTCCTGGAGGGGAAGACATTCAGAAGCGATGATAATCTAAATTTAAAATAGTAAACTGGATAAAAATAACATTTTTAAATAATTGTGACAATTAATTATTGTCCCCGATTTTTCTCATATATTGATAGGAAACAAAGCAATTATAAATCAGTGTTTCGTCGTCGTTTATCCAAGAATTAACCATGTTTAATTATATTTTTATTCTCACTGATAGTTCTCTTGATTTGCATGGGGAAATATATAAGCAGAAACAGTGTATAAAAACCCAGAACAATATGACACTGCTTTGTAGTCAGAAGTCAGTTTAGAATACCTAGTTAAAAAAAGGGAAATTTTAGTAAGATATCAGCATATATCAGGTTTCTACATGTACAAACACAGCCTCATACAAACTTACAAACACACCCACACATATATAGCCACACACACATTCTGTCTCTGTCTCTGTATATCAACCTATCTATCTATCTATCTATCTATCTATCTATCTTATAATAGTGTTCGTTGTCACTAAATGACTTTGTGGGTTTGTATCGAATCAAGTGCAATATAATATGGAGAGTGCTCAATATCTAGGATAGACCTATTACATAATAATAACAAATATATATATATATATATATATATATATATATATAATTCATGGAATTTAGATCATTAATATATTATATTAAATTATATCATATTACAGGCGACATTACTATTTGTCGACTTTACCAAGGCCTTCGATTCCTTACACAGAGGGAAGATGGAGCAAATCCTACGAGCATACGGCCTACCATAAGAAACCGTAATAGCAATAACGATTCTCTACAGAAACACCAAAGGGAAATTACGTTCACCAGATGGAGACACAGCATACTTCGAGATTGTCGCAGGAGTACTACAAGGAGACACGCTAGACCCATACATCTTTATCTTCCGTCTAGACTACGTGCTTAGAACTTCGATCGACAAAATCAGAGAAAATGGCTTCGAGCTGACGAAGAAAAGACAATTACCGACGCCGACCACGCCGATGACATAGCGTTACTGGCGAATACGCCTAACCAAGCCGAGACACTACTGCATAGTTTGGAACGAGCCGCCGCAGTCATTGGCGTCTATGTCAATGCACACAAAACTGAATATATGGGTTACAACCAAACAGGCGACATTACCACACTAAACGGAGCCTCTTTGAAACTAGTCGACAAATTCACCTACCTAGGAGATAGCGTCTCATCAACTGAAAAAGACATCGACACACGACTAACGAAAGCCTGGACAGCTATCGATAGGCTCTCGATCATATGGAAATCAGACCTGACCGATAAAATGAAACGCAGTTTCTTCCAGGCAGCGGTTGTATCGATACTACTATATGGATGCACTATTTGGACGCTAACTAAACGGCTGAAGAAGAAACTAGACGGCATTTACACAAGAATGTTGAGAGCAATATTGAATAAGTCCTGGCGACAACACCCCACAAGACACCAACTATACGATAACTTGCCTCTCATCACGAAAACTATACAAGTTAGACGAACCAGACACGCAGGGCACTGCTGGAAAAGCAAGGACGAACTCATCAGTGATGTACTCCTATGGACCCCCGCATATGGCCAAGCAAAAGCAGGACGACCAGCTCGAACATACATACAGCAGCTATGTGAGGATACGGGATGTAACCCTGAAGACCTGCCAAGAGCGATGAATGATTGGGAGAGGTGGCGAGAGAGGGTCAGGAATATCCGTGCTGGCGGCACGACATGATGATGATATCATATTATATTATATTATATTTGATTATATATATATATATATATTAATTTTGAATAGCGTAAAAAAGGTTTAATGGAATTTCGTGACTGCCAAATCTTCGTCAATGTGATCATCAAGGTAAAAGAACTTACTTTGATGGTTGCAAAGTTTTCACCAAATACCTTTTAATAATCATCTGCGTCATTTATACTTACATATACATATTGCTCAATCAGCGATATTACGCACTCTTTTTTGATAAGTATAGCAAAACTCACACACACACACATACACACACACATATATATATATATATATATATATATATATATATATATATATATATATATACATATATATATATACCTATTATTATTATTATTATTATTATTATTATTATATCATGTTATGGAGCTAAATTTGAAATAGAAAAAAACGAATTACAACATTACACCAGTATTAAAAAAAACACAAAACTCTTACAAGTTGAAGTGTACTTCTAAACGTTTTATTGCATTTGCAATATATACATCCGCCTACGATGGGACTGAAAGTATTTGGGAACTAATTAACTTTGAAAAACGTATTAGCCAATTCCAGCTGTATATTGTAACATCCTATCACCGACTTGAACGGATAAAATTAAAAATACATAAACCATTGTCGTCTATGGTATTTAACCAAATACTTAAATATAACATTGAGCTGACTAACAGGTTGAATTGTCCCACTTTTGAATAGGGGTGGAATTTTAGACAATGTTCTTTTTCCCTGGATCGTAACCATCTTTGTGAGTCATCGATGACCCCGTTTTTGTTCAGCTCTGGGCGCATCAATATTTATCCAGAATTTCCTGTGCGTTTTAAACTGTTACCAGAGAAAACAATAGCATTTAACACCTCAGATTATCTAACTGGTTTTAGCTACATGCAAAGAGGTTGGAGAATTGTCTTCATTGTACACTCAAATTTACATTTTGGTGTATTACACTGAGATATCAAGTTTTTCTAACAAACTTGCCAGGTCAACTGGGGCTGTATAATACACTGACTGCTTCTCTGCAGTGGAGTAAGACCCGGTGAGGTTCCAGTAACACTGAAGGTTTGGAGAATACGGTGTACCCCTTCATTGCAATCACTCCCAGCTCCACTCTGGCCCAGAGTCGTAACGCCTGATTAGGTCCTATCTATGGGTCGAATAAATCTAAACTACCTGCTTATTGTTTGAATCAGAACTGTTTCATTAAACTGAATAGCCTGAAATAGAAATATCTTTAACATCTGAACTATGTACTTACATTTAAACAGCGTACTTATACTAAGCAGAATTGCTTGAAATAAAACTGTTTTGACATTGAAACTATACTTACGCTAAGCTGAATTGTTTGATGTAGAACTATGTTGATGTTTAACAACGTAATGACAAAAATATACTTATAATAAACGGAAATGTTTGAATTAGAACTGTTTGGCTAAATTGAATAGCTTGAAATAGAAATGTTTTTGACAATTAAAATGTGCACTCATGCTAAACTTAATTGTTTGAAATAGAACCGACTATTTGTATAAAAATGGATTTGGCGTTAAATAACGGACAAAGGTTGATATGCCATCCAGCCAACAACCAACTAACTAACTAACAATATATATATATATATATATATATATATATATATATATATATATATATATATATATATATATGCAAAAGCGTTTGCCCAAGTGATTAAATATGAACAAGTTATACTACTCCTGGACAGAGTGGACCTGGAAATAATGTCAGTGAAGATGTACTAGAGCTTACTAGAGCTTCAGAACTAGAATTTCATTATCAAGTCCAGGTTAGTGTGATACTCAGGACAATTTTGTTTGAAGGAGCGCAGGTTGTACCCCTGTGGATGGGGATACAATCAGTGTATTCTAAGCCCCACCGATATGATGTTATCGTCAGGGACAAAATTTACTATTAATCTGGACTCAACAATTATTTCCGATAAAATTGTTTTGAAGCTTTTTCGCGTCTATAGCTACATGGCAACTCATAACCTATTACGTCACACATACGTCATCAGGGCGGTTAATTTCTATAACAGCTACCAGGCAAGCTACATTTGCGTTTCAACCTATATCTTTTTGATTCTTTTTCAATTGAGTGAACCTTTTCTGACATAATTCAAACACACATTTTTAAATATATTTCATATTAAAAGTTGTATGAATTGAGATTAATGAACGCAATGTTATTCAATAATTTTATAGTTTCTTTGCTTCATATTTTCTTTTTCTTTATCATTGCTACATTAAGTGCAGGACCAACACCACATCATTTACATCATTTGGTCGTATATTTTAATTTCACTGCTTGTATTTATGTAACGGTGAATTATAATTCCGTAACCTTTCGCGTTCCTCACTTCTTTCTTTTGATAACTTCTCCTCTATATTATTTCGTTGCATGTTTTTTCTTTTGTCATTGTATTTCAGATAAAATTTCACTCTAATTAATTTATTTCTTATTTTCTGTTTCTGGTTAATTACAACTTTTATTTCTTCTGCAAAAATATTTTAATGTTTTTCTCTCTTTCTTTCTTTCGTTCTTTCTTTTTCATGATTAAATTATTTTCTGCTTTTCAGTTGACATTTGTTTACATTCTTTCTTTCTTTCTTTCTTTCTTTCTTTCTCATGATTAGCTTATTCCTGTTTTTCAGTTTTCATTTGTTTTCTTTCTTTCTTTCTTTCTTTCTTTCTTTTTCATGATTAAATTATTTTCTGCTTTTCAGTTTACATTTGTTTACATTCTTTCTTTCTTTCTTTCTTTCTTTCTTTCTTTCTTTCTTTCTTTCTCATGATTAGCTTATTCCTGTTTTTCAGTTTTCATTTGTTTCTTTCTTTCTTTCTTTCTTTCTTTTTCATGATTAAATTATTTTCTGCTTTTCAGTTTACATTTGTTTACATTCTTTCTTTCTTTCTTTCTTTCTTTCTTTCTTTCTTTCTTTCTCATGATTAGCTTATTCCTGTTTTTCAGTTTTCATTTGTTTTCATTCTTTCTTTTTTTCTTTCTTTCTTTCTTTCTTTCTTTTTCATTATTAAATTATTTTCTGCTTTTCAGTTTACATTTGTTTACATTCTTTCTTTCTTTCTTTCTTTCTTTCTTTCTTTCTTTCTTTCTTTCTTTCTTTCTTTCTCATGATTAGCTTATTCCTGTTTTTCAGTTTTCATTTGTTTTCATTCTTTCTTTTTTTCTTTCTTTCTTTCTTTCTTTCTTTTTCATGATTAAATTATTTTCTTCTTTTCAATTTTCAGTTGCTTACATTCTTTGTCTTTCTTTCTTTCTTTTTTTTCATGATTAAATTATTTTCTGCTTTTCAGTTTACATTTATTTACATTCTTTCTTTCTTTCTTTCTTTCTTTCTTTTTCCTGAATAGCTTATTCCTGTTTTTCAGTTTTCATTTCTTTTCTTTCTTCTTTTCTTTCTTTCTTTCTTTCTGTTTTTTTTTCATGATTAAATTATTTCCTTCTTTTCATTTTTATTCGTTCACATCCGTTGACTTTCTTTCTTTCTTTCTTTCTTACTTTCTCTCTTTCTTTCTTTCTTTCTTTCTTTCTTTCTTTCTCATGATTAACTTATTTCCTGCTTTTCAGTTTTCATTTGTTTACATTCTTTGTCTTTCTTTCTTTCTTCCTTTCTATCTTTCTTTCTTTCGATTTTATATTCATCTACTTTCATATTTACATATTTATATTCACATTCCATCTTTATCTTCCTTTCCTATTTCCTCCTTTTATTCTATCTTTATTTTCTTCATATAGATCTTTCTGTCTACAATCAATGTTCACAGTCCTGTCACATGAAGCAATAGAATACGCTGGCGTACCTCTGTTGTAATACCTACTGAGGAGTTTCTTGAGTATGACACTAAAATATCCGATGGTGAGCCTCCAGTTCTGGATCTTTGAGGAATGTGGAGTACCCATTCATTGTCATTGCATCTTGGTCCACTCTGACCCAGAGTGGAAGTACCTGTTAGGGTCCCATTTATGGGTCAAATAGAACAATTAAATCATTGACTATACTCAAAACCATTTAACGAATGATTGGTGTTAAAATGAATCATTACGATGAGATAACAATACTTGCAACCATTAAAAAGTTTTGCAAACAAATGATTAATATTGAAGAGAATTATTACTATTATATAGCAATACTTGAACCCACTTAAGATGTGTGCAAACAAAGGATTAATACTGAAGAAAATAATTACTATTATTTAGCAATACTTGAAAACATTTAAAACATGTGCAAAAAATGATTTGAATTGAAGAGAATTATTATATAGTAATATTTGAAGCCATGTAACTGTGTGTAAACAAACAATTAATGTTAAATAGCATTTTTGTGATGCTTAGCAATACTTGAAACTATGAAATGGGAGTAACATTGTTCCAAAAAAAGGTTCGGTTATATATATATATATATATATATATATATATATATATATATATATATATATATATATATATATATATATATATATATATATATATATATATTTCTTTAAGAAAAAACAACAAAACCAATCACAAAGGATTATAAATTTATTTCCATCCTGAAGAAGTCCTGTTAAATTTTTTCGTGTTTTTAGAAATTTCAAAAATGCGAGACAGGATGGAAATAAATTTATAATCCTGTGTGATTGGTTTCGTTGTTTTTTCTTAAAGAAATTATTGCTCTGTATTATTTGTACATTGAGCTCTTTACCAGGAAAATTTAAATATTCATTCATGAATAATTTGTTGTCCTGATGGAATTACTCCCAATTCCGGTTTAACTGGACTAAGTATACTATATGTATATATATATATATATATATATATATAAATATATATAACCAGTTTTGTTATATATATATATATATATATATATATATATATATATATATATATATATAACCAGTTCGGTTATATATATATATATATATATATATATATATAACCAAGCATCTTCTTCCTGGATATAAGACTGAATGTGGCGGAGCCTTTTGTATATCTAGGTAGTTGCCCAGTCGGCTGGGGCTCTAGAATACACCGACTGCTTCTCTGCAGAGGGGTAAGACCCTGCAACGAGTGTCCTAAATATGACACTAAACAATCCGATGGTGATGTTCCAGCAATGCTGGAGCTTTGGGGAATGCGGAGTACCTTTTCATTGTTATCGCTCCCTGGTCCACACTGGCCCGGAGTGGTAGCACCTGATAAAAGTCCTATCTATGGGTTAAATCGAACTAAACCGTGATTCTTTCACTATACTGATTTTTGCATTTAAAATGCGTATTTATGCTAAACTAAATTGTTTAAAATAGAACTGTTTTTACATTGGAACTGCGTACTAGAGCTGAACTGAATTGCACGAAATAGAACTGTTTTGACGTCTAAACTGTGTACATATGCTGAAATGAATTATCTGAAATAAAACTGTTTGACATTAACTGTGTGTATTGCCCAGTCGGCTGGGGCTGTAGAATACACTGACTGCACCTCTTCAGATGGGTAAGAACCCCTAACGAGTGTCCTGGATATGACACTAAACAATCTGATATGGAGGTTCCAGCAGTGCCTGAGCTTTGGGGAATGCGGAGTAACCCTTCATTGTCATCGCTCCCAGGGCCCGGAGAGGTAGCACCTGATAGGGCCCTATCTATGGGTTAAATAGAACTAACAGCATATTTATGCAAAACTAAACTGTTTGAGTAAACTGAATAGCTTGAAATAGAAATCTTTTTAACAATTAAACCGTACTGACATTCAAACTGCGTGCTTATGCTTAACTGACTAATTTGAAATAGAACTTTTTCGACATTAAAACTGTATTTACACTTAACTGAATTGTTACATATAACTGCTTGAATAGTTTGAAATAGAAAAGTTTTTGACAATTAAACTGTGTACTTATGCTAAACTGAATTGTTTAAAATAGAACAGATTATTTCATAAAAATGGATTTGGAGTTAAATTACCTACATTAGTTTATATGCCATAAAACCCCACAATACAAAACAAACTATGCCCAGGCAGCACTATCTCTTTTGATAGATCTGTTGATTTTGACAAAAATCTTCTGATAAAAAATGTCACCAAGGTCTTGGGAAACCTTAGGAGCCGTGCATGATCTGACAGTGTTATCCCTATCAAAGGAAAGCTTAGTGTCCATAAAGTGTACGTTTTATCTGTGCTACTATACATTTCAGTGACCTGGACTATATATTATAGTCATATCAAAAGCTCTGAAATATTTCAGTAATCTGTCTTAGGTTGCAATATCATTTATTAAGACGTTTCTCATACACAGATAGATGCGTTGTCTAGGCACCTAACTAGACTAGAGAAAGTTCGTTTACATAAGCCGCTTTTTTACGGAGAAATGCAAAACGTTTGAGGTCCAAGACATAAACCTAAAAAAATATGTTAAAGTTGTCGGCAAAAACAGCGTTAGCGTGTCTAGCATCGATCTTGGAGACTGTAAGCAGACGATGGTTAATCAATCAACTTGGGAGCAAGTGATCCACAAAAGCAGAAATGCGAGGATGTACAGAGAACTGAATACTAAAGTTTGACACCAGCTCTACGGAAAATATGACACTTTACAGCCTGAAAGTGTCAGTATAATCTGTCAAGAGTTCATTTTGTCCAAAACCTGACTTGTTAGATATATGAAATCTCAGGACAACAAACTGCTGAAATATCGTTTATAAAAGTCCTTCAGAAGCAATCTAAAGATAAATATCGTCAATACTGTGACAAAGTATATGGATTTGCAGTAAATTTAACCAGTCATATGAAAGCGTACGAGGGCAATATCTACGGAAATAGGAACAGCTAATTCATTTGTCGTATATGCAATCAGACTTACAAAATCATGCTTGGACTGAGAAGTTAAACCCACTCCCAAAGATACACTTAACGAATCGAGGGGATAGCTTTCTTCTAGAGCGATGTAGCAGTACCCCCCCCCATATATATATATATATATATATATATATATATATATATATATATATATATATATATTTGTGTGTGTGCGTGTGTGCGTATATGTGAAGGTATATATATATATATATAAAGATCGAAAAAAAGATCAGTTATTCTATCTCATGTTATTGCCTGAATTTTATAAATATCCAGTTTATATGTCTATATGAATCGAGTACACACACACACACACACACACACATATATATATATATATAAATTTATATATATATATAAATTTATATATAGTCACAAACATACATATATATGCATATATACACAAAAATCAATAGTAAAAAATAAGTACCAGTAAATTTGAAACCCCACTACCCCACACTCACACACACAAACTTTAACACACACCCAAGCACGAACAGTAAAGAGTAAAAAAATAACTGTTAGTGAAATCTGAAACCACTTAAATACACATACATACAACGGCAAAAACTTTTCAAATATCAAAGATCAGTTAGGAGTAAAGTAGGCTAAGGTAAACACACTCTAAGAAAAAGGAAGGTGTGACCTCTCTATAACCCCATAACGAACTGAATGTCATTCAAATTGCAAACACGAGTGAGTTTAAGTCTCACTGATTAGCCCGTTTACAAGGTTTTGTGCCATATATGGTTTCTGACGAAAGTAACGAGCTGGAAACATACACGAATGTGAGAACGAAATAAATATATACACATGTATATATGTATATATATATATATATATATTGTGTATTTTGGCAGCAAGTCATTGTTTAAACGGACTATCTTATGGACCACAAAATATTTTCCTTATGATCTTCTTGTGAAGGCGTTCAAATCTCCATAATTGTTTTCGGGTGTTGGAGCCCAGATAGTGAAGAAAGTGTCCAATATTTACACCAGCAATTTCCACCATGTCTTTGGTCGTCCTCAGAGGAACTATTGTTTCTTTTTGTTTTTATTTTGTGAGAGTTTTATTTATTTGAAGTTTTTTTTCATTGTATATATGATTGGTCCATTCAGTTGGGAGGCCTGCTAAGGTTAGTAATTAAATATGTTTAGTATAGGCATCCCAGTGTTCAATACTATTTTGTTCATGTCAGAATTAAAAAAAAAAATATGCATATAGTCTCAAGGAATTATTGGTGATCTTTATTATTTTTATTTGTCTTGTTATTTTATGTATTGAAATAAAAAATCTAAGTTAAAAATAGCATTTAATATATATATATATATATATATATATATATATATATATATATATATATATATATATATATATATATATATATTACTTATTCCATATAACTTTCTAGATGCCATAAATATCATGCATATGGTCGAATCAAAGACGTATAAAGTTCCGTATAAATATGTGCAATAAAATTATCAGGCATTGCTTTAGAGAACTAACACATTCCGCTTTTTAGTGAAGTCTTAAACCATGTCACTATTTATCTTTCGAATAGAATTTGAGCAATTCCTTTATCTTCATTTCTAAACTACGATGCTGTCACCTTCAATACTCTACTGATTAAAAAAAAATTACTCATAACATTTAGGCCATAGGTATTTTTCTTCCCTGATAAGTTGGAAGGATTCGACACGAATATAATTTGCTTTGATTCGAAGACTGCGTTGTTAACCTATCACGTTGCAGGAAAAAACAAGCCGTATTTTCAAAACCAGGACACTGTCTACTCAGTAATTCACTACCTGCACCGTTTTTTTTCCGAATTCCTATTGACAATGAGTCAATTGATTTTTCCCAGCATGCACATTGCCTCTATAAGCTCACATGCAGATACATTATGATAAATTACTTTAGTTTTCATGTTGTTTAGGGCTATGTAAGTGTAACCTAATAAAACAGGCTAAGGTCGAATTGAATTCGAGAATCGTACACTTAAAAATTTCCTTACTTGAATCATTAAGCAGTTCGTATGAGTATACCTATAGATGAGTCTCCCTAGGGTATAGGTTTACGTGCTGGACTGCGACGTCGATGTTTGCTTGTTCGATTTCGAGTCGCTCTTTTACATTCACCTACGGATTAATTAGTTTCGGAACCTCCTTTTCCCCTCCAGCCATGTGTAAAATTATACCATTAAAGTTTTAATATATTTTAAATTAAATAACCCATGAAGGTTGATATACCATTAAACATAGAAATCAAACAAAACAAATCAATGCGGGTTTTTAGATGGTCACATATGTGCTTAACTTATTTGTGTTATAATCATTTGATTATTTTGTTACTAACATGCATCAATTTTTTTAAAAATCCGTTTATTACAAGAAATTAAAGTATGAAAGAATGTCAGGATGAACAATATTCCGTTTATCTGTTTTTGTTTTGCACTAAAATATATTTTAAAAGTCATTGGTTGAGAAACCTTTTTATTAAGTTATAAAACTTTGTATAACTAATTTCATCTCAATGTTTTATTGCTTTGAATGGAAATAGTCATAATGTCTTTAGGATTTTTTTTTCTTTTTCAACGTAAACAGAATTTAAAAGTCAAAAGAAAGGACCCAAAATTTACGTCTCCACAATGTACTTATTTTATTAAACTGGCCGAGTCTTTCTGTCTGATTTTATGACGGCAGATTTTCAAATTACATTGTAAGCACACTACAAAACTGGACCCTTTTACCTGTTTTTAGATTTAAGAACGTATGTTGAGATTAGTTCCATAAACAATGGAGTTTTAAAAAGTACAAGAGAAATGTTTCAATTTTTAAAACTCTCAAATTACAAAACCAATATAAAAGAACCATCTTTTTTTCTGGGAATTTTTCTGATATTTTATGTTATAGTAACATCCAAAGCTATAAAAATAGATGACTTCATCAAACCTACTCACAACTTAATAAACACACACACACTCACATATATATATACAGAGAGAGAGAGAGAGAGAGAGAGAGAGAGAGAGAGAGTAGTTTTGATATTCCTCTGGAGAGTTTTAAGATAAAATATATTAAGAATATACTCCTGTGCAAATCACTCGTTTAATCGCTCTTCCTATTACTTCAACTAAGAGAGTAAATGAATATATATATATATATATGTGTGTGTGTGTGTGTGTGTGTGTAGGGGCAATATGTAACATAGCATTGAAACTTCAACTAAGAGAGTAAAATGAATATATATATATATATATATGTGTGTGTGTGTGTGTGTGTGTGTAGGGGCAATATGTAACATAGCATTGAAAAAAAATGTATAATATATTTAGTATTAGTAGTTTAAAGAATTCTCCAAAAGTATGAATACTTAAAAGCTATTGTAGATTTACTTTAAATTTAAAAAAAAAGTTTCATGCATGTAATTGACTTTCTATGTCATGATCTTTCTCTCTCTCTCTGTCTTTCTCTCTGTCTCTCTCTCTCTATCTATCTATAGATCTCTATCTCTGTCTCTGTCTCTTTGTATATATATATATATATATATATATAGAGAGAGAGAGAGAGAGAGACTGAAAAGGTGTGAGAAAAGGGATCATTTCGTAAAAAAATTATATATATATATATATATATATATATATATACATATATATCACACTCACACACACACACACACACACTCTCTCTCTCTCTCTCTTTCTCTCCTCTCTCTCTCTCTCTCTTTTATATATATATATATATATATATATATACAAAAGAGGGAGAGAAATAGAGAGATAGCATTTTTGTAGGAAACAAAATTATCAAATATATATACTGAACATTTATATATATATATATATATATATATATATATATATATATATATATATATATATATATATATATATATATATATATGCAATCAAATTTTTGTTTCATCGTAGCGTTTAAAATGTCTGACTACAAAACCTAATTTTCGCATTTAAAAAGATTTTTAAAAGTCTCGGTAGTGAAAACGATTGAAAAAATGAAGCTTATTGGTAAAAGGCCAGCAACAAAGAGATATTTTTTAAAGAGAGAAATTATTGCTTATCAGTATCCATGTAACTTAGCAGTTATGTGGCAGAATCATTTTTTTATATATTCAAACAAAGGATATAATGATTACAGAATACATTTATTTTAATTTGGAGTTTTGACTACTTCTCTATATCTTACCAGTTTTTTCTTACTTTTCTGATTTCATTAATATTTTTCTCATCACTGATGATTACATTTTTGCTGAATTATTTCATCTTTATTTATTGAGAAACTGTTTCAAACAAGCGACTCGTATCCGTTTTTTTTTTAATGGAAATGTTGTTTTTTTTAGTTCCAGAAGTTTTTCCAACGGCCTGAAAAATGATTCGCCTCACTTGACTTATTGCATAAACGATAAAACGATGAAAAAAACTGAATAAAGTAAGATAGGGTATTTTAAATATTTGTTTATTTTTCTCAAGGCAGGAAGCCTATCCACTAACACACATGACCACACATATGCACTGTTATTCCTTGAATACATCAAACGCATCTGTGAAATACATTCACGCGAATATTTGCATGCATATGTGAGTAAAAAAATCGAGTGGTTCTGAGCAGCTGTGTTTTCGTTCTTGATACTATACTCCTGAGCTTTTACGTCCGAATGAACGCATACGCACACGTACACACGCGCAAACACATATACTCTAATGTGTATATTCATATGTATATAAAAACTCAGACATATCCACCTACCCCCACACATACACACACACTCCCACACATATATAAATGTATATATTACAGATGCTAATTTTTTTTTTCTTTTCGTATAGAAATATTCTTATGGTATCTGATTTTTGCTTTTCAAGCACATATCGATGCAAACATACCGACACACATACATACACATGTATCTGCACAACCTCATATATATATATATATATATATGTATATATATATATATATATGTGTGTGTGTGTGTGTGTGTGTGTGTGTGTGTGTGTGTGTGTGTGTGTGTGTGGATAGATAGATATCCGATTTGCTATACGATAGTTACCAAATTTTGAAACAACACTGATTTTCCTTGGGAATTTAGATTTCAAATAGATATCACATGACCTGTGTATATAATATGTCCCCCAATAATTTCCGAGAAACGTAAATAATTTCAATGACAACTTTTTCTTTTATATGTGGAAACCATTGCACGTTTCAATTTCCTCGTCTATATTGGTTAAAAGCTGCTACATACAAACACACGAACATGTGTGTGTGTGTGTGTGTGTGTGTGTGTGTGTGTGTGTGTGTGTGTGTGTGTGTGTGTGTGTGTGTGTGTGTGTGTGTGTATTTATATTTGTTCCCGTTGTTCTTCGTTTATTGTAAGGAGATTATGCGACTCATTTTCATGAAGAATGTATTGTGAAGGTATTTTATTCAGATAATGCTGAGTGTAGTCATTAATTTAAAGATTACGTTCGTCACCATTTGACACTCATTTTCTTATAACAAAGACAATATTTATATCACGAAAATCAAATATACTTTTTAATTTACGAGCTTGAGTTAAATAAAGATAATACATGTTTGCAAGTCATTTTCTCAACGATAAATATTATGTCTTTCTGTAAGTGGGGAAAATTTAAACATGCGAAATGATTGTTAAACATTTAATTATTTTCTCTCCAACTTAAGATTAATATTTTACATTAGGATTTATTTATCTTTATAAGAAATATAACTACCTCTTACAAACTTTAATATGTATACAGTTAACTCCATTTATTTGTCACTGCCTCCCACCAGACACGACTTGACACAAGGTCAAAAGCCCGAAGGCCGATTAAAGTGGAGGTAAAGGGGTGGGGGAAGTCGGGACCGAGCCGAGACTCGAACCCTGCTTGTCTATGCTGCTCATCGGCTCATTTTTGCAATGTGAACCTGATGAGGCAAGCAGTTTCACGAACCCAAATGTTGGTCCGGGCACGTATGCCAGTTTACGGCTTAAACTAGACGCGAGGTCTAGTGCCATACGTAGGTTACAAAGGAGACAAAAGTGAAGCTCACCGACCCGGAGGTAGCCTAGTCGAAACTAGTAGCCTAAAGGCCTCAAGTCTGCCATTGTTACTTTTGCAGAGCCACGCTCCGGACTGAAGTCCAGAACAGGCTCCGGGGTGCTTTTTAGGAAAAGCGCGCCCCATATACAGTTAACTCCAAAGTGCCTCGAATCCTTGCACAATTTATGTAATATGTTCATTAAAGTAATGATTTTTAGTGCTAAAATTTACATATAAAGAAACAAAAGAAGTAAAGAAACAATAAAAGAGATTTATGAAGAATATATTTCATTGTGGAATTATTAGCAACAAACATTAACAAGGTCTTTATGAGATATAAAGAACTGAAACTGCTTCTCATTCGGGATTCGCCAAGATTATAGAGGATTTTTGCTCACTCTTATTTTAGTGTGTTTGTTTAATTGTGGATAGATCTTCGGTTATTTAATCTCAAAGCCATCATTGTAGAAGAAAAGTTGTAGTTCTGGAGGATAAAGGGGGTTCATGCCTTTTTCTAGGGTTATAGTCTAAATTTGAGCTTAATAGAGGGATTGGATTTCAAACTCGCTAACTACGATGTTGCAGTCTAACTCACTAACCATAAGGCTACGGGGATACTCCTCTACTATTTTTCTGTTTTCAGCTTCTTACAGCCAAACATCTTCCGCGCCCATGTTCGTGCTTTCTACTCTCTTCATAGGTATTCAGTTAAGTTAATATCTGGACATTGACTTTGATAACTGTATAATATTGGCATTATTGTACATGAATCTTTTTTGGCTCATTTTCATGCCTATTTTGGGTCTTTGTCTCGTCTATTCTAGTGTAATATAGTGGCCGGTTCCAACCACTAAATGCCCCAGAACTCGACTTTATAACCAACAAAAAATAATTTATCACAAGAATTCATATTATAGGTGCGAAAGAAGGAGATATTTTAAAAGTCACGAAACGGAATCATCTCCCCATTGGCTGTGGACTACGACTTTAAAAAGAAATATTTTTCCTTGATTGATTTGTCTTACTGTTTCAGACCAGTTCAGAAAGAAATTGTAACTTCAACAATAATCTGATTATGTTTTTTTCTATGATCACGTGTTTGACTTCTTCTTTTGTTAATATGATTAATTCATATCGTCATCATCTCTTCGTAAGGTTTTTGCCTCTTCATTTTTGCCCACTTTGAAACGCCTGTAATATTACACAAGACCAGACTTATTTGATTTTCTGGTGCAAGATGAAAATGTATTGATTCCTGATCTTGTCCATTTGAACCAAATTATCAGATTCATTGACTGTTAAATATCATCATGGTATAAAGTTGCTTTCTTCATGATTGAGTTTTTCTTGGTTTGAAAGCTTCGTTCCATTTTGATCAAACAAAAACAACATTCTTTTGTTCATTTTTTTTTAATTGGACACATGCATTATCTAAAGGTCAAATCTATGTTAAGAGGACATTTAGCCAAAACTAGACGTGCATTTAGGTGAGATTTGTTTCAGACATTGAGTCGATTGCTTGACTTAATCGCATGTCAATACTTTAGGGAATTGCGTTTTTTTGGCGTTAATTTTCACATTTTTGTGTTGTTATTTTCAAGAGTTTATTAGCAAACATTTATTTTGTGGGGAAAGTTTGGTTGATATCTTGCTCTCTCAATGTAGGTTAGTTCATTATTGAAAAGCAAACGATGTAAACGAAGTAAAACGACGCGGACAAAAGAACATCCAAAACAAAGCAGAATAAACAAAATTAAACTTATATATCAACAAATACATGAAAAGGAAAAATTACAAAGCATTTCGAATATTAATATAGTCTGTTAAATATTCCTCTGTGTGTGTGTGTGTGTGTGTGTGTGTGTGTGTGTGTGTGTTACTAACACGGGTAATATGGAAAATGGATAAATATTGAAAGTGTCCTTTAAACTATAAAATCTCTGTTGACTAAGTATTACGTATGAGGTATCAATATACAGAATATAGCAATGTATTTTATGTTCATACAGAATAGAGCAATGTATTATAGGTGGGACGTGTCTTTTCCCATGTTGGATGTTTGTCTCTTTTGGGTTTGTGGAATTTTCTGTGGCTGTGTTCGAGGCTGGAATAAGTCTAACCGAAAAGGCAGAGCAGGAAAAAAAGGGAAGAGAATGTATACACACCCATGTTACGCGTATCAAGTTGTGTCTTACTAACTGTCAAGGTCAGGCTCTTTCTGGAAGTCAAAATGAAGGGAGAGAGTATTGTCTATGGAAGTTAACATGTGAGTTCTTGGAAGACGAAAGTGCATATCGGCAATTCTTGTCATGTGGTCTGCTCGAAATACGCGGGATAAATTCAAACTTGCGGACATAGTTGTGAGTACAAATCACGTGATTTTCCTGACCAATAGGTTCTCGAGACCGATTAGTTTACCGACGTCCACCATCTTTGTTTCGGGAACAAGTGGTATCACGGCCATTTTAAATATATTGGAGTGTAAATCCTATAATCTATATATTATTGTCATCTAATAAAATTATTTGCAAATAGGTGTATGCTTTCAAATATTCCTATATAAAACTATTAATTATTATAATGATCTGGTTTCAAGTAATTATTTATATCTAACAAGTCATTTGTTGGAATACAGATTGTTTTAAGCAACAGATAATGAGCCTTAGTAAACTACCTTAGCTTCAAGTAACTCATCTTAAGACAAATAATTTACTATCCTATGGCATCAAGTATTTATATCAAATAGGGATGATTTGTCAATGGATCTGTTTGATAAATAAATTGTAACCTAACAATTATCACCATTCCGTTTCAGATTGGACCTGGGGGTAATGGCAATAAATCATTGACTTAACATTTCCAAGATCTTGAGAACTGGAACCTCGCCCTCTAACGCATCTTCGTGGCACACTCAGGTTACTCCTTTTGAGGAGTATTACTCATCTGCTGTGGATAGAATCAACGTATTCAAGGCTTTACCAACAGGGCAGTCCAAGACATTTTAATATAGGTTAGCAGTTGATCCCAGGTTTGATTTTTATGTATCTGAGAAGATTTTGGAAGACAAGGTAATACTTTAGTTATCCATCCTCATCATTTGATTTTTTCTTGAATATCTTCAGAAATGTTTATATCCGATGGAAATAGAACTCAAAATTGTTGTTATATGGCGTGGCTTTTTACCGTGATTTTATATAATCTCAATCTTTAACCAGAAATTATTTTTTCTTAGCATAGTGACTTATTTTATTCTGATAAGGGATTCAGTTTTATAAAGGTATAAATAACCTGGAAAACACTTTTAGTATCGAGTTACAGATACGTTTTATCCGTATGCCTAATGTATTCCATGCTTAATTTTTTTTTTTTTTTTTTACATGGAAATTTTGATCAGGGAAATTTTTGTTTGATTTGATTAGGAAAATATTTCCTTTATTTGAATAGGAAAATATTTCTTTAATTTAATTTGGAAAATATTTCTTGAATTTAATCAGGAAAATATTTATTTATTTCTAAAAATTCGGAAATTTTCCTGTTTTTCGATGAACGGTGTATGTTTTAGGCGCCTTGTAAATACGGATAAATATATCCTTTTTAAAATGTTTGTAAATGTTGTTAAATTTCAAAGCGTTTATTTTTAAAGATTGGTGTTTAGATATCTGTATTTCAGTTAATATTTTGATATCAAAAACAAAGTTATTTGGATAAATACAATGTAAAATATATGTATTTAGATAACAAATATTCGAAATATACGTATTTAGTATTTGACATTTTAGTATTTGAATATTCAATAATTGAAATAAACCAATTCAGATATTTAGTATTTCGGCATCTTCAAGTAGTGATGATAGCATTGTATCCCTTGACTCTCCATCTATCTGTAACTATGGTTCATTGCTTTTATCTGGTCCTCTAGACAGTATCTGGTGTCCTCATAGCACTGATGTGTCCATGTGTAAAATTTCTAGGGAGAACGCCTGTAATATGTTTGTCCTTAATTCATCGACAGTGTATAGTATACTTTGATTGTCTTACCTGGATGGTTTGTAATATGGATGGCTTGTGGACATAAACCAGCTGTTTTTAGCTGTTTCTAGGATGTGTTAAAAAATACGTAACATTCTTTTGAGGTTCCCATGTAGGTTTTTTATTAAGCTTTTCTATACAGTTAAGTATGAGCAACCACACAATAGTATTTACATGGCTATAACTTGTAAATGATCCTATTTTATTTTATTAGAGAGATTGAATTTTCATTTGATCGATAACCTGTCAATCACAGTCAGTGTCTTTGCAATAATTATATTGGCGTCACTTTCAGATGATGAGATATTGCTCCTGAGGTATGGGAAATATATATAAATTTTAGAGATTGATATTTAATGTGCAGATCACTCCTCTTTTCAGCCATCTGAAATCTGTTGTATCAGTTTTCATTAATAGTTCAATGACTTTTGCTGATTGCTCTAGGCTATGTTGCGCGACATTGGCATGGGCAAGTTTATTTACGAGAAGTGCTTGATTATCGGCTTGGACTCCGTCTGTCATTGTTTTTACGGGATATTATCTACTTCTTGATGTTTTAATGTAAATATATATTGACGTTTGTAGTACGTAATATATGCAGATTATAAAGATATACGGTTCTTATGTGTTATCTTGCAAGACTCAGAAGACAATGTCAAAGATGTTAATGTCACCGTCCTGTAAGCAAACTATTGCTTTCGTTTTTTTGAAATATCATGATTGCTGTAAAGTTTCTCAAGAGAGACCATCTGCAAGTATTATTTCCTCCAACTTTTCACTATGTATTTTTTCAAATGCCTTGGAGAAATGTAAAAGCTATATTGTTGCCACGAGATGAACACAACCGATCGACAGGATATATGACGTTGTGGATCGATGTGTTCAAAGCTGTTCTGGTCTTATGTAAGTATATTTTCGACTTCGGGCTGGATATAGTGTTAAAAGACAGGCATAATAATCTTTAACAGCTTTAGCAATAATACTTACGCATCGGTTGATAAAAACGATTCTGATTACTCTTTTCTTTTGAAAAGGAAGTATGCAGCCTTCGTTCCTATCTCCATTGTATTTCATTTATTATAAGTTACTCTTAATTTTAAATAGATAAAATGCGTGTATTAGATATTTTAGAATCGACGGACTTGGATATTAAAAATGTTGAATGCATGTGTTTGGATACTTAATATTTATAATGTATATATTTTGATTTTTAATATCTAAAATGAAAGTTTTAGATACTTATTATGTAAAGTATACCTCTTTAGATATTTGATATTTGAAATATACGCATCAAGATATGTAATATTTTTACATATACGTTGCTATTCGCATAAAATTAACACATGCTTGCGAATGAAATCTGTTTCTGTTTTATATCTTTCTGCGTTTGTATTCATTGGAAACCTCAGTGAAAATGTGTCTCGCCACACATAAACAAGACATGTTTGCAAGTTCATTAACCTGACCTACAAATTACTTTTAGCTTCTCTAATGCTAACATCAGCCACATCTTTATTATTCAATTACATTTTTTCTGTTTTCACAGTTGCAGAAATTTCTCGACAGAATGATGGAGTGCACACCTAGTAATATGTTCTTATTCTGTCACACTGAAAGTAAATAATTTCCATAGTCATTTAGTGTAAAAATCATGAGAATAAATAAGTATTGCATCGCTTGGTACATATCTTAACCAATCTTAATATAAGGGTAGTGGAGTTGAATAAAAATAATTTACACGATTATCCCTTGAATTTTCCCAAGTATCTTTATCATTCCGTTAATGAACAGAATTTTTCACACGATGCTATCTCTGGTTTTTTAGGGAGATATTTCTGCTGAATATGCTTTAACCCCATCCACAAGATCATTTAATTTATCAGTAAAAGTTGAACAGATTGTTGAAATGAGCGAGGCTGGCTGAATTTTGAGATTGTGGGCATCTTTTACTGTCGTTTCTTTAATAACTTGCATTAAAATGAATGAAATTATCAACAGCAGAGAAGAAAGAAATTATGAAACCTGAAGTCATATGATTTTGGAGTAAATCCTGGATTAACATTCAAATAATACGGCATTAAATCACAGAGACGACGTTCACAGACTATATGTATCTAAAAAAGAGGGAGGAAGAGGACTTGCCAGCATCGAAGACAGCGTTGACGCATCGATACTACAGCTAGAAGGCTATATAGAAAAACACGATCGAAGACTGATTATAGCCATCAGAAACGATTCTAACAACACGATTGACGAAAGAATAGCGATATCTAGGAAACAAAAATGTGAGAAAAAACAACTCTATGGCCGATTTAAAGGACTAATAAACAACATCTCATACCAGAAAACATGGACCTGGTTTAGAAAAGGAAACCT
Source organism: Sepioteuthis lessoniana (assembly GCA_963585895.1). Classification (NCBI taxonomy): domain Eukaryota; kingdom Metazoa; phylum Mollusca; class Cephalopoda; order Myopsida; family Loliginidae; genus Sepioteuthis; species Sepioteuthis lessoniana. Next base: position 13,614,341 of record OY757904.1, on the reverse strand, counting down.
TAAGAGAGAAACGCAATTTCTTCTAATAGCTGCTCTGGACAACACCATAAGAACCAATCATATCAAAGCGAGAATAGATAAGACACAACAAAATAGCATATGTAAGCTAAGCGGCCACACAGATAAAACGATCAATAAAATAATAAGCGAATGCAGCAAATTAGCACAGACGGCGTATAAGACGAGACACGACTGGGTCGGCAAGGTGATCCACTGTAGAATGTGAAAGAAATTTAAATTCGACCACACTAAAAAATGATATATGCACAGTCCAGCACCTGTCCTAGAAAATGAAACATAAACTCCTATGGGACTTTAACATACAAACGGAACACCTAATCCCGGCAAGAAGACCAGACCTTATAATAATCAACAAAAAAAAAAGACAATTTGCTAATCTGAAGGAATGTGAAGCGAAGGATAAGTACCTCAACCTTGCCAGAGAATTGAAAAACCTGTGGAACATGAAAGTGACGATTTTACAAATTGTGATCGTTGCTTTTGGCACAACAACTAAAGGATTATTAAAAGGCCTGGAGGACTTGGAAGTTGGCGGACGGGTAGAGACTATCCAAATGACAGCATTATTGAGAACGGCCAGAATCCTGAGACGTGTCCAGGAGACTTGAGGAGACTGGCTGTCACTCAAACTCCGGTGAAAATCAATCAGCTAACACTGATGTGAAAAACTCTAAAGTAATAATAATGATAATAAGAATAATATCTAATGTATATGGATGATATTAACCCGTTTGCAAAAAATGTTTTAAGAATTGGAGACTTAAATCCAAAAGAAAATAATATACTGTTAGAATATAGGAATGGAATTTAGCCGAGAAAATGTGGCATGGTAATAACTGGAAGCGGAAAGGGACTACTTACTGAAGGAATAGATATGAAAAATCAATAAAGAATCAGAACGCTCAGAGAAAAGGAAACTTACAAGTACTCTGTAATATTGGAGGCGGATTCCATCAAACAAACAGTGAAAAAAAAAGTATATCAGGCGATCAAGAGAACTTCTTGTAACCAAACTCTGAGGCTGGAATCTCATGAAATGAATAAAACCCTGGGCTGTCCTCCTTGTAAGATACTCGAAACCATTCTTAAATTGGACAAGAGGGAAATATAAACATATGGGCAAGAGGACAAGAAAGCTGATAACGATGCACAAAGCATTACATCCAACAGAAGACACAGAGAGACAACATGTGTCAAGAAAAGCAGGAGGAAAGAGATTCACCTGCATGGAAGATTGTATAAATGCATAAATAAGAGAACTCAAAGAATATATAATAAAGAACAAAGAAAGACTAATTACAACGACCAGAAATAAAACTGCCGACATACAAATAGGCATAAACACAATAACAAGAAAACAGAAATCTAAAGAAAAACAATTGAATTGATAACTTAAGTGAAAAACTGACGAAATCACACATGGGAAGATCTGGACATGGCTAAGAAAAAAAAACGTTGGAGAGAAAATAAATATATTCAAATAGCAGTACAAGACAACACCATCAGGACCATATAGGTTAAGGTAAAAATTGATATGACGCAACGGAATAGCAATTGTTGTTACATGGTGATCGAGACGAAAGGATTGCTTACATAAAGCGAATGCAGCAAACTAACAGAAAAAAAACAACACAAGACTGGTAGGGGTATGTAATCCACTGGGAATTAATCAAGAAATTAAAATTGGATGACACTACCAAATAGTAAATTCACAACCCAGAATCTCAACTGAAAAATATGACGAACCAAATTCTCTGTAATTTTTTTAGTTTTACGCATCACTACGATTCGTGTAACGTTACGGCACCCCTTGAAATTGTAATGATACCCCTTAACTATCAGCCTGACCCCTATGGTAACCTCACTGACAAAAAAGAAGTCAAACACAAACAACTTTAGTTTTTTTGATGTACGAAATTCATTTGTTGCCGGAATCCGTTTGTAAGCTATCAGTCCGAAATACGGATTGATAGAAAGCAGCTTGTTTCAGCTGGGATGAGACAGACAGAATACCGGGGAGACGATAGATAGACAACACGCGGCTTTTGTTATTTTTCTGATCGCCGGCTGTTTTGTGCGCACATGGTTGTTCCGTGTGACAGTTGCCTCCATTGTCCCAATTCGAGTCTCCCACATGTTCCTTATATATATATATATATATATATATTTGGCGACCGTAGTCGAGTGTGACCTGAAGGCTCCCTTTTTGATAGCTACGATAGCAAGGTGTAGGGGAGGGCGCTACTCCTTTCCCTGGATAGGTCCACTTTACCCTTGATACGTACCTTATAATGCTGAATGTTTAGCAAGGAAGCATCAGTTACTATTTTTGAGTCTTTGGAATGACTCAACGAGGGATTAAACCCAGGTCTCATCCTTAGAAATTATTGATTACACAATCAATCTTTCTAAAGTGACACGTAACTGCCAAATCACTTTTAATTCTCTAGAATTAAATATATTTGAATAATTTTTATTCTAAGTCTTAAATATCAGCTGATTTTAAACACTTGTATATTTTTGGATATTTTCCATTCCAAGTAGTTCTTCAATTACCCGTGCTCATAGCGAAACATGATGGTGATGATGATATATGATGAGTAGTTCAATAATCCGAATTTGCAAATAAACGTTTATTACTATACATTCATAAGTTTTAACATATAAAAAAATCCTATTCTAGTTTTGAATTCTAGAATAGAACTACAATTTTGTAATTCACATTTATATTAAAAGTTTAACCATAAAAAGATGTAATTACAAAATAATTAATTGAGATCCTTCATTGTTTTACATTTTTAGAGATTGAAAGATCTCCTAATTTCGTCCAGATGACTAGGCCAACAGATGATTAAAAAAAACCTGCTGTTGAGTTGACTTTACCATCCTGGCAGACCACAGGGTAAAAATAAAAAAAATAAAAAAGCGATGAAAAGAGAGACAAGTACTTGGGCCTTACCAGTGAACTAATCAAGCTATGGAACATGAAAGCGGTGGTGATACTAGTTTTTGTTGGTTTCCTTGGAACGGTCTGCAAAGATTTAGTATGTGTGCTGGAAGAGCTGAAAAAAAGTAGATGTGCTGAGACCATCCAAACCACAAAATTATTATGATCGATTAAAATACTAAAATGTCTTAGAAACCTGGCAAGACCGTCTATCACTCAGATACCAGTGAATGACTTTAAGATAACGTCAGTGTGAAAAACACATAAGAAATAGTATTACAATAACATGATGAGGATGATGATTCAATGGAAATCAGGGATATTACATAGATATGATAAAAAGCAAAATAATTGAAAGAACTTTCAAAATATTGCTATCTATAAAGATAAATATCAATAATTTTGGGGTGTAATGAATTCATTGTTCCAATAGATGTAAGAGAAGAATATTAATACAATACAATGGAAGAAAATAGAAACTTGATCTGAAATCATAAATTTCGTGCTAATGAATATTGTTTTCAAATTTTGAAAAAAGATTCCCACAATTTGATATACTAAATAACTTTCTGAGAAAAACATATTTTACTCAATGTATCAGCTAAAAGACTTCATGAAGGATTGTATAAAAGTGCAAGTAAGAAAATGAATAATCAAGACTGAACGCCCTGTGTTAATTCTGGATAAAATTTAAAATAACGTCGAGCATAAAATAAAAGATAAAAAAGAGAAAAGCCCCAAAAATATCAAGGACTTTTTGAAAATATGGTAATGACAATACACATTATTTTTAGTGTTGTCCTTAAAATAATTTAGAAGGATCTTTAAAAAGAAACTTGGAACAATCCACAAAATAATCGAGTCGCTTAAGATAACCACATGACAAAAATTCACAAGAATATGGAGGAGAGGTGATTTGAATAGATTTATAATCACTTCATCTCCAATTAAAACCTCAAATTGCGACTGCAATAAACGCTCAACAGTAGATTGCCATAATAATACATCTACTGTCTGTCTGTTTACACGGTATATAAAGTAGAATTTTCAAGGGATAGACTTGGTATTTATTATAATGTTCAGAGGAGATATGTGTTGTGGGAAGCATTGTCTTCTCTTGATCTACTTAAAAATCTTTTGAAATCATTTGCGGAGAAACAATATTTGTTTTGAAATTTCAGACATTGTAACATTTGCTCTGTATTTGTGCTTGTTAACTCTTGTTTGTGAGTAGAAAACTTTGGAAATTACTGGGCCCATTAAATTAGTTTTTCTTCCATTATTTGTCTCACTGGTTATCTTGGTTTGCTCGACAAGATGAAAGATATAACACATAAAAAGTTTTACAATTGTAGTATATTTGTCAATCTTGCTGGGAAACTTTGTGTAATCTAATAGTTTTTATCAGTTGTTATATTTCGTCTTTCAGACAGATTAAAACACTAAACAGAGTATTGTTACTGGCGCCTTTAGTTGACTTTAAAATAAGTTATAAGGGTATTTCGCTGTCAATCATCCGTTAGTTATAAGAAAAAAACCTGAAAAGAAACGAAAAACAATCTGATTAGCTTGCATCTTTGATAAAAGAATGCAAATAAGTCCGAAAATTTTCATATCTTTTATTCAGCAAAAGCTGTATAATTCTACATTGCAAAGATGCATTTACGTTTTAATTATTTACTCTTAGATAAACAAATGTGTCTTGGTAACAGTATGTCTTTAATTAGTTTCGCGTCACAAGTTTATGTTAAGTGAGAAACACGTCTGCACAGGATGTAGTATAGCATCACTTCGATATTTTGTGAGCAGTACCATTTTGGTATAAGTTAATTCATTCACAAAGGGTAAATTTTTAATATTGTCTGCTTATTTGTAAATATGTCAGTCTTTAATTTTTCCTCTCTCTCTCTCTCTCCCTTTCTCTCTCTCTCTCTCTATATATATATATATATATATACACACATCATGTCATGCTGGTTGTACGGATTTCCCTAACTCTCTCTCTCTCTCTTCTCTCTCTCTCTCTCTCTCTCTCTCTCTCTCTCTCTGTTAGTCTTTATCGTCCATCGCTCCTGCTAGGTCTTCTACACTACATTCTGTGTCAGTATAGAACTGTTGTCGATAGGTTCTAGTTGGTCGTCCAACACTTGCACACCCGTGTAAAGGGATCCATTGGAAAACGTCGCTTGTGAGTTTGTTTTTACTTATCTAGCAGTGTCCTGTATATGTTGTCCGTGTTATTTGGATGGTTTTAGAGATGGGAGTTAGGTGGTCGTACAGCCGCTGCTTTGTGGGATGTTGCTTCCAGGTTTTCTTCAGTATGGCTCGTAGCATTATTGTGCAATTCCCATCTAGCTTTTTCTGCAGACGCTTAATCAGCCTCCATATAGCATAATTGAAACGACCGCTGCTTGAAAAAAAATTAGTGGATAGGTTTGACCGATAACCTATCCATAGCAGTCTAAGCCTTCGCTACTCGTATATTGATGTTTTTTTTCAGTAGATGAGACACTGCTTCCGAGGTAGGAGAACTTGTCCACTAATTTCAGAGAGCCGCAATTTTGTGGGGATATGTCCCTTTTTTTATCAAAACACTTGTATTCCATTTTGTCTGCATTGACATAGAGGCCAATGCTATATATATATATATATATATATAAATTTTCCTGTACCCGTAATTTTATTAAATATATATATATATATATAATTACATTACGGGTACAGGAAAATTTATATAATATAATAAACAAAGACACCATTGGTAATTACATTTGGGGAACTAAATAAAACAATAAAAAAACGAAGGACCTTTTCGTCCGGCTCTTTTCAAGTTATTAAACTCCAGAAATTCAATTAGATTTCATTCCCTTCCATTATTCGTCGATTGCCCGTTCGTATGGAGTCCCAATTCTTGGTCTCTTTTGATGTTGTCTCTCTTTTTACTAATATCTCTTTAGATGAGACAATATCCATATGCGTCGACTTTTTGTATCGCGGCCAATCCATTGCCTCTCTTACTTTTCCTTAGGCTTTTTTTTTTGAATTGACGGACATTGCCACGAAGTCGGTGTCGTTCGGTTTTAATAAGACTATGTTTCGTCAGATTGAGAGTGTTAGTATGGGATCCCCTCTGGGTGCTATTCTGGCGAATATTTTTGTTGGGTTCCATGAAAGACATCTGTTTGATAAGTTTCCTAAGCCCTTTACCTATCTGCGATATGTTGAGGAATTTTTTGACACATTGAATCTGCTACATTCTTCTCTATCATTTACAATGGAGGAGGAAAGTAATGGTCAGTTACCATTCTTGGATGTGTTAGTCGAAAGAGGTGATTCTTCTTTCTTCATATCTGTTTATAGGAAACCCACATTCACTGGGTAATATTTGGATTGGCATTCGTTTGCCCCCAAATCTAGGAAGCCGAATCTAATTCTATGTCTTTCTTATAGAGCTCTTAACATTTGTAGTGAGTTCAAGATTGAGAATGAACTTAAAGCTATCAAAGTTATCTTCATAGATAACGGGTACCCAGAGGATGTCATTGATAATAATATCAAGCATACGGTGACAAAGTTCAAAAACATGAACAAAGTTTTCGGTCCTCTGAAATGTCCTGTATACTTCAGACTTCCCTGGGTTGGTTCTGCCACCGAGTCTTTTACGAATAAGATTTGCCTCTTATGTGTATTGTGGCTATCATGTTGTTAACCTAAGACCAATATTCACTTCAAGGTCGGCCTTTAATTCTACGAATAAGGACAAGCTGCCTATCTTTAAACTAAGTTATTTAATTTATAAATTTGTTTGTCGATGCAATTCGACCTAGATAGGTATGACTTGTCAACGTCTCGAAGTGAGGGTTAGACAGCATATACCCAGATCTCAGGCCGACTAGCATCCAGGCATTCTCAAGCAATGGATTCGGCTATTGGTGAGCATTTGCTCACTATAATTAGCTGCAGAACTGGTTATGAAGATGATTTTTTCTGAGTCCTGCATAGAGCTAGAGATAAATCCCACCTCAAATTTCTAGAGGCGATTTATATCTCTATGTATCACCCCTCTCTATGCAGGCACTTAAACAATCATATTCTTTATATTTTAAGGGGAACTCCTAGATACAGGGGATACTTAGTTTGTCTTTTTTTTGTTTTTTGCCCCTTTATCTGGCCATCCTGATTATATATCATATATATATACCCCCGTCTTTAATTGAATTTCCGGTGTTTAATAACTTGAAAAGAACCGGACGAAAAGGTTCTTCGTTGTTTTATTATTTAGTTCCCCGACTGTAATTACCAATGGTGTCTTTGTTTAATATATATATATATATATATATATATATATATATATATATATATATGGGCTAGCGTGCGACTATCCAGGTGAAAATCACGCGACCAGTACCTATTGGATAAACTGGCATGGATGATATGGACAGCTGGCCTGAGAGAGAGAGAGAGAGAGAGACATAGAGACAGAGAGAGAGAGACTGAGAGAGAGAAAGAGAGAGACAGAGAGACAGAGAGAGAAAGAGAGAGAGAATCAGGAAAATCCGTACTGTAAACGTACCTTGTACCTTGATCCTATATATATATATATATATATATAGTAGACAGGTTTAATTGAGAGACAAGAATTTAGAATTTAGCTTTTATATTCAGCTTTTCTTGTTGTCGATTAAGAAGTTGCAACACTGTTAAGCTTAGGCCTTTTTGCTCTTAGGTAATAGAGATTTCATGTAACGATTCAGTTACTTTGCTGTATTTCTGCGACAACCATTTAGACCAATCAATTAACGAATCGAGTAGATTGAACCTGTTGGCGGAAATTAAATTTGAAACTTAAACAGAAGAGGATGTCATGTGTCTCATTACACCAACAGGTATAGGGTTTCTCAAAATAGATGCATCCCATGAATATGAAAATAATTTATTACTGAGACAAATACAATGGTTTTTATTTGGAACTTCCTGTAAAAAATGCATCCTTTCAGTTAGAGATATCAAATAAATCTTTCTTTTAATTGTTCTTATATCAGATTCCAGGATATGCCAACTTTTCTTAGTTTCTTGTTTTGGTAATAAATTATTATCATCTATTGGGTTTCACCAATTTTTAGACACTTTTGAATGATCTTGTTTCCACATCAGTAGTGACGCAAAACATTGTTTCCTATCTTGTTCAAAGCATTTTGTTTAAGGATAACTAGTTGTTATAATGTACTATTTTCAAATTTGAAAGACAAAAAAAAAACAACAACATTAGTAACAGTCGAGTTATTAACAGTCAAATTGGTCCCACATATTTTGAGCCACAGCGTTTCTTAAAAACATTAAAGGTGGACTTTTCTCTTTTATCTTAAGTAATTTGGCATTTATTTTTGCCTATGAATAAATTTAGTTCTGTTTATATTTATTTGGCGCTTATTAATTTTTGATATTAGTAGATTTTTTTCAACAAATACTCGCAGTTACTCGTCCCCATACACATACAAAGCTAGGGGTAATGAAAACGCTTTAATATTTGGTAATGTTTTGTCTGGTTTCTTTGTTTAAGGGCATAAAAGTAGCCGTGCTATTTAACTCATAACTGTGAGATAAATGATGTATTTTCCAAAGCTTTTAGTGTTGATCATCCTCATCCTCATCATCTTGTCGTGCCACTAGCACGTGAACGTATTTGCGCGGCTGGATATCGAACACACTACGATATCGCTGTCCCGCCCCTTAGCCACAACGCCAAGAGCCCCACCTTGTGATATTTGGTTACTAATATTAATTTTCGTAGTATCAGACCAAATGACTTATGTAGCTGTATTGTATGAGATCTTAACGACTTATACTGTTTTCAATTTTTGTCAAAACATTGCAGAAACAATAACATTTAATAAGTATAATTTCTTACGATGGCGAATCCTGCACAAATAATGATATTGATAACAGTTCAATCAGTCTAAAAACAAAGATAAGAGTAAATATGTATAAATTGATTTGCATGGTATCATACTGACTTGAATTCACCAGCGCCTACATGATATGAGTGTTGTACAGATGTTATTCCCGGATAATATGTGCTATCTTAATTGCTTATGTTGCAAATATAAAGAAAATAGTCATTATTCCCTTAAAACTATACTTTGAGGCCCGAGATATCACTATATGAAATACGTTTTGTTCCTGGATAGTATGTATCATTTCTTGATTGTTGATGTTATAAAGTATGGAAAATTATCATTTTTATTATCTTCAAACTTTAATTTGCTATCCTCGATAATATAGACATTATCATATTTTCAATTTAAAAATGCGTAGTTTTGAGCATTTTTATTTACAAAAGAATCAAATAAGACCATATATATATAATAATTTAGATGTATTCATATTAAAGTTATATAAAAATAAACAATAATACATTGAAGCGAGTATATTTTCAGGATTTGTAACTGTAAACTAAACCACTCAGACATATCAGGTTCACATATATTTTCACATAAATAAAAATTTGTGGTAGAGTTGAGCCCAGTCTGCTGGTGCTGTAGAATACACTGAGTGCATCTTTCCAGAGAGCAAAGAGCTCACAAACTAGGGTCGTAAATATGACACTTAACAATCAAATGGAGAATCGCCTGTAATGCTGGAGTTTGGGGAATGCGGTAAACGACTTCATTGCCAGTGTTCCAAGGGCCACTCTGACACGGAGTGGTAGCACCTGATAGCATCCTATATATGGCTCAAATAGAACTGTTTGACATTTAGACTGCCTGCAAACAAATGATTTGTGTTAAAGTGAGTTGCTTAAATAAGACTGTTTGAATATGCAAATATGTGCAAACAAATGATTGTTGTTTAAATGAATTGTTAGTGTTAAATAGATATACCTGAAAACATTTAAATGATTAACAGTAAATAGAATTATTCGTTTTAGATATAAATAAGTGAAATTATTTAACTGCGTAAAAAAAATGAGCTCAGGATGCTTTAAATATGTTATTTACAAAATGGGTTTAGAAATCATATATCCAATATATGTATAAAGAGGATTTCGCATTAAATAAGCTATCATGGTTGATATGCAATAAAATCCAAACAAACAAAATCATATATTTCTAATATATGTGTATGAAGATATTCAGCATTAAATCATCATCATCATCTTATCGTGCTGGTAGCACGGATATCCCTGATCCTCTCTCGCCACTCCTCCCTATCGTTCATCGCCCTAGGTAGGTCTTCAGGACAACATCCTGTATCCTCACATAGCTGCTGAATGTACGTTCGAGCTGGTCGTCCTGTTTTTGCGCGGCCATGTGTGGGGATCCATAAGAGTACATCTCTTATCAGTTCATCTCTGCTTCTCCAGCAGTGTCCTGCATGTCTGGTTCGTCTAACTTGAATAGTTTTCGTGATAGGGGGCAGGTGGCCGTACAGTTGGTGTCTTGTGGGGTGCTGCTGCCAGGACTTGTCCAGGATTGCATGCAGCATTCTTGTGTAATTGCCATCCAGTTTCTTCTCCAGCCGTTTTGTTAGCGTCCATGTAGTGCATCCATATAGCAGTATCGATGTGACCGCTGCCTGGAAGAAGCTGCGTGTCATTTTATCGGTTAGGTCTGATTTCCATATAATCGATAGCCTATTGATAGCTGTCCAAGTGAAGTTATTTAACTGCGTAAAAAAAATGAGCTCAGGATGCTTTAAATATGTTATTTACAAAATGGGTTTAGAAATCATATATCCAATATATGTATAAAGAGGATTTCGCATTAAATAACCTATCATGGTTGATATGCAATAAAATCCAAACAAACAAAATCATGTATTTCTAATATATGTGTATGAAGATATTCAGCATTAAATAACCTACAATATTTAATATGTTATAAAACCAAACCAAATCAAATCATATATATTTCATCATCACCATCATCATCATGTCGTGCGGCAGGCACGGATATCCCTGACCCTCTCTCGCCACTTCTCTCTATCGTTCATCCCCTCTGGCAGGTCTTCAGGGCCACAGGGCCACATCCCGTATCCTCACATAGCTGCTGATATGTATAAAGAGGATTTGGTATTACACATCGTACAATGGTTGATATACCATAAAACTAAACCAAAGGAAATGTGGAGAAGGTATAGTTTTAAGAAATGGACACGGTGGGACAAGATCGAATTCTGAATGAGTCTGTTTGCATTTCACTTTGTACCAATGCTCTTTGATAGGGCATGCATCCTATACTCCACCTAACTAAAGTAAATTGTAGAGCAAACTGGGATCATTATCCATGCTATGATAACCGGTGTGTGAAAAGGAAAACTCTGAATTCAAACTAGCACCACTCCACTTAAAGAAATGACCTTGTGTAGCCACATGTCTGTACAAGAGAGATTGCTTAAAGATATAAATGGTCACTGAAGCAAAATCTGGATAGTGTAATTGATCCTCTCATTTAAAAAAAAATTAAATTAAATTAAATTAAACTAAAAAAAGAATATTCGCAATTTGAAAATAACAATGTTCTGCCCTCGAACAACGAACATTTAAAAAAAATATTCTTTCAAGTGTAATTGGCCAAAAGATGTGATGATTTTGCTTTATTTTTAAAATTGAATACCGAATCGAAGCTGTTTCACAACTATTGTTTCTAGTGTTTATAATGTCAGGTGATCAGTGGCAGCCCATGACATTTATTCGTGGAGATACCGCAGAAGAAAAAATACAAAAAGTATACTAATATTGTGAAATATACACTCTGAGAACCCCCCCCATATATATATATATATATATATATATATATATATATATATATATATATATTTATATATATATATATGTGTGTGTGTGTGTGTGTGTGTGTGTCTGTGTGCGTAAGATCAAAGCTACGAATATGCCTTTAATTGTTGTTTATTCCACGCACCAGAGACTAACGCAATTTCAGAGTTTATAGATGAGCAGATAATGAATGGGATAATTATTCATAACCCACTCACAACTCCACAAAATATTGAAATGTATCCCTGGCAAAGTATTTTGCATAAAACCTGGAGATAGCTAAAGACAAAGCCATGTGGATTCAAATCTTTCTGTGGAACTTTTGTTTAAATAAAAAAATATCTGTATCAGGCCAAATTATAATCTTTATAATCAATCTTGTTTTCTGTGTTTAAAGCGTAACATCAGCATGAAACGCCCAGATGAATGCATGATTATATTAGTTTCAATAGCAACGTAGCGACATGATGATGATGACACACACACATATATATATATATATATATATATATATATATATATATATATATATGCGTGAGTGTATAATGCATATATTTTATAAGGGGTTGTATGCATAATGTCGATTTAAAATGACTAAATTTATTTGATAATGGTTATTTATTATCTCAAATCATTAAACATTCATTGCAAGCTGAAACATCCAAATTAATTATGTACTCTAAATGTTATAAGAAGCTTTTCTTCTCGATTATAAAACCAGTTTTTTTTCCTCATATATATATATTTCAGCATTTAATCAATTTTAGGCCCCAGGTAAACTACAGTTTCTGAATACTCCATTTTAAAAAAATAATCAAACAAAAATCAATTTCACCTTTTAGAAATCTATTTTTCTTCTTTTTTCACTTCACTTTGTTGTGGATTACTTTTGGCTGATTGCATCTCCGTTCCCCTTAGCTCAAGTGTCGAAGCGTTTTTGTTCCTCCTTTTTTTTTTGCTTTTTGTTTTCATTTTTCCTCGTTTCAAATTATCTACACAAATCTATAGTAATCGTTCTTGTTAAATGACGCCTTGAATTGTTCAGTATCTGTTTCAACAGACTTCACCGATACAATGGACTTTTTAAACCCCACAGAACACATTACGGATGAGAAATGAATCAATTCTGCTCTACTTGATTGTATATATTAAAATAAATTTAAAAAGTCACCGACCCACTTACCCTGTCTGCCTGTGTGTGCGTTTGAATTGAATTTCTTGCTTAAGTAAACAAACCAGCTTTACGCCGTTCATTCTCAAGAGTCACTGATATCTTGAGATTTAAGCACTTTCTATGTAACATTTTGTTTTTGCCCAAAACAGTTGAACACATTCAAACAATGTTTGTTTCGTTTGATTTTTTTTTTAAATTCTGTCTATGAAAGGGGCATAAATTTTGCGCAAACGTGCTTGAGTTTCAAATCTTCTAATGGCATTCGCAAGAACAAAGATAAAGACAGATCATTCAACCGGATATCTCATCAATGGTCCGAGCACGGTCTTCACTAAATGTTTGGAAAAATATACGCAATATTTTGACTTGGCCGGTCAGCGAAGGCATTTAATGCGAATTATGTCTGTACCCATTCGTTTTCACTGTTGTTTATTTCATAAAAATTCTCAAAGACTTACAAGAGTTTTAAAATGAACGAGAACAATAATTGTTTTCTTATTTTTTTAGAATTCACAGCAAAAATCACCAAATTTGCTGGCAGGCTTATGAAAGTATTCAGTTAATGGAAAAAAATCACTTCAAGCATCTCCAAATAATGGCGATGCATTACAATTCGCAGAATAATTTACAGGAATACGGAATTTACGCCCCATATTTATAATCTGCTTTTTGATAACACTTTCACACACACACACACACACACACACACACACACACACACACACACACACACACACACACAATTTCTCTCTCTCTCTCTCTCTCTCTCTCTCTCTCTCTCTCTCTCTCTCTCTCTCTGCATATATATATATATATGCATTGATGAAGAAATTCTGCCCCCCACACGTATATATATATATATATATATATATATATATATATATATACGTGTTTGTGTGTGGGGGGCAGAATTTCTTCATTAATGCATACTTCTTTGAACAAAAAAGACACATTTTGTCTACATATATCTATATTTGTCCTTTTCAGTTGCCGAATTGATTTTATAGTAACCGGCGGGAATTAGTTGATGAAACTTCTATAACTAATCATTACCCGAGTACTTTCTGCTCGATATGCAATATACGCACCTCTGATGATGGCCAAAGATCGGACAGAAAGTACAAGGGTAACAATTAATTATGGGAATTTCATCAACTAATTCCCACCAGATACTATAAAATCAATTGGGCAACTGGAGAGAACATATATAAGTATATGTAGACAAAACATATCTATATTGTTCAATCAAATATATGTATGTATGTATGTATGTATGTATTAAGAAAAACAAACGCGTGTCAACACTGATTTTTAAGTGGATCACAACCAATTTAGGGGGTTAAGTGATTGGGTTTATTAAGTGTTCACACTTACATTTTTTGTGAAGTTTCTAAAGATATTTGGCAAAAAGTTATATGATAATAGGTATTTCTGATACAATTAAATTTGGCGATTAGCTGGAACCCTGAAAGGGGAAAACTGGGAGTAATGGAAATAAAGCGGTACGTGACACTCACCAGAACACTCCAGAACGGGACCCTAACCATTAGACACTGTTAAGATTTCTATACCGGACACCTCATTTTTCTATTGAATTATACCACGGCAAAGTATAGAAAGCCCAGCCAACAGGACGGGATTTTCATAGAAGAATTGTCGTTAATTGGCTAAAATCTCTGTTCTTTTATCATCAAATAATCACACGATTTTTTTATTTGATTTCGTTCCGATAAGATAATAGAAATCGTACAAGATTTGTTAAACGATGAATGTTCGGAAAATTTCGTTTAAAAATGAAACCTTTTTTATTTATATTTATTAATAATCAATGGTCTTTATATAATCTGTAAATAATATTGATAACGTGAATTGTAAAGAATCATATTCACAGGTATATCAGAGTTTGATACTTATGTCACGTGGTGTCCAACTGAGAAGCTAGAAAGATGATTACTGCTATCCTCTTGTTTGAATTAACAGTAGCAAGCCATCAGAGAATGACCGTTAAGAACAGATGTTTGTACTCGGTGACCTCCCTCGGGTCGCCTCACACGGGAAGGAAGAAGGTACTATTTACCAACCCCTCCGCTCGGGCAGGATATGACACAAGGTCAATTTTTAAGCGGAGTTTAACAGGTTTGAATTCAGAGTTTTCCTTCTCCTAGACTAGTTGCCTCACCAAGGCTGAAGAACCTAGTCCGTCCTACTATTTACGGGAAGGAAGAAGGTAGAAGCCAAATGATTGGCTGGGACCCCAAAACGGAAGTGGGAACTCCTTCCCATCAGCGGAAATAGATAATAAGAAAAAGTTATTTGTTGGACAGAGTTCGTGGCGGACGGAACCCCAAAGCCAAGTACTCCGGGTAAAAGAAGACGAAAAAAATCTCGGACAAGAAGAAGCCGTATCTTCAAGCCAGTACTAAAAATAAGATAAAGTCTGTCAGCCCGTAAAAGAAGAAAGATTCTCCACAGGAATCCATCTAAATAAGATAAGTGACTTTGGGACTGTTTCTCCTTATACCCAATACTATATACCCTCTCTCTCTCTCTCAATTTGAATGAAAACGAAAGAAAAGAAAAGAACAAAGACATTTACGTTCATTGACTATTCATTCATGATATATTTGACACGTTGAAGGTGTATATCTATGCGTAGTAAAAGATTGATATATTTTAATGTTCCCACGTGGTCTAAGTTGTTATTTGTGGCGTCATCTACGAGTTTGTTATGTCATATTTCTTTTCCAGCTTCAATTCGCCTTATGATATGCTCGCTTAAAATTGTCCTATTAATTCCTTTAAAATATCACACGGGAAACCGGAATTGCCGACTACTACAATATAATATTATTACGTCTAAACCTAGAGGCCCATGTCTTCCATTTTTCTAGGGGAGGAAGTCTTGCGACCTGGTGGGTGTGTGTATAGTGTGAAATTTGGAACCACTTGCCAGCGGCGGTCAGTCTGGACATAAATTATTCCCCCACATAATATGTCAGTTCTTATGTGCCCGAGGAAAAAACTCTGAACGAGGACTTATTCTACAAGGGATCAAGTGCCAACCTGCCCCGTCTTCACACGTGCTAAAATAAAATCCCGTTTTGGGGATTTTAAAGAATTTGCCGTCACACTTATAAAAGAAATTATGAAGTAATCTTACTGTTGCAGTTCTTGATTATAGAAAGTGGGGAGGCTGCTGGTTGGAAAAATATATATACAAGGTACAAATGAAGAAATGTATAAATACAAATAAAAAATAAGAATTAAGCAAAAATAATGCACGTTAAAGAAATATGCAATTTTTTCGGCTATGTTTTGATTTATAACTATTCTTCTAAAGTATGTTAATCTATTTATAATTTTTCTTCTAATGTATAGTAATCAAATGCGTAATAATCAGAGTATGATTTTTGGTAAATTTTCTCTCTCTCTCTCTCTCTCTCTCTCTCTCTCTCTCTCTCTCTCTCTCTCTTGAGAAGAAGAAGAAGAAGAAGAAGAAGAAGAAGAAGAAGAAGAAGAAGAAGAAGAAGAAGAAGAAGAAGGAGGTGCAGCAGTACAAAAATCTGTTAAATAAGGTACATTGTTGTTTATTTGAGCATTTATTTTTTAATATTAACCATCCATACTTTGGATGAAATGTACATGGTTTCTAAGGAATAAGTCTTTATATTACCGATTGAAAATTCGTGATTTGCCCATGTGTAGCTTAAAGAAATAGACGTTTTTTTTTCCAGGAATTTTTTGTTTAGATGATTGTAAGCTCGTAAGTAGTGTCTTCTGTGGTAGTCAACTAACAATTTTTATCATTAAGGGTTTTCGGACAATTGTCTTCATCTTTATTGTTATTTCCACAACGTTTCGGCTGATATGTCCTCCGGCCTTCTTCAGGTGTTTATCGAACTCGGGAACCTTCACGGAACTTCGAACTACATCCCTTATTGAATCCACGGGGGTAACCTGTTCTGATTCCGTTAGCCATAACCGGGTACAAGTGTCAAGTATTCCTGTATTGTTTCTTTTTGTTACTATTGTCACCAAAACTGGTAGCTATTACTTGATTTAAGACCCTAGTTTTCCCTCCTGTCTAACAAAAGGTAGAAAGAAAAGAGTTGGATTCACTCCGTTCTGAAGTGTATTAGCAATATAAGAAACGTAAACAGTCTCGTCAAAGATTTGAACACGGGTAGCTGTGTCCATTTCTTACGATGATAACCGTGGCACCATGAACTCCATCAGTTGTCTATATGGGCCAGAATTTGCTGTCAGTCCTCAAATATTTAAAGATAAGACTCCTCTCTTTAAATCCTAACTTTTTAACTAATATATATATATATATATATATACATGTGTGTGTGTATGTGTGTGTGTGTGTGTGTGTGTGTGTGTGTGTGTGTGTGTGTGTGTGTGTGTGTGTGTGTGTGTGTGTGTGTGTGTCAGATTTTTAAACACAGAAAATTGAATAAGAGCGATTTGGGTGGTCGGAGCTCTTAAGTCGAAAGCAATGCTAGGTATTTTTTAAAACACATGAGTACTGGGTGCGCACACACACACACACATATATATATATATATATATATATATATATATATATATATATATATATATATATATATATATTATAACATAGAGCTCAACTGTTTTACGAGTCATTGTTTATTTTTGTCGCCAGAAACATCGACTAGAAAACAAATTTTATGACGAACAGAGATATGAATGTTTTTATGAATTAATCTCCCTAGTTTCAAACATGGGTAGCTGGTATTGATGCCACTACATATTCTTAGGTTGACTTAAATCCTAGCGGAAGATATACATTTCTACATTTTTTATTAATAATATTCTATTATTTTGAGTTTAATTCAAATAATATTATTAAAATTATTATTTCTCCATTGCTCTTGCCTTTAGTTATCAACCTGCTGAACTGTTTAATAATAAATTACAATATTTTTTTTTTCCTTTTATACAAACTAAACATTTTTCAACTATCTCTTCAAGAATAAATAAGAACATTTTCGACAACTTTTTAAACCAAAAACATTTTCCTCTGTTCTTAAATAAAAAAAAAAATCTTTTACCCTATGTTTTTATAAATTATATTTTCAGCAAATCTCTTTAAATTACAATTTTTTTTAGAATTTTTGAAAATGAAAAGTCAACATATTTCTGCTATTTTTCTACTACATCGTTCTTTATAAAATAAATAATCAAAATGTTTTTTCGTCTCAAATTTGTTATTACTGATGCAGGATATGCGGACAATCTATCTAATCTTTCAACCTAAGTGGAATCCTGCTGTATAGCGTTGAGCAAGGGACATTGATGTCTACGTAAACTCATTTAAAACGAAGTTTACGCGTTTTAATCAAGATTGTTTAATTTCTTAACAAAATTGAAAGACTTTGAAATTTGTTCATATAATTCGGTAGCAATATCTCATCTACTGAAAGCGATATCAACATACGCATAAGTAAGTATTGGACTGCTATTGTCAGGTTATTGACCCACAGAAAATCTGATATCACTAATAAACTGAAATGGGTATTCTTCCAAGGTGTAGCTGTGTCAGTATTATAGCATCGTTATACAATTTTAACTGAAACAAAATGCTAGGAAAAAAAGCAAAAATGGAAATGAACAGATATTACAAGCATTACTCTGCAAAACACCAGTTTTATGAACACTTTCTTTCCGTCTCTCAAATCATCCAAGTATGAAAAGGAAGATATACAGTTCGCTACTGAGGAATTAAGGACGCTCCTATAAGGATGTCATCCTCTGTGTTTACCGACCAGCAAATACACACATCAGCACTATAAATAAGTTGGCTGCTATCCTGAGGACTTATTACGAGTGATGGCGGATAGGGATGCATAGGGATGGATGGTGAGAGAGAGAGTCAGAGGAACGAGTGTGCCCCACACACCTTGTTTTTTGGTTTGCTTAAGACTGTAGATTTTTACAAAAGTCATCTGATCTGTATCCTGTACCCAAATACTTTTTATATCAAATTTTTCTCTATTTTTTCCGGAAGGTTCTCCGTGGCGTAGTGTCGAGAATGCCAGACTGTAACAACGATTTACGCGTGTTCGAACTCTATTATCTTACATGTTAGACTAATAAACTTTGGAATGTTAAGAGCCCCCCACAGACACACTTCTGGGTTAAATAGTACAACAAGTATCCTGTTATAAGGATTACTTTGGCATTTAATAACATACAAAGGTTTATAAGCCATTAAAGAAACCAAACAAAGTTTTCTTTTTGTCGAAAGCACAGAATATTCATTTGAAAACTGAATCTTATTTTGTGTCAATTTCCATCGGAAATATCTGGGTCATTCCAAACATATACACGAATATCTAACACTTTCCATGAGGCCATCTTTTACGAAGCTTTTTTTATTCTTTCAAGTCACACACTCACGTCGTTACATACATGCTTTTTATAGTCGTGGAAAATAACGACATTCATTTACAAAATGCCACATATCAACTTATGATATTTTTTAATCATTTCAATCACTGTCTTTACAACATCGGCTATTGCATAACTTATGCATGCATAATCCCCAGCATCCAGTAAATGTTAAATAGTTTAATCATCTTCGTGGAATGAGAGTGAAAATATTAAAGTATCTGAGGTCTTTCAGTGGAGTTTCCTGTTCCTATTCAAATGACTGTCACTGACTGAAAAAATCGGCAAAAGTTATATACTGATTAAAAGTTTCTTCGAGAACAGATATGACGAACTAGTAATAAATACCCGGACCATTATTACACTGTCAAATGTATATGTAAATATATTCTAAGTCGGAAATTCGCCCAATTGGAACATGGAAAGATTTAAGTCTGTCCGTCAAAGGTCTTATACTTACACAATTATGGATTTCAAGAAAAATAAACGCTGATTAAAAGAATTGTGATTTGCCGCCATTATTCTTAAATTACCTGTAGATATCTATTAAGTAGCAAAGCTGTTGTCATTGAAATTTCAAATAAAAGAGATTCAGTTTCAGAACTTTTTATATCACCTGTCATCTAATGATATATCGTTTTCATCTAATTACATGTCATATTCTGTCTCCATTCATAAAAGATTCTGAATCTATAACTGTGAATTCCTATTTATGTAATATTTTATTCATTCATTGGCCTGCCGAGAGATTTACCTGGTGGCTTAAAGGGACTTGTCTTGTAGGGAGTCACTAAAGTCCTGAAGTCTTATATAATTTCTGGTCCTCTCCTATTTTTCTATGCAAGGCTGATTGATTTGAAGATTCGACAATAATATGCACACAGAATACTTCAATTGTTTTATTATCTAATTTTCATACAATTATATAAAGTCATTTATTATATAATATGACCAAAACAAATGCAACTTAATTATAATCTGTTTCACTTTGAATCTTGACTGGTGATTAGTATAAACTATTTTGTATGGGAACTAAAAAATAAAATGACAATTACTGAATGATAAAGGCTGATGGTAAATATTGTTGATCACTTAATGTGGGGTTTTCTTAACAGAAAAGAATATTTGGTTTTGCTGTAATAATTATGATTTACTTGGTTGAATTTCTACATCAGATTTAGATTCTTCTATTTTAAATGCGGCTGGGTCTGTACTACCTTCATCCTTACGCCGAATACGTTCTCTGCGGGTACATTCAGGTGAAGTGCTTTGGCCATAAGAATACTCAAAATTGTCAGCTACAGTTAATGAATTCCCATCTCTGACAAAGCAGGCTGACGAGAACCAAGTATGGTTCATTATTTCATTCAGCTTTAAACGTTTCTCGACTTCTGGTTCGAGTATGGATGTGATCATCTCTTTGCAAGTCACTGACATATGAGGAGGGAGATCAAATAGACGTTTCTGTTGTGTCCTAACCATTTTCTTTATGTTCAGTTCGTCAAAAGGTAACTTACCGCATACCATCTGATAAGCGATAACTCCAATTCCCCAAATATCTTGCATCACAGGATTATACGGAGTTTTCCTTAGGACTTCCGGCGCGGAATAAGCGATACTTCCACAGTAAGTTTCGCTTAATTCATCAGGTTTTATTATCCGTGCAAAACCAAAATCTGTTAGTTTTAATTGGTTCCTTGAATTGATTAATATATTACCGCATTTTAGGTCCCGGTGAGCAATGTTCTTTTTGTGCAAATAATCTATAGCACTTATGATTGATGCCATCATGTTCTTAGCTCGAGGTTCCGGTAACTTTCCGCGTAAATTGAGATAATTGTGCAAATTATCTTTACCTGCATATTCCATGACAATATAAACATTGTGACGAATGTGAATGATATCGTAAATTTCCACAATATTCGGGTGCTGTAAGGACGAAAAAATTTGAAGTTCTCGTGGAAGGAACTTGAGTCTAAATTCTTTGTCACATCTTTTCTTGTTAATTACTTTGATAGCCACCTTTCGTTTATCAGGATCATAACCTTCTCTCACTTTCGAGTAGGCCCCTTCATCAAGTTTCATCCCCAGTATATAACCATACCTTTTCAATTCAGCCTCTTCGCTTGCATTCGCTGACCTGGAAGTACCATAGCTGGTGCTACTTGACATACTCCGCCCAAAACCTCAGCCGTCGGATGAAAGTCGAATTCACTTCCAATAAATGGTTGAGGTTTGTGATTGGAAGCTGATTCGAGGGGACTTAAATGGATCATGGGGAATAAGGATCTCGATCTTAGCGAGCTCCTCTTCCTTAATTCCACGGCGTGAGACGCAGAATTCTCGTAAAATCGAATAAAGAGGCAAAGGCAACATTCTCTGATTAGTTGCTTAGTTAATGACAGAATAATAAAAAGTGACGTCATTTTGTTACATGAATTATCTTTCCTCTTTTACACGGATGTACCTAATTTTCTTTGTCTTCTTTCCGATCTTATGGAAATTGATTTTCAAATATCATGTATTTTAAAAAAGATTACAGCAATAAATATGAATAAATGACCAGTAAGTATAGGCGCTATATTATAAGCTTTGCTTATTTGACACACCGGCCGCTGGTATTTTACAGAACTGATTGTTCATTATTGGCGCCCCATCTAAGTCATGAATATGTTCATCCATCCCTTAATTTCTTTGATCTGACTGGAATCGCTGTTTTTGGCGTAACTTGGACGTTGGATGACATGTAAGTAAAATTATTTTGCATCTTATTCGAATTGTATCATCGTCTCTATTTTGAAAAAAAATTACCTATGTACCAAGGATTTTGGTATCGGTACAAAGAAAACCAATTGCAATTGGTATCACCGTCACTTTTACGTTCTACAATTGTTTTTAATCCCCTTGCTAGGTCCAGGTATTTTTTTTTTCTTTTAATTTTACTGTGGTCAGCCGGGACAGAAAAGTCCGCAATTCGGCAATTTTTTTTTTTTTTTTTTTTTTTTTTTTAGTTTTATGGATTATTACTAGGTCTGGCCGTGAGGTAGGCAGAAGGGGTTCCGTTTGTTTTTCAAAATCCCAGAGAGGTTTCTGCGTTTCATTCTCCAAGATGATTCTGGGTTGTGCATCTACCATTTGTTCATATGGTCAAATTTTAATTTCTTGCAAGTCAAGTCTAGTCTTATAATCTTTCTGTGCTAATTTGCTGCATTCGCTTATTATGTGATGGATCGTTTTATCTCTATCCCCACATAATCTACATCTGCTATTTTGGTAGGACTAATCTATTCTTGCTTTGATATGATTGGTCTTCATGGCGTTGAAGAGATTCAGGTTCTCGTTTAAGGTTTTTCCCCTCCTAGCCACTTCAATGTTTTCACGTTTAAGATATCACTCTTTGGTTGCTGAAAATGTCCATACAATTGTTTTTCGTCCCATTTTTGTTTTCAGACTATTTCCGTTCTCTTAATCCTCAGTATTTCTTATGGTAACTGTAATCAGTATTTCTGGTTATCATTATTTTCATTATTGCTAGTTTATAGCATCAGGGTTCGCGGCTGCGTTTTCCCTGAGTGACATCAAGTCTCCATATATCTCCAAGATTCTTCACAGTATTCTGGTCAATCTCAACAATGCTGAAGTTTGGATGGTCTAGGCTTGTCCTATTTTCCAACCCTTTGGGGTCTATTTCATACGCGCCAGCTACAATGGATTCACCTTAACCTTCGTGTTTCATATACTTCCTACTCCTATAACAAGGTCCAAGTACTCATCTCATTTTAAATTTTCTTTGTTGTCCCTCAGTTGTCCGCCGAGACGGTAAAATCCACTAGACGACAAGTTCCGTTTGTTTTTCTTTTGTTAATAATCACTAAGTCAGCTCTTCTGGCCGAGACCAGGTAATGCGTTTGTATCTCAAAATCCCAGAGAATTGTGTGCGTCCCATTCTCCGGGACGGATTCTCTTATACTCCCTTAGGGATAGTTTGCAGCATTCATTTATATTATGATAACGGTTTCGTTACATAATCTACACGTGCTACTCTTTTGCGTATTATCAATTTCCGCTTCCCTATAATTGGTCTTTATTGCATTGCTTTGTATTGCTATTAGAAGATATTGATTCATTCCTGAGGTTTCCCATTTTTAGCCCTGTCCAGGTCATCCCGTGTATGATTTCGCCAGTTTGCTGCTTTAGATTGCTGTACAGTTGTTTTTCTACATATTTCTATTTACAATTTTGTTGTTGTTTTGTTTGTCCTTTTGTTGTCAGTTATGTAGTTGGCTTCTCTTATGAGTCATTCTTTGTTTCTTTTTAATGTATTTTTTTGTCGCTGTTAGGATGAATTCACACCATCTTCAATAGAGTCGAATATTCTTCCTCGTCAGTGACAAACATAGAATTTATATGTCATGTCTCGAAGGTGAAGATTCGTATGCCGTCATCAACTCTCTTCTCCCTCTTTCTGTTTGTCTGAGTTCTTCTCTGGTTCATTTTCAGCTTTTCCGGAGTATCTTACAATAAGTAATGCTAGGTGTTCATTCCTTTGATGAGATTTCTGCTGTAGAACTGGGTTTCCAGAATTTTATCGCCCGTCAAGATGTTCTCTTTTT
Organism: Sepioteuthis lessoniana; assembly: GCA_963585895.1. NCBI lineage: Eukaryota > Metazoa > Mollusca > Cephalopoda > Myopsida > Loliginidae > Sepioteuthis > Sepioteuthis lessoniana. Next base: position 13,590,396 of record OY757904.1, on the reverse strand, counting down.
TGATTTTTCCTTTCATCTCCGCTTGTTTGATGGTATCCGCTTCTATTATTCCCAAGTATTTGTCATTTTCCTTTTCTCGGAACGTTCTGATTTAGTCAAGGATTGGTAGTTTTATTATTTTTTTTTTATTTGTCTTTTCCCAATTTTCAATACAAGCATGTCACGTTTTACCGTGCCGAATTCCATTCCAATAGCCTCGCTGCATATTTTTGTTGTTTGTATTATCTCAAAATCTTTTTTTTTTTCTGTTACTTTGAAAACAGCTTGATGCCATCGATGTTCATAAAGTTATTTATTCTATTTTGTTATTTCGTAAATTGGAGCCCAAAGTGCATTTCCAAAGTAATTAATTGGAATAAAAAAAAATAGCAAAAGTGCATCTCCCAGTGAGATGCCTCTCTTGATTCTCTTCTCCGCTAAAATGTTCCTATTACTGTCAATTTAAGTTTCAATTTTTTTAGGGCTTATGTGATGGCTTTCCTGACTTTGGCGGATATTTTGTACATTTTCAGACAATTTGAAATCCAATTTCGCGGGAGGCTATAATAAGCGTTTATGAGTTAGTCAACACCATGGTTACATTTTTCTGCCTCACCATGCTTTCTTTGTGGATGTGCTGATCTATGTAAGTCACCCACTCCTCTTGTTTCCTTGGGGAATCCTTTCTTTTTTGGTTAAAACTCTCTACGTCATACAAGCGAGTAAAAGATCTCCTCTCTAATCTGTGGTGTGAGGATTTTCCAATTCAGAGGACATGTTATCGGTCTATAGTTGCTGAAGATGTGTCCTAGACATTTATGTAGTTCAAAAGCATATATATTGGGGATAGAGGTGATTTTTTGAAATTGAAATTCATGTATTATGCCGTGACATGAAGTTTTCCACTTCTTTTTTTAATGTTGCTTTTAGTAATTCCTGTTCTGTGACAATCTCAGTGGCTTTATCGAGTCCTTGGAATTCTATTTTTATGTTCTTTATCCATTTGACCATTTTGTTATCATCTCGTTCCTATATTTTACTCAAAAAGTCTTTTGCTTCGTTTTCAGCCGGGTTTGGTTAATCCCTTTGTATTCTCTACCATCTTGTTGGTAGAATTTTCTTTCGTTATTTTTTAATGTTCTATTTTGTTTGTATTGCTTTACCCTGTCTCAGTATCTTTTAAGTCTGTCTTCATTCGCCAATATCTTTTGATTAGATTTGTTCAAGTTCCTTTGTCAGACTTGACTAATCTTTAGTTTTGTTTTTTTCATCCCAGCATATTTTTGCGTGCTTTCCTTCTATACCATCTTCGAATGTTATCACGGTTTTTTTTTTAACTGCCCTTTAATTCTAAATATTCATCCAGGTTTCGTATTACTGTTTGGGTTCTTTAGAGGAACACCGATTTTACCTCTGACTATTTTCGATTCTGCATAAATTAACTAGTTTAGATATATTGCTCGTGGCGATATTCGGTTATAATTTGTTTGCTTTTAAGTTTTCTACTATGATTTTTCCCCAGTCTTGGTTTCTGAGAGATGGTGATGTAGTCTTCTTTACAGTCATGCATTTCTTTATTAACTCTATATGCATTTTGACTTCTTGTGTTAACATTTGTGGTGTAGTATTGGGGTTTTCAGTATATTGTGTTTCAGTTATTTTTTTCTACTTGTGTTAGCATTTTTTTTTTTTTGCGGTGTTGGGGTTTTTAGTATTTTGTGTTTCAATTCGGTGAAGAGAAGCAACCTTTTCTGTATTTAGTTTTTTTATTCAAGTAGAGGGATCTTGTTCATATATTTCCTTATTTATTTGTTTACATATTTCTCGTATCTCAATATCAGAAAAACTAATCTTTTTAAAATAACATTCTAACTTGGTCAACATGTTGTTGACTTGTTATATTGAATCTACCGGATTTTGTCTAAATTTCTTACATTCTTTTTTATACCCAATTTCTGTAAGATTGCTCATAAAATTATTGTGAAGTAAAGATTTGTTACCTTCTCCGGTCTATTTTTCTGCTGGGATTTCTGAGTTGAGTAGATTGTTTTGTTGGTATTTATGTAACTGAAAAAAGAACATCCACCATTCTCAGGTTTTCCCCATGTTGCCTATTAAGGAACGCCTGCCGATCATGACACCTAGAACTGTTATCTCGATTGCACATTGAGATTGGTAGGATTTATCATTTTTCAAATGTTGTATATTGCGGCTGTATCAGACTCAGGTGTTATTTTTTCTGTATGTTCCTGTCACCGATCTAACAAGGTAATCTTTGAAGAAAGAGAACAATTAACCCAGTCACGGAAAAACGTTTTAAATTTATTAAGTTTTACGTTAATAAAAGTTCATCGGCCCCTTTTTTAAGTGTTTGTTTTATATGTTTACAATTTTTTTTTTAATTTCGACATGATGCTTCGATTGGTTTATCACTGATACTATTGCTTAGTTGCTTAAGTCTTAGACATTTTGTGGGATTCTTCAGTGCCTAATTTTTGCTCTATCATCTACATCCTTTTAATCTGCCACTTTTTATCGGGTTATTGTCAAAAGAGCTATAGTCTCTTGTCTTGGGAACGGACAATGTTTTAATATTTATGTTAATTTTGCCACCTCCTTCTTTTCTCTCTCTCTCTCTCTCTCTGTCACTGTTGCTCTCCTTTCTGTAGCCCCTATATATATATATATAAATTTATATATATATATATATATATGTGTGTGTGTATATGTATATATATATATTGAATTTAAAATCAAAATGAAAAGCATTAAATATTATTTCGATAGTACGACAGGAATATTTGCGAAGGCATTTCAATTTTCAATGTATCGACGAAGAAGATAAGTAAAAAATTACAAGCTAGCTTTACTTTGCTTTTCCAATCCATCTATTCTTTCTATCTCATGTTCGGAATGGTTTCATGCCTTGCGAGCTTTTCTCATTACCATTGGCCGGTGGTATTTCACAGCAGTTTTTGCGACTGCAAGTCTCATCAGGTCTATAGATCTCATCTGTGTATTCAAGCAGATCTTGACTATTCTCAGGGGGTGTCCTAGTGGTGTAATGGTTAAAGCGATGGACTGCAGAATCGTACTAAACGAGTTCGTACGGCTAGTCGCGCTATTACGTTCACTTTCGGGCAAATACCCTTGAGAAAGGTATGAACCCCCTTATCCCCCCAGCTATGGGTTAAATAGTACCATGACTGTTCTTGTCGGAGAATGGCTTTGGCATTAAATAAACTACAAAGGTTGATATGCCATTAAACGAAGAAACCAAACCGTGACTATTCTCTTGCCCAGTCGGCTGGGGCTGTAGAATATACCGACTGCTTCTCTGCAGAGGGGTAAGACCCCCCCCACCAACGAGTGTCCTGTATATGACACTAAACCATCTGATGGTGAGGTTCCAGCAATGCTGGAGCTTTGGGGAATACGGAGTACCCCTTTATTGCCATCGCTCCCAGGTCCACTCTGGCCCGAAGTGGTAGCACCTGGTAGGGCCCTATCTATGGGTTAAATAGAACTAACAGCATTCTTATGCTAAACTGAATTGTTTGAGTAAACTGAATAGCTTGAAATAGAAATGTTTTTGACAATTAAACCGTACTTACATTTAAACTGCGTGCTTATGCTTAACTGAATTATTTGAAATAGAACTGTTTTTCGACATTAAAATTGTATTTACACTTAACTGAATTGTTGCATATAACTTCTTGAATAGTTTGAAATAAATGTTTTTGACAATTATACTGTGTACTTATGCTAAACTGAATTGTTTTGAATAGAACAGGTTATTTACATAAAAATGGATTTGGCGTTAAATAACCTACAAAGGTTAATATGCCATAAAACTCACCAAACCAAACCATTGACAATTCTCGTCAATCTTAATTATTATTGTTTTCGTTGTTAATCATTATTTTTTTTTTATTCTTTTATATTTACAATTACGTATGTATATTGTATTTGATATCTTCCCTTCGACACACTTCGACATACGATTGGTATTTTTATTTAGTATTTCCCTTTCTGTTTTGAGCATATGTAGAATGCAGAGCTAATTCCTGAAAAATCTCCATATTGTTACATACTGAGAGACAGGAATATTAAGAAAACTGTCGCTGTTTTTTTTATTTCAGAATGATTATTTCGAATAGCATCGTGTTTTTAACAATATCCCGTCATGAAAATAACTATCGCTACCCGACTCTTTCTCTATCTATTTTTTTAAAATTTCGCTAGGTGTGAGCAGTACTTGATGTCACGTAATAGGATATGCGAAGCAAATATGAAAAAAAATCAACAAAACCATAATATCAATGCAAAGAAAAGAATAAGATTCAACATGGTGGACATTCAGCCAAAAAAAAAAAAGGCGGGTATTTTAAGACTAGAGCAGGTCATTAATCATTTTTGTGAGAAAAGAGAAAAAATCCGACGAAAGAAAGAATGCGCGAGCTGCAAAGTTTGGAGACTTGGAATTACGTGGGAGAACGTAAGAAAAGTAAAGGTGTCTAATAGAAACAGAGAAAGAGAGAGAGAGAGAGAGAGAGAGAGAGAGAGAGAGAGGGAGAGAGAGAGCGAGAGCGAATGGAAAGAAGTATGAAATGAGAAAAAGGATTAAAATAAACGAATGAAAAATCATTAACATTCAGCAGGAACAAAATGTTAAATGAAAACTTAGGGTTAGTCAATAAAACAAGAAAAAAAAACATAAAATAAGAAATAGGAATTGAATGATAAAAATGAAGAAAGAATGAATATTAACAGAAATACAGGAAATGTAATAAAAGAGAAAAAATATAACTGCGTGAAATAAAGAAAAGAGAAAAAGAAATCAAAAGAAAAAAAACTCCAAAGTAAATTTAAAAAACAACAACAACAACAACAACAGCAGCAATAATAATAAGAAGAATAAGAATTAGAATAATAATAACAATAATAATAACAATAAAACTATAATCTATAAAGAAGGTTGAGATGCATTTCATTCTATTAGGTGATCGGTTGATTGGATATATTTATGGTATGTCAAACGTTTTAGGTAATTTCATGCCAAATCGTCGAAATTTATATTTATAATTTCTAAAAAAATAACCCGTTGGTAATATTTTAAACAAGCCAGTCCCCAAATGTCTGCGCCCACTTAAATGGTTTCAAGTATTGCTGTCAAATACGGACAATTCAATTATAAACAATCATTGGTTTGTGCACAGTTTAATTGCTAAACAGTTCAATTTAACCCATAGATGGGACTTGTATTACCACCTCGGACAAGAGTGAACCATTGAAGTAATGTTCAAGAAGGCGTACTCCACGTTCCCCAGACTCCAGAACTGAACCCTCATCGTCAGATGGTTTAACATAATAAGAAGACATTCGTTGAGGGGACTTACCCATCTGCAGAAAGACAATCGGCGTATTCTTCAGTTTCAGCCGACTGGGCTAACATTTTATAAGACACAAACAGATCACCGATTCAGGCGAGAAAACCAGACCAATTGCTCGATAACATAAAAAATGGCATTTGTCGTCAAGTGGATTTTGCCGTTCTCGAGGACCACTGAGTGAATATAAAAGAAGACAAAAATATATACAAATATCTGAACCTTGCTAGGGAACTATTAAAGATGTGGAACTCGCGGGTGACGGTGATACCGACTGTTGTTGGTGCACGTAGAATGGTTCCAAAAGATTTAAAAAGGGGACTGGAAGAATTGGAAATGAGATGAAGAATCAAGACCATTCAGAGAACAGTGTTATTGAGATTGGCTAGAATCATGAGATAAGTCTTTGAGACTTGAGGAGACTTGCTGTTACTCAGACTTCAGTAAAAGACTCACAATAATAATAAGAATAATAATAATAATAAGGGATGTGCCGCTCAGGCTGACCACATGGTAAAACAGAAAGCGAAAAGAAGGAAAACAATTAGATTTTGCAAGAGAACTGAAAAAAATATGGAACATGAAGGTGACTGTAATACCAGTTGTAATCGGCGCACTTCGTACAGTCACCAAAGGATTAGATCAGTGATTTGAAAACTTGAAATAAAAGGAATAGTGGAGACCATCCAAATTACAGCATTGCTATGATCAGCCAGTATACTGAGAAGAGTCCTGGAGAATTGGGACTTTCGGACAATCAGACCCCAGTGAAAAACCGCCAGTTAACACTGATGTGAAAAACTCTCAAAAGAGTATAATAATAATAATAATAATAATAATAATAATAATAATAATAATAATAATAATAATAATAGGCTTAAAACTATCACTGTGCCAGTAATAGTGGTAGCTCTATGTATGACCAAGAAAGAGAGAGATAAACAAATTGAAAAGATATGGGCTGTTCCAGCCTGTATGAAATAAACAAATTTGAACTACGCGTAACTACCGACCTACTTAAAAGAATGCGACTTGAAAAAATGACCCCAAAAAAATGAAAACATGAACACATAAAATACATATAATCACTACCGTAACCTTATGTCTGTTGTGAAAAATAACATGATAGTAAGAAACCGTGAGAGGAACTGAAAATTAACAACAGCAACCAAAAAAAAAAGAAAAATAGTAACAAACATCAATTATAATAAACGCGCTCGATACAGACCAATTGTAAATGGCACGCTCGGTAAGGCTAGGAAAGTGTAGGTACAGGGACAGAAGGACTTGGAAATTAAAGGGTGAGCGAAGATCATCCAAACTAAAGCATTGTCGACATCGGGTAGCTTACTATGAAGAGTTGGGGGGACTTGCAAAGACTTGCGGTCACTCAAATTCCAGTGGAAAACCATCAGCTCCTGCAGGTGTGAATAATTCTCAAATGAGAAAAATAATGAAATAGACCGAGGAGCGTTGAAGAAAGTAAGCGAAGTGATAAAAAAATTGTCATAAAGAGAAAAGGGAGAAACTGCGATAAAAAATAGACTAAAAGAAATAAGGAGAAGATAACTCCAAACGAAAGAAAGAAAGAAAGAAAGAAATTGAAAAGGGAAAGCACAAACAACGAGAAAAAGAAGAAATATTACAAGATGATATCTAAAAAAATACAGAGTAACATGGTAGAAGGATAGGTATCGATCAACAACAGCTACGACAACGACAACAGCACCAACATAAATGATAATATTAAAAGTAATAATAACCACCTCAACAACTATAGACCCATAGCATGCTTACTGATTGTGTTGAAAATACTAACGGCGAACATTAGAGAAGAGATTTAAGATTTGCTAATTCGCCGTGAACTGTTCCTCAAAGAAGAGAAAGAATACTGCAAGTGGACCAGATGAACAGGAGAGCTTCAATACATTAGTCAGCACATCCTCAAGAAAGAGGTCAACAAGACAGAAAAATCTAACCAAGGCATACATTTACAACAAAAAGCATATAATATGATCCCACAAAGCAGGATAATAGACTGTCGAAAAGAGTTTCTGGCGAAGTTATGATGTTTATCGAAAATACCATGTAAAACTGGAGAATCGAACTGACAGCAGGCAGAAAAAGCTTAACTTAGGTGAAAATCCACTGAGAGATCTTCCTGGAAGATGCGCTATCACGATTACTATTTGTAGTAGCAATGATACCACTCAATCCCATAAGTGGTGTATTCAATAAATATCCAGACTTTTTTTGTACAGGCATTCAAAATTATCGTAGACTCTTGAAAATTCACTATTGTTGCTATACTTCTAATGAGATGACAGACCGTTTTGTATGATTTCAGTTTCAAATGAACAGCTACAGAAGCAAATGGAATACACCCTACTAAAGCCTGATTGTCCCAGCAGGTGAATTTCAAAAATACAATCTGGACGTGGGGACACTTTAGAAGAACGATATGCTATAAAATTATGTTTTAAACTTGGGAAAAAAAGCCACAGAAACGTATGGAATGCTTCAGACTGCTTTTGGAGCATCTCGCATGAATCGAGCATCAGTTTTTGAGTGACATAAGAGATTCAAGGAAGGCAGGGAGTCTGTGAGGGATGATGAGAGGTGTGGAGGGATTAAGGAAGTCAATAAACCAGAGTTGATTGGCGAGAGGGTTAGGGTTAGGGTTACTCTGTTGAGGTTTTAAGGGAGTTTATGAGGAGATTCCGTCGGAAGAGGTCAGCACCCTTCAAATCGGGTCAGTGGCATTTCCACCAGGACAATGCACCAGTCAACAACTCAATTCTTGTCACAGACTATTTGACCAAGATGGGCGTCAAGACAGTTCTTCACCCCCTATAGTGCAGACCTTTCTTCCTGTGACTTCTTGTTATTCCCTAAGCTCAGAGGCTGTTGTTATGAGACAATTGAGGTGATGAAAGAGGCTGTGACGAAGGTCATTGATATTCTTACACAAGGGGACTTCCATGGAGCTTTCCAGAATTTGTTGGAAGGGTATAACAAGTGCACTGCAGCCGCAGGAGATTACTTCAAAGTGGACTAGAGTTTCATGTAGGTACTATCAATAAAAGTACCCACACGACAAAAGTCTGGAAACTAATTTAATGATCCTCGTAGTTAGGAAATGAAGTGGCGGATACAAGTTCCATAAATCGCAGGAAAAGTCAACCACCTCATATACGTGGACGAAATTAAACTGTCTGCAAAAAATTAAAAGAATTGGAAACCTTAAGACGGTCAGTGAAAATATAGGAATGGACGTTGGCATAAAATTTGTGCAATACTCATAATGAAAAGCGAAAAACGACGAATGATGGAAGGAATAGAACTACCAAATAAATAAAAAAATCAGAACGTTATGAGAAAAGGAAGCTTGGGAATTTTCGAAACATACACCGTCAAACATTCAGAAATAAAAAAAGAAATTAGAATAAGCATACCTAAAACAAAACAAGAAAAGCACTCGAAAAAAACACTACATAGAAGAAATTCCATCAAAAGGAGAGATACCTGCGCTGTCCTCCTCGTCAGGTACTTCTTAAATTGGACAAGAGAAGAACTCCAACCAATGGACCAGAGAACAAGAAACCTCATGACGATGCATAAGGCCTTATATCCCAGTGTTGATGTAGACAGAGAGGATGTGTCAAGAAAAGAAGGCGAAAGAGCACTTGCCAACATTCAAGATAATTTTCAATGCATCGATACAATGACTAGAAGATTACATAAAAAAAAGCACGGAGAAAGAGTAACAGAACCATGCAGGCAACACAAGCATCAACAGAATAAAAATAACCAGGAAACAAAAATGGGAAGAAAAAAACAGTATGGACATTTTAAGAGATAAGCAAGCAAAATCTCACTCAAGAAACTATGACAAGGCTAAGAGAAAAACTGAAACTTTTCTGATTGCAGCACAAAACAACGCCAAAAGGACTAATTATTTCAAAGGAGGAACATACAAAACGCAAAAAAATTACAGATGTAGATTATATAGTGACAGAGACGAACTGACAAATCACAATAAATGAATGCAGTAAATTAGTGCAAAGAGGGTTTAAGACTAGATACGACTGTGTCGGAAGATGATACACTAGGAATTAAGCAATAAGTTTAAATTCAACCCTACCAACAAATGGTATATGCACAACCCAGAATCCGACCTAGAAAAACAGTCGCAAAGAATTATCTAGGATTTTGAAATTCAAACAGCTAACCTCGGCCAGATGACCAGATCTAGTGGTAGTCAACAAAAAAAACCCGATAACATTCCGAATTGTGGCTGACCACTGGGTAAAAAATAAAGGAAAGTGAAAAAAGTATGTTGACCTTGTTAGTGAACGGAAAAACTTCGGAACATGAATTTCACGGTGATCATATTTACCAACCCCTCCGTTCGGCCAGGATATGACACAAGGTCGATTTTTAAGCGGAGTTAAACAGGTTTGAATTCAGAGTTTTTCTTCTCCTACACTAGTTGCCTCACCAAGGCTGAAGAACCTAGTCTGCCCTACTATTTACCCATAGCTGGAGGGATAATATTTGGATTCATACCTTTCCTAAGGGTATTAGTGCAATGTGAAATGCAATCAGTCAGGTCCAGGATTTGAACTCGTGTCGCCGTGTCCTTATCCTGCGATGATAACCATTACACCACGGGCACCTCCATGAATTTCACGGTGATAACAATTGTAATTGGCACACTCTGCGCAGTCACGAAAGGACTTCTTCAGGGATTTGAGGATTTGAAAATAAGAGGAGGAGTGGTGACCATCCAAACTAGAGCATTGGTGAGATCGGCCAGAATACTATGAAGAGTCCGAAAGACATGTAGAGACATGCTGTCACTTAGACTCCAGTGGAAAACATAGGATTGTTACAGTGACAGGGGGACTTGGAACTAAGATGACAAGTGGAGACCACCCAAAATGAAACATTCTGACATTGGCCAGAATACTGAGGCGAGTCATGGAGACTTAAAGAGACTTGCTATCGCTTAGACACCCAGTGAAAACCATCAGCTAACGCTGGTATGAAGAACTCTTAAAATAATAATAATAATAATAATAATAATAATAATAATCCTCTCCCGAATTTTTTTTATGATTACCATTATTAATCCCCAAAAGATTGATTAAGGGACTAGAAGACAAGAGGACAAGAAAGAAACCATTCATACTACAGAATTTCTAAGATCGGTAAGAATGCTGAGAGGAGTCCAGGAGATTTGAGGAGACGTGCTCTCACTCAGAATGCTAACGCTGGTGTGAAAAACTTCTGAAAGAGTAAAATATTAATACTAAGGATACAACTGAAATAGATAAAACGCAACAAGATAGCAAATATAGGTTAGGCGGGAACTGTGAGGAAATGATCCATTACATAATAAGCGAATGCAGTAAAATAACAGAAAAAATGATATCAGACTAGATGTGATTGGTTGGGGAATGTTATACACTGGGAATTGTGCAAGGAATTTTAATATGACCATATAAACAAATTGTTCATGTACAACATAGAATATATCCAAGGGAATGAGACACATGAATTCCACCGAATTTTCGGGAATCGTTACGAGCGCACCAATTACAAATGGGCAGAGAGGTTTGGAAATAAGAGGAGAAGTGGAAACCATCTGAACTACTTAATGAGATCGGCCAGAATACTGAGAAGAGTCCTTGAGACTTGAAGAGACTTGCTGTCACTAAACCTCCAGTGAAAGTCAATCAGCTGATGCTGTTGTGAAAATTCTCAAAGGAGATAAATTAAACAGAGTAAAAGTGAAGAAAGCGAAAAGAAATGAAGAAACTGCATAAGTTTATCATTAATTGGAAATGAAGAAAATATGATAAATAAAAAAAGGATGAGAAAGGGGAAGAGTCAGGAGAATATGATGGGTAATAAAAGAAAGAAAGAAAGAAAGAAAGAAAGAAAAAAAATTGGGGAATAAACAAATAAAAAAACTGAAGAAAAAGAGATAACTTTAAATAATACAAAAAGAAAAAGACAAGGAATAAATAAAATTAAATATCAAATTTAAAAAAAAGATAAAAAATAAAACAACAAATAATGAAAAATTAAAAACCGACTAATAATTAAAGAAGAAACTGAAAAGAAAGAAAATAGAAAAAAAAAAAAACGAAGAAATAATTTCCGAAGGAAAGAAAAGAAAAATAAGTATACTGAAAAGTATGTTAAATGATAAATGTAGAAAACGTAGTAAGCTGGAAAATAGGATGATAACTACAAAGAAAAAAAAATAACAATAACTATACAAATACTAGAAAAAAGTTAAAAACGAAGGGAAAAAAAAAAAAAAAGAATTAGCTGACAGAAAGAGAAGGCAAAAAGAGCAAAACAGTCAGAAGAAAGGTTTGCGTTTTTGTTTCCGTTTTTTCTTTTTTTTTTTCTTTTTCACATTGTCTGTTCATTAAGGCGTACATGCACACAGACTCTTTCTTCTATTTTTGTATTCTGACGCATATAAAATACAAAAGGATAAAATAAGCATCCAGAACATAGGCGAGTCATCACATCAATGAGGTTTCATAGTTACTCCCTTTAGCCTTGCTAACTTTATTTCTCTTTACTCGTTAAATATTTCTGCCAGTCTTCATTACGGTCACTTGTTACGGTTTCATGACTAGTGACATGTGTTATCAGTGCTTATTTTGTACATCTCTAATCAAATACAGACATACACGCATATATATATATATATATATATATATATATATATATATATATATATATATATATATATATATAAGTGGTGAAATTTTCTCACCCTAAACTAATATGAAGAAGGCAATAACATATGATTAAAAGAAGAAAAAAATAACACTGTAGTATACAGCAGATTGCCTCCTTCTAAAATGTTGTTTTTACATTCATAATCACTGACTCTACGTAGTTATGTATTTTCACTAGTGTTGAACACATACTCTCAAAAATCTGCAACAAATGAGGCGAAATATTTTATTTATCACATCAGGTTTACCAGGAAAAAGGATTTTGGCCTCTATATTTTGTCACTCTAATTAATGGGGATGAGCGCATCGAGGTTGACTGCTATTTTGATCAGAAATCAATATAAATGAAATGCAATACAAACCACCTGCGTTCGAATCCACCGTTTGATCTCCGTAAGAATATCAATGTCTTGATGAATTCCTGTAAGTGCAAGCATTTTTTGCCGAAAAAATTGATTTATTTTGTTTATTTGTTAACAGCATATTAACCGGTTATGGGTTATGTAATGCCAGTTTTATTGATTTATAAATATCTGATTGACATAACTCGTTCAAAGGGCTCCGACTACATTTGGTATCTCAGTGATCTTCTGGTTTCGCATATACTACCTTTACCATGATCTGAAATAGAACTGCTTTTGTATGTTAAACTGAATTGTTTAAAAAAGAACTGTTTTGACATTTAACTGTGTGTAAACGAAATCTATACTTATACTGAACTGAATTGTTTGAATTAGAAATGTTTAACTAAATTGAATTGCTGGAAATAGAAATGTTTTTGACAATTAAACTGTGTATTCCTGCTAAACTGATTTGTTTGAAATATATTTGAATTGTATAAACATAGAGTTGGCATTAAATAACCTAAAACGGTTTATATGCAATAAAATCCAACCAACCAAACAACCAACCAACCACGAACCTTTTATTTTATCTACGGGTTAGATTATTCTAATTCGCTGAGTGATAACCAGGTTAAACTATGGTAGTATTCTTTGTCATTTATCCATATCCAGGAGTGAACCTACAAAGTCTTGATGATTTCATTTTGAAGCTCTTTAACCTAACGTCTATATCTATCAGGACACATGGCGTATCGGATTTAGGTGTTTGGTTCCAAGGGAAATTGCCGGGTGGATCCGGCTTTAATCCTTACATGATATATTTAATATAGTTTAACACTTTCTACCGGTTATAGTTAGCGGAATTTGAACTATCTACTGTCGTGGATTAAAGAAAGAATTCGACTCGAAGTTCCGTATAGGCTTTTGAGTCACTCCTGAAGAAAGCTGAAGTACTCATCGGCCGAAATGTTGAGAATACAACAATAAAAATCAGGACAATAGTCCAAATGCAATGAATGATAAAAAATATCCAAGTAATAGTTTTTTTTTTTTAATTTTTTTTATTTCCCTGCTGTTGTTCATCGGAACAACAAAACCCAATTATTAACTATTCTTTTTTTCTTTAAAGTAAATACTAAATCTGGTTATATGGCCTGCGTCAGGTGTTCAGTTTGGTTTGGTTTGGTTTGGTTTCACGGTATATCAACCATTGTAGGTTATTTAATGCCAAATCCATTTTTATACATATATATATATATATATATATATATACATTTCTACTTAAAAGAATTCAGTTATACATAAGTACGCAGTTAAAATGTCAAAAACAGTTCTATTTCAAAGTTATCAGTTTAGTCAATGAAGTTAAATGGTTCAGCGTATTGCTATGTATCAGGAATAATTCAATTAAACATCAGTCATTTATTTTCACACAGGTAGAATATTTAGTTTATCTTAAGTACGCAGTTTGATGTCAAAACAGTTTTATTTTCAAAAGATTCAGTTTAGCATAATACACAACTTAGTTTTATTTGACCCATAGGCAGGACCCTATCAGGTGCTACCTTTCCTTGCCAGAGTGGACCTGGGAGCGCTGGCAATGAAGGGTTACTCCGCATTCCCCAAATCTCCAGCATTACTGGAGCTTTTCTATCAGGTTGTTTAGTTTCATATCTAGGACACTCGTTGGGGTAGCCTTACCCCTCTGCAGAGATGCAGTCGGTGTATTCTACAGCCCAAGCCGACTTGGCCACAGGGGTTCTGTTTGTATCTCAAAGTAGTAGTAGTAGTAGCCTTGTACATATGCGTAGAAGCGTGTGGGGAAATTGATCTGCATGGAATAATGCAACGATTGTTAGTAAACAAAATCAAATCAGTAAAACATGAACGTGTTCAGAAAAGGCAGAGTTTCTAATGCAATGGGAAAATACGTGCATCCATTTTTCTTATCTAACTTGTTACATGACCAAAAAAAATGTAAGTTCGATGGTATGGCACTGTCTTTGAAGAAGAGAAGAGCGGTTTGAAGAGCATTAGGGAAAAATAACACCTTTCCTTAACTACTTTATCTCCTGTAGTTACAGAAAAAAATATATATCACATTGTCAACATTATTAGACAGCCAAGTGTTTACAAAAACAACCAATTAGATTATTATCAATGTTTTGCGAAATAAACTCTGCTAATACTCGCCGAAATAAGGGTTATTTAATAAACGCAATATATAAGGAGACATTATTGAATTATCTGTGTGTATTCAGTTCATGGTACAGGCAAAATGAACAGGCGTTTTCTTTTCTAAATAAGTTATGCTTCAATGAAAACAGAACTTTTAGATTAGTCTAGAGACTCTCCTGTATTGTCAGCTGTTATTTTTCAACTCAAGTGGATATGTATATATATATATATATATATATATATATAGGAGAGTTAGAATATCGTGGACACAGAGTCAATGGTGCTTACTGATTGTCATTTTCTCGCGTATCTTAGGATTAGAGGAAGAGGCTTCCAGAAGGTGAGCAACCCTTTAAATAATGTCGTATGAGACACGGTGGAAAAGTTGAACTAATTTATCACAAATTTTGGGAAGGGCACTCTCGTTTATGCTATGTGGTTATTTATGCAACTAATTCATAATTTTGTGAATATTTAATTAATTTATTCTTTTTTTTATTTATTATACTTATACGCCTTACCAGTTTTTCCCACCAGGATTTGCTTATGGTCTTTCACTAGAGTTTGAGTGGCAGCAAGTCACCTCAAGTCTCCAAGACTTTTCTTAGTATTCTGGTCGATTTCATCAATGCTGTAATTTAGACGTTCTTTGCTTGTTCTCCGATTTCCATCACTCCCAGTTTCCTTTCCCATCATTCGAGGACAGTTTCAAGCGCGTCAATTACAAATGACATAACCATCACCCTCACATTCCACACTTTTCGTAGTTCATTGGTAAAATCTATGAATCATTATTATCATCATTATCGCTGATGTTGTTATTGTCCGTGGTGGGGTGGGGGTGAATGGTATCTCTATTTATTTCGGTATGCTTTGGCGTTAATAGTTGCCATTGGAATTTATTTACATCCTTTCAATCGGATCGAGTTCTGATCACACACACACAAATATATATATATATATATATATATATATATATATATATATATATATATATATATCTGATCGTATTAAATAAGAGAAGTGAATTAATAGCTAGGTGTAGACATAGGGCTAAATTTAAGCTATAGATAATTAACAAAATTTAAAAAAAAATGCATAGAGTTAAATTGAGAATTAATGAAGATGAATAAATAAAATAAAATGTTAGACGGAAAATTTTGAAAAAGAATATAATACATACGTACTACTCATAAAAATTATAACTGATTAATGGTTTCTAAATAGTTTTGAAATTATAAAATATTCTAAATCAATGAAATATTTGTTTTGGTTTAGAATATCTATTTCTGTATCATTACGTAAGGTTATTAATTAAAGTTTAAATCTAATTCAATAAAAAATCTGTAATTTAGGTCAAAATGTAATTGAAAAATAAAGAATTAAAAAAAATTGTTTAAAATAAATTTACTACATTTCTAATCGAAATTAAAATTCAAAACGGAAGTGGGCTTAATGAGGAGATAACTCTTCACCCCTCTTCTATCCCATCCCACTTTTCTGTGTCTATTCTAGTTTTTTTTTTTTTATCTAAAAGATCTGAAGAAGTCCTGTTAATTTTTTTCGTGCCCTTGGAAATTTCAAAAATGCGTAACAGGATGGAAATAAATTTATAATCTTATGTGACCGGTTTTGTTGTTTTTCTCAAAGAATATATATATATATATATATATATATATATATCTGATTATATATATATATATATATATATATATATATATATATATATAGTGCGGAAGCAAAATCAGGAATATTCTAGTATAAGAATAAACGACTCTTTAATAAAAGAGGGCTAATCTTAATTCAAAAAAACTACTAAATAATAAGATAGACATAAAACAGCAAGTTTACTCAATATAACCACAATTTTTTTAATAATTGTATCAACACGACTTTGAAACGATTTACATGCCTTCAAAAAATGTCGACATTTTATTCCATTCCTCCCCAACATCAGCCTTTAGTGAATCAATATTTGGATGGGAAGTTGCATATGTTTTATTTTCTAAATCACCCCATGTAGCGTAATCAAGGGGGTTATGGTCTGGACTTGATTGAACCTATAAAAAAACTCCAAATATTTCGGAAATTTGTTTGGCTTGGTTTCGGCGTTAAGACATCATAGATTCTTTGTCTTTTTTTTTCTTCCATATTTATATTGGGCTGAATTTTAATGAAAAAGTGGTTAAATAAGAGAGCAAATCCTGATAATTTATCACGCTTTTTTCAAAAATTGGACTAATCAGCCTAAAAAAAAATGTTTTAAAAATTATTCCATATGTCGCTTCCGTGCTCTGCACAGGTATACAAGACATTTCGAAAAAAATGACAAGCAAATAATGACCTGATTGTGACGAACGATTGGATAATCAATTCAGGCACATATCAACCAGATTAATGTTCATATAAATGAGCAAATATGATGAACAAAGTTCTTTATGTTTCAATTTGTACTAATGCCTTTGTGAAAAAAATTGATACGTGGTGCCTTCAATAAGTTTCCAGACCTTTTTTGTACTGGCATTTAAAATTGCCGCAGAAAATTGAGTATGTTATTGCCATACATCTTTTGAGATGACTGACCAATTGTTATGATTTCTGGTTCAGATGAACAGTTACAGTAGGAATTAGAATACACCTTACTAAAGCTTGATTGTCACAGCTGGTGAATTTCAAAAATGCAATCTGGACGTGAGGACACTTTAGAAGACCGATATGCAATAGAATTCTGTTTTAAACTTGGGAAAATGCCAGAGAAACGTATGGAATGCTTGAGACTGATTTTGGAGCATATTGCATGAACCGAGCATCAATTTTTGAGTGGCATAAGAGATTCAAGGAAGGCATGGAGTCTGTGATTGATGATGAGAGATGTGGGAGGAGTAAGGAAGTTAGTACACCAGAGTTGATCGGCCAAAGTGTTAGGGTTAGGGTTCGGTTACTATGTTGATGTTTTAAGGGAGTTCAGGAAGAGATTCCGTCGGAAGAGGCCAGCACTCTTCAAATCGAGTCAGTGGCATTTCCAGCAGGACAATGCATCAGTCCACAACTCCATCCTTGCCACTGACTATTTGACCAAGATGGGCTTGGAGACACTTCCTCACCCTCCCTATTGTCCAAACCTTGCTCCCTGTGACTTTTGCTTATTCCCTAAGCTCACAGGCTGTCGTTATGAGACAATTGATGTGATGAAAGAGGCTGTGACGAAGGTCATTGACATGCTCACTCAAGAGGACTTCGATGGGGCCTTTGCAAAGTTGTTGAAACGGGACAACAAGTGCATTGAAGCCGGAGGAGATAACTTCGAAGAGGACTAGAGTTTCATGTGTGCACTATTAGTAAAAGTGCCTATACAAAAAAGTCTGGAAACTTATTTAATGATCCTCATACGTGTGTACTTTTCTCAACTATATGTAAATAGTAAGGTAGACTGTGAACTTTAGTCTTGATTAGGCAAGTATTCTGCAAGAAAAATCTGAATTCTAACCAGCTGTAATCTACTGAAATGTTGACTTCGAGTCACTACCCCGGGTAGTGGAATTGGATAAATAGATATATGGAAATATCTTACCGTTTAAAATGTTTGTATACAAAACTCATACGTACATTACAATGTTTTATATGACCTTTTAGAATGCTTGGCTAGTGGACCAATAATGATAAAACCTCTCATGGTATCTTGCTTGCTCTAAAGGGATTTTCTAAAGATATAATTATTATAGTGTGGATGATTTGTCTAATTCGACTAGAACGCAGATAAAATCAACATTTGCAGGGCTCCGAGCTCTGAGGCGTAAAATTAATCAAACTGGTGTCATTTTCAGAGAAAGCAAATATAATTTACGAAACATAAGTACGGAAAAATATTGTTTGATTGATAAAACCTTGTTCTGTCTAACCGTCATTATACTTACTGTATGCATCGTATTTTTTTGAAAATTTACAGAAATCATTTATTAAGAAACGACCATTCTTTAATCATAATTATTATTATTATTTTCCTCTTTCGAGAGATTTTTACACCAGTATTAGTTGATGGTTTCTCATAAGAGTTTAAGTCACAGCAAGTTTCCTCATGTCTCCAAGACTCTCCTTTGTAATCTGGCCAGTCTTAATAATGCTGTAGTCTGGATGGTCTCTATTTTCCTATAATGCCTACGTCATTTGTTCCATTTATCACTATTTTGGGGGAGTGTTTCAAGTACATTTACAATTGGTATCACCACCATCTTCACGTTCCATGATTTTTTTTTTTAGTTTTATGGCTAGGTTTAAATATTTATTTCTCTTTTCGCTTTCTTTCCATTTTACTAGATGGTCTTTCGGGACCTCAAAGTCCAATACCTGTTGTCTCTCACTTGGTCTGGTAATCTGGCCGAGATTAGGTGATCTGATCTCGGAATTCCAGAGTGTGTTTCTTTCTCCAAGATGGATTATTATTATTATTATTATTCACTCATTAGAGCTTTTCACATCAGCATTAGCTGATGGTTTTTCACTGTAGTTTGAGTGACAACAAGTCTCCTCAAATCTCCGGGATTCTTCTCAGTATTTTGGCTGTTCTCAATAATGCTGTTGTTTGGATGGTCTCCACCCATCTACCAACTTCCAAGTCCTCCAGTCCCTTTAGTAATCCTTTAGTTACTGTTCCAAATGCACCGATTACAATTGGTATAATTGTCACCTGCATGTTCCATAGATTTTTTCAATTCTCTAGCAAGGTCTAGGTACTTATCTTTGGTTTCACATTCTTTCAGTTTTATTCTGTGGTCAGCCGGGACAGCAAAGTTGACTATTTTGCAAGTTCTCTTTTTTGTTGATTATTATTAAGTCTGATCTTCTGGCCGAGATTAGGTGATCCGTGTGTATGTCAAAGTCCCATAGGAGTTTACGTGTGTTATTTTAGGACAGGTGCTTGGTTGTGCATATACTATTTCTTCGAATGGCCAAATTTAAATTTCTTCCACATCTCCCCGTGGATAACTTTGCCGACCCAATCATGTCTAGTCTTATATTCCCTCTTCGCTAATTTGCTGCATTCGCTTATTATTCTTTTATTTATTTTTTTTTTTACTCACTAAAGTTTTTCACATCAGCGTTAGCTGATGGTCTTTCACTGGAGTTTGAGTGACAGCAAGTATCCTCAAGTCTCCAGGACTCTTCTCAGTATTCTGTCCGTTCTCAATTATGCAGTAGTTTGGACGGTCTCCACTCAGCCGCCAACTCCCAAGTCCTCCGGTCTCGTTAGTAAACCTTTAGCTACTGTTCCAAATTCACCAATTAAAATTGGTATCATTGTCACCTGCATGATCCATAGTTTTTTCAATTCCCTATCATGGTCGAGGTAGTTATCCTTCTTTTCACATTCTTTCAGTTTTATTCTGTGGTCAGCCGGAACAGCAAAGACACTTTTGAGAGTACATAACACCAGCTTTTGCTGATGTATTCTCTCAGGGTTTTAGTGACAGTATGTCTTCTCGTTTCTCCAGGAATCTTTTTAGTATTCTGGTCAGTCTTAATGCCATAGACTAGATGGTCTCCACCTGTCCTCTTTTTTCCAAGTCTTCAAATCCCTTTACCGATCGCTTGGGGATTGTTCCAGGTGCGCTAATTGCAATTGGCATAACCGTCACCTTGATGTTCCAGAGTTTGTTTTTTTTTAGTTCTCTTGCAAGGTTATTATGATTATTTTACTCATTTGAGAGTTTTTCACCCAAGTGTTAGCTGATGTTTTAACAATGGATAATAAGTGACAGCAAGTTTCCTCAAGTCCCCAGAATTGTTCTTAATATTCTAGCCGATCACACTAATGCTGTAGGTAGGAAGATCTCTCCTCGTCGTTTTATTTCCAAATCCTCTAGTCCCTCTACTAATCCTTTGATGACTGTTTGGAATCACAGTCGCTTGTATGTTCCATAGATATTTTAGTTCTTTAGCTAGGTCTAGGTACTTATTACTCTTTTCTATTCATGTTACTTCTTGAGAGTTTTTCACATCAGCGTTTGCTGATGGCCTTTTATGAGACGTTGAGAGACAGGAATTTTCGAAAAGTCTCCAGGACTCCTCTCAGTATTCTGTGTGATCTCGATAACGCTGTAGTTTAGATGGTCTCCACTCGTCCTGTTAGTTCCAAGTCATTGTACCAATCATTTCGTGACTGTACCAAGGGCACCAATTACAATTGGTATCATTGTCACTTTCATGTTTCACAGTTTTTTTCTATTCCCTAGCAAGTTACAAATACTCAACCTTCTTTTCGCTTTCTTTCAACTTGATTGGTCCTTATGGTGTTGTTTTGAGCTGCTGTTAGAAGGGATCCAGTTTCTCTCTTAAAATTCCCCTTTCTTAGCCACATCCACGTTTTCTCGTGTTAGATATCACTCGTTAATCGCTTAAAAGTCTGTAGAGTTGGTTTTCTTTCAATTTTTGGTTTCTGGGTATTTCTGTTCTGTTGGTTCTCGTGTTTTCAGTATTGTTTCTTACGGTTTTAATCAGTCTACCTCCGCACATTTCTGTGTAGTCTTCGAGTCATTGTATCGATGTGTCAGCTTTGTCTTCAGTGCTGGCAAGCCATCTCCCTTCTTTTCTTGAGACATATAGTCTGTCAACATTATCTCTGGGATGTAATACCTCATGCATTGTCATTAGTTTACTTCTTCTCTGGTACATTTGTTTACTATTATTATCATTATTATTAGTATTATTATTATTGTTTTTCCAGTTTTTCACATCTCCGTGGGTCGATCGTTTCTCCCTGGAGTTTGATTAATAGCAAGTGTCCTTAGGTCTCCATGACTCCTCTCAGTATTCTGGCCGATCTCATTAATGCTGTAGTTTGGATAGTCTCCACTCGTCTTCATCATTCCAAATACCCCCAGTCCTTGTATCAATACTTTGATGACTGATCCAAGACCACCAATTACAATTGGTATCACCGTCACTTTTATGTTCCACTGTTTTTTTTTTTTCAATTCCCTAAAAAGTTCCAAGTAGTTATCCTTCTTTTCGCTTTCTTTCAATTTTACTGTCCAGGACAGCAAAGTCCACTATTAAGCAAGATTTTTATTATTATTATTATTATTATTTACTTACTACTTGATAGTTTCACTGAAGTTTGAGTGACAGCAAGTCTCCTCAAGTCTCCAGGATACTCTTCTCCAAATTTTGGCCGTTCTCAATAATGACATAGTTTGGATGGTCTCCACTCGTCCAATTATTATTATTAAAATTATTATAATTATTATTATTTAAGTTTTAGGTATGCTTTCATTTTCAGACTGTCTTTCACGGGCTCTTTAAAGAAGACCTCAGATGATGGAATGTAATTATCATATGTATTCTATGTCTTTTAATGTCTCATTAGGGTGATATTTTTCATTCACAAAGAGAGTACTCTCCAACTGAGATACGTAATTCCACAAAATACAATTCATTTCGCTTCATATGGACTGCAACTACTTGGTAATATTTTTGTGTCCATCTCTCCCTTTCTTGGTCGTATGTAGATATTCCGTGTTCTTTTTACGGTGTTAATTTTAAAATGACTAGCTCTTTTAATTATTAAGTCTTGGCCTGTGCATTTCCTTATCTGATTGTACACTTTGACGCTGACATACGAGGATCATTAAATAAGTTTCCAGACTTTTTTCGGATGGGTACTTTTATTGAGAGTACACACATGAAACTCTAGTCTCATTCGAAGTACTCTCCCCCGGCTGCAATGCACTTGTTATACTGTTCCAACAACTTCTAGAACGCCCTGTGGGAGTCCTCTTGTGTGAAAGTGTCAATGACCTTTGTTACAGCCACTTTCATCTCCTCAATTCTCCCATAACGAGAATCTCTGAGCTTAGGGAATAAGCAAAATTCATTAGGAGACAAGTCTAGACTATAGGTATGCTGAGGAACTGTATTGATGCCCATCTTGGTCAAATAGTCTGTGACAAGGATCGAGTTATGGACTGGTGCATTGTCCTGACCCGATTTGAAGAGTGCTGGCCTCTTCCGACGGAATCTCTTCCTGAACTCCCTTAGAACCTCAACATAGTAACCCTAACCCTAAACCTTTCCCTTCGGCCAGTCAACTCTGGTGTATTGACTTCCTTACTCCCCCCACACCTCTCATCATCCCTCACAGACCCCCTGTCTTCCTTGAATCTCTTATACCACTCAAAATCTGATGCTTGTTTCATGCAAGATGGTCGAAAAGCAGTCTGAGACATTCCAAACGTTTCTGTAGCATTTTTCCAAGTTTAAGTCAGAATTTTATTGAATATATTTCTTCTAAAGTGTCCTCACGTCCAAATTGCAGTTTTGAAATTCATCAGCTGTGACAATTAGGCTTTAGTAGAGTGTATTCCAATTCCTGCTGTAGCTGTTCATTTGAAGCTGAAATAATAAAAATTAATCAGTCATCTCATAAAATGTATAGCAATAGGATACTGAATTTTCAAGAATCTACGATAATCTTAAATGCCAGGACAAAAAGTCTGGAAACTTATTGAATGCACCTCATATAAATAAGAATGCATATCTTTTTTTAATCCTTTACCACCATAGCTGGTTTATAGGAATTTATTTTTGTAGCTGTTTCGATAGCAAAATCCCAGAGAATAATAGCTTCTTTGGCTTCAATTATAGGTTCTGAATCGTGTTTATATCATCTTTCAGCTTTCAGTATTACATTGTATTAGTATATTTTCCACTGAGTATAATGTCTTATTTTATAATTCCTTTTTAATAGTCTGTTGGCATTTCCATTGGGAAAACGGGCATTACACGATCAATCGATTTATTTTTGTGTTGGCACAATCTACATATTCAGTATGATCCGTTTTTTTTTAAATGTAGCTAACATTTAAAAAAAAACGGATCTAGACGATAGATTTTGGTCCTGTGCTGTCATTATTAACCCAATTCCCTCAGCCTTCAATTCGGCACTTTTTAGCAATCAATAAGGCTTTATTATATCAATATTGGCATATTGAAATATTTGGACAAATGGTCAATGTAGGGCTTTTTTTTCCAAGACTTTTTTCATTGATTTAGCGCTTGAGCTTTTGTTTATTTTTTAATGCTTTTTGCAGCCTCTGCCTTCCTATTTCATGTCAATTCCTTTCGTTGTGAGACCGAGTTGCTTAGAAAATTTATTACTTTTTTACAAAATGATTATCTTTTCATTTACTTATCGTTTGTGTTTATTAACTATTGCATTTAATCAGTTAAATTTGCTAGGTATTTCATTAATCCTATATTGGTAGTTTTGTAGGTCTATTCTTGTTGGATTAAATCTCTTTTACCATTTTTCTCTTGACGTAGATATGTTCTATATCTACTTCTGTGTGATGGTTTGTTTTATTGGGTTTTATGGCATATCAACCTATGTTGGTTATTTAATGCCAAATCCAACTTTATGTAAATAATCTGTTCTATTTAAAATAATTCAGTTTATCATGAGTACAGTTTAATTGTCAAAAACATTTCTATTTCAAACTATTCAAGCTGTTATATGTAACAATTCAGTTAAGTGTAAATACAGTTTTAATGTCGAAAAACAGTTCTATTTCAAATAATTCAGTTAATCATAATCACGCAGTTTAAATGTTAAGTACGGTTTAATTCTCAAAAACATTTCTATTTAAAGCTATTCAGTTTACTCAAAGAATTCAGTTTAGCATAAGTATTCCGTTATGCCGGATTTTCTGGTTGTGGTGATTCAATTCACAATATTATTTCTCTACTTAAAAAAGAAAAATATGTTTTATTTAATTAAAGCCATAAATGATTTTCTTATTTGGATCACAAATTCTCCATGATCATCTTCTTTTTAAGGACCTAATCTTTGCATTCATATAATTAATTCTGTAACCATTTTATTCAAAAGAGAAGATGTACTAACATTCTTTGAATATGACACTCATCCTCTTTTATAATTGATGTTATATGTTTTCGGAATTTTTTTGATGGATCCGTAAATTATTTCGTTTGTTCTTTCCTTTGTTTTCAGTCGAAGGAATCGTAATAGTTCTGAGAGCCAATCAGGTATTTTTCAGTTCCTTTAATGATTTATAAAATAAGGTTCGTCATTAGTTGATGTGTGGGGGAAAGCTAGTCAAGCCAAAAAATTATCATATCATCTATTCGAGACGACTTCAATTTATGTGTGAGTAAAATATCTATAATCATCCACATTGTAATATCTTAATACATGTGCGATTCTTTATTTTTTAAAGTTTATTTTTTATATTTTTAATCAAACTTACTTTTTTATATAATTTATCATAGCTCCATATTTTACTTCAAACTTATTTCGGTTCTTCAATCAAGGGGAATTCTCTTTTTCTATTTCTTGAGAGAAGTTTTATGGTCGTCTTGAAATATATTTTTTGTCTTATGAATCCTGTTTTGTCTTTGTATCTTCGAATACGCAGGGTATTAGCTGGGATTTTCCTTCATTTCTCATTGATTTTATCGCATATTTTCTTTTCTATTTTTTTTTTTTTTTGTTTACCTAGTTTTCATTCTGACTCCCCTATTCATGTCATCAAGTTTAAGTATTTCTCTTCTTTATATTACTTTGTGTCCTTTATTTCCGTTTGGATAGCTTAGAACTATTTTAGGTGTTATGGCCAGTGTTACATATTTTACTTCATTTAAAAGCTTAAGATTTGGTTTAAAGTTTTAATCTTTTTCAGCGTCTCTTACAAAATTGCTTATATATATATAAATCTTCCTACATTCACTAATTCATGGGAATTAAGTACGTATCTGTACATTTAGTCCTTTCTTGCTATATGCTGTAGGTTACTCGAAGTATATTTCTCTCATATAATTCATTTACTAAACAAAAGATTGTATTTAATACTTATCTGAAATCCTCTTGGTGCTTTTATTTTATATTGTCTTTTTGAAGATGTGGTTTGTTAAAGTTGGTATTATCTGATTCTGATAACTACCGAATTGAATATATCACTTTATTTCATTTGCTGATTTTTCGATTCTAACCTTTTTTTTCACTAAGAAACGCGGTCCCTTTTTATCCACGGAAATCTTGATGCAGAATATGCCATAAAGAATATTTTTCATACATAATTTTTAGTGTAAATATGAATATAAAAAGATTACAAACTTTCTGAAAACCAGTAAATGAATAGAATTTTACCAAACGATTTATAATATTAACAATAATTCTAAAAATTATTATGCTCATGAATCAAATCTAGATAATATCGTAGACCTAAGACTACAATAAAATTACACATCAAATATAAAAAATACATTAAAATGATTCTTTATGAATGTTAAATTACAATAGATAATTAAGATAATGTTTACCATAAGACTTTTATTGAAATTGAAAATGAATTACGATTGTTCTGGTCTTGTTAGGGGCCAGAAATAAAGACACAAGAAAGGAATTGACTTAAACAAATATATTAACAATGAACAGTAATACAAAATTTGCAAATGAGAGTGATACCAGTGAGTCTGTTTCGGTCTGACTGCCAGGGATATCTCCAGGAATGTTGGGTTCTGCCTAAGAGAGGTACCTGCTGCTATTTATATTAGGGAGAGTTCATACGTGCGTGGGTAAATTACCATGGCAGATAGATATTTGCCAAAGGATCCGCAAGACTAAGAATCATTTTATGGTTCTTAATTTCGCACAAGACAACATATCTTCACGAATTCAAGTTGATTTCAAAGGTATTGTGGTCTGGATGGACTCGATTCTTCCTCTGATCTCCAGTTTCCCAAGTTTCTTTTCAAGAATTTTAGTGTCTGTAACAAAGGAACCACCATGGTTTGGATAAACGTTACCTTCATGCTCTACATCTTTTTCAGCTCTCTATAAAATCCAAGAATTTGCTGTTTTTTTTTTTTCCTTTTTTTTATTTTTACTCTGTGGTCCACTGGAACAGAGTTTGTACCTTCTTGTTAAGTTATACTAAATTTGGAAACAAATTTAGAAAGCCTAGTTCCCTTCACCTTGTACTTTAGGGTGCAAACTAATTTTGCGGTAACATTTTAAATGAAAGATAGATTAATTGATTGATGTATAGTTGAATTGTTTTAATTATACATTATTACCAATTAGAACAGTCCCAATATTTAATAAGATGAAAGGCAGTTTTTATTAATTCATCTTCAGCCAAACTTGTATAAGTGAAAAACTTCTGCATAAACATTCATTATTTCATGTGTCAGATGTGTTTACTTTATCTGTTTAAATGTTAATTATCCTATTTACCCAACCTCTCCGCTCGGGCAGGATATGACACAAGGTCAATTTTTAAGCGGGGTTTTAACAGGTTTGAATTCAGAATTTTCCCTCTCCTAGACTAGTTGCCTCACCAAGGCTGAAGAACCCAGTCTGCCCTACTATTTACCCATAGCTGGAGGGAGAATAATTGGATTCATACCGTTCCCAAGGGTATTAGTGCTATGTGAAATGCAACCAGTCTCGTCCAGGATTTGAACTCGTGTCGCCGTGTTTATTTCCTACGACGATAACCATGACACCACGGGCACATCCTTAAAATATGCTAATATATCTCTTTGCAGGACTGCAGCCACTACGTCAAAGTCGGTGTCACGGTCGATTGAACCATCAGTTGCTTTGGTGTTTTCGTAGAGGATCATAAGTGGGGCTATAGTTTCTTTTGGGAGGCCATATATTGTTTAAAGATTTTTATGTTAATTAAGATAATTTTTGATAACTTCATTTTTAAAACCCTCTTTGAAAGTATTAATTCAATATGGCTTCACAAAAGCCTGCATTCTTTGGAAGAAAATCTTTCAGAATTCTTAGAGAACAAATTCGAGTGAATGGTAAAATAAATTTGAGTCCGTGTGGTTTCTATGTTATCGGAATTGAGGTAATAAAACTTCTAGATCTCCAGATATTTGCATCTCCCAAACAGAAATGACAGAATATATACTAGGATTTATTTGATACAAAAGGCTGTAGATAAATATCCAAAATTCAAAACCATTGTAGATGCAAGTCCTATTCAATAAACCATAACAATCCTTTCAAGATATCAGTTCATGCCTGGTTGTCCGTGATGTCACACTATTGAGAAATGTAGAAAATCGTACTAAGAGGTGATAGGGCCAATATTAACGTCGTACACTTTCGAAGTTTGATTAGGTATGATTGGATCTATTGATGGAGAAAATTTACAAAGTTTAGTATTTCAATGAAGAATTGGCTTCGAGATATGATCTTTAAGAACAAGGTGAGTATGCTCTGATTGTACATTTTCCCCTTATTCTTGACCAATTGGCTATCTTTGATATGGCTGAGGATTAAAAGTCAATCAGCTATCAAGAATCAGTTCATTTTGCTCTACAATGAGGATAAGGTGGTAATCAATAAATAGCTATATTGGTTATATTAAAATAAGCGCAACGAAAAGAAATGGACTGGTATTTCGATTACTGACCCAGCGTTAGAAACGAGAAACCATTCGTAAAAGATTAAATATGGTTACATAGTGTATATCAAAGGTGCAAAAAGCATAACGGTTATTATCGTAATAAATGAAATCGTGGACCTGAATTTTAATCCTGCTCAAGACTGTATGCATTTCCCATCTAACTAATGCTTTTGAGAGACATGTATATCTCTCTTCTCCGTACGAGCTATGAGTAAAAAGTAAAGCAGACCGTATCTTTAAAAGGGGTTTCACAACCAATCTAGATGAAAGAAAACCTAGAATTCAAACCTACTTTACTCTGCATAAATTATGCACTTTGAATGGTGTAATGGTCAGCAAACTTGACTAGCACACATACACGAGTGAGTTCGATTCTTATGGGTGTTCCATTGATACGCTCTTGAGTCACTTCTAAACAAAAAAGCTTATGAAATTACTAATCCACATGAATACTGGTAGGATGTCACATCCTCCTTGTCGTGACGGGTTTGGGTAAATACATTCATGAGGTGTAATTGATTGTACGTAATCGTATAAGTGCAGTGGATATAAGTAAGCTACGTCGATGCGAGTGCATTTTGTTTGCAAGTACATTTATTGCACGAGCACAGTTATTTAATCTATGCAATCAATGTAAGTCTCATTGGCATTTGATTCCATAAAAACAGTGGAAAAATGGAAAAGATACTATAAGATATGGCCTCCCAAAAGAAACTATAGCCCCACTTATGATCCTCTACGAAAACACCAAAGCAACTGATGGTTCAACCGACCGTGACACCGACTTTGACGTAGTCGCTGCAGTTCAGCAAAGAGATATATTAGCATATTTTCTATTCATAAACTGCCTTGCCTACGGCTTACAAACGTCAATAGATCTAACGAAAAAAATAATCTTAATCTAAAAAAGACAAGCATTAGACAACATCTCGTTGAAACTATCACAGATGATGACTATGCAGTGCTTTTTGCCGATAAACTTCAGTAAGTAGAATGTCTGCTGCATAGACTGGAACAGGTAGTAAGCGTGAACTCTGATAAAACGGAATACACGAATTTTAAACCAAATAGTCATTTCCACATTAAACAACTATCTAAAATTAGTTGAGTATTTCTCATACTTCGGAAGCAATATTTCATCTACTAAAATGCGTAGGAAATAATCGACAGCTATCGACAAATTATCTATCGTCTAGAAATCTGATCTATCTGATATGATAAAATGATCATTCTACCCAGCTACGAGCTGTTTTGAACAAATCCTAGAAACAACACGCCACAAAACAACTTCTGTGAGACCATGTGCCTCCTATCGAACAAACCACTAAATTAAGACGAACAATACATACAGGAAACTTATGGAAATAGCTATTGGGCAAAATTCTTCAGTCGGCTCCTATACACATGGACACACAGATTTTGGCCGACCAGCTCTCTGTGGCGAGAGAGAGTCAAGGGTATTCTGCTCTCAGTACAACATAATGATGGATTGGTTTGGTTTGTTGGGTTTTATGGCACGTCAACCTTTGTAGGTTATTTAATACGAAATCCATTTTTATGAAAATAATCAGTTCTATTTCAAACAATTCCTTTTAGCATGAGTACACAGTTTAATTGTCAAAAACATTTCTATTTCAAACTATTCAAGCAGTTATATATAACAATTCAGTTTAGTATAAGTACAGTTTTATTGTCAAAAATAGTTCAATTTAAAACAATTCAGTTTAGGAAAATGACGCAGTTTAAATGTAAGTACAGTTTGATTATAAAAAAAACATTTCTATTTCCAACTAATCAGTTTAGTAAAGCAATTCTACTTCAGCTAATTCAGTTTAGTAAAAGTACAGATTTTGTTTACACGCAATTACATGTCAGAACAGTTCTATGTTAAACAATTCAGTTTAGTGTAAATACAGTTTCAATGTCAAAAAACAGTTCTATTTAAAATAATTCAGTTTAGCAAAAGCGCGCAGTTCAAATGTAAGCACGGTTTAATTGTCAAAAACATTTCTATTTCAAGATATTCAGTTTAGCATAAGTACGCCGTTATCTCTATTTAACCCACAGATAGGGCCCTATTAGGTGCTACCCCGCCGGGCCAGAGTGGACGTGGGAGCAATGCCAATGAAGGGTCGCTCTGTATTCCCCAATGCTCCAGCATTACAGGGACCTCACCATCAGACTGTTTACTGTCCTATACAGGACACTCGTTTGGGGGGGGGTCTTACCCCTCTGCAGAAGTGCAGTCAGTGTATTCTACAGCCCCAGGCGACTGGGCAAACGACATAATGAGGACGGTGGTCAGCATTACAAAAAACATTCTATATAAGAGTCGTGAGTGATCTTATTTTATATATATTCAAATCATTATTTTATGGCCGGAATACTATGAAAATTACTGTAGACTATTCTGTGTAAAGTGCTATAATAACTTTGTTGGATTTGCGAGAGTTTTTTTTACCTTTTTTAACATTTTGAATTTTATCAGGCGGTGAGTAATAACTAAGATTACACACACACACACACACAAACACACACACACACACACACACACACACACACACACACACATATTTACCAACCCCTCCACTCCGGCAGGATATGACACAAGGACAATTTTTTTAAGCGGAGTTTAACAGGTTTGAATTCAAAGTTTTTCTTCTCTTAGACTATTTGCCTCACCAAGGCTAAAGACCCCAGTCTGCCCTACTACTTAACCATAGCTGGAGGGAGAATAATTGGATTCATAAATTTCCAATGCGAAATGCAATCTGTTTTGTCCAGGATTTGAACTCGTGTTCCCGTGTGCATTTTCTACGACGATAACCCTTACACTACGGGCATCTCCTAAACACCACGTAGATATATACAATGTTTACGATAATAATCAATTTAATCCTTCTAGGCTAATATTCCCCTAAAATTGATTAAGGTATTTATTTGACTGTTTTTTTATATCATTTTGAGTATATATTTACGTATATATTTTAAAAAAGGAAGGTCCACGAAGAGATTCGTATTTTTTGGATTTATTCATTTTGTTCTTACATACGTGTTAGATATATGTATGTTTCCAGCTTATTGCTTTCATCAGAGAAGATGTGTGGCACAAGGCCTTTTTAATGGAGTACTCAGTGAGACTTAAACTCACTCTTGTTTCCAGTATAAATGACCCTTATTGGTCAAACTGGTTTATATAGCGGTCGTTGTTCCTATTTCCTTGAGAGTGTTTACTTTGGTCTGGTTTACCCCTCTTTGATATTTGTTATATTTATAGTTAAGTGTGCACTTGGGTGTGTGTGTGTGAGGGGGTTGTTGGCGTTTTTTTGGGTTTCTCTTACAGCTTTATTCCTTATTCTTTCTTTGGACCTACAACAACCCTCTTTAAATATATATATATATATATATATATATATATATATATATATATATATATATATACTATTCATCTAGAAATAGATAGATAGAGTGAGAGAGAGAGAGAGAGAGAGAGAGAGAGAGAGAGAGCGTGAAACATTAACTGAGAGACCGATGGTCAGAGGAGGAGCAAGTAAGAAATAGATTGAGAGAGATAGAAAAGAGAGATTTTCAAGGAATAGAAAGCAATCTGTATCTATCTATCTATCTATCTCTCTCTCTATATATACATATATATATATATATATATATATATATATATATATATATATATATATATATATATAAAGTGAGAGTCATATATGATCAAATGGATTGCCTGTTTGTCTCACAATACATTAAGAATAATATTAATGCTAAAAAGAACTAAGATATATTAACTTGTTGCAAAACCTGTTGAGATAGAAATATCAATAACTTATAAAACAATTATATTGAAACGATGTCGTACATGACAACGAGGTTTAGATAAATAATATTAAAATCCTTTTTGTCATAAGGTCTCAAACGATTTGCACTTCACTGCAAATTTACGAAGTCAATATGGCAGCATATTTAAGTGTTATGGAAACATGAATATTAATAACACGCACGCTGTTTTAGTTAACTATGCCCCAGGTTTGGAGTAGAGATAGTTGATTTAAATAATAATGACCACATTTACATATAAATGACTTCATTATGTTGTAACAGAATCTACATAATTTGATTAAGGTTTAGTTTTAAGTCCTTGAAGGTTTCTGTGATCGAATATAACGGTCAAAACGTTGAAATCTTTCCTTGATGACCTTCATCAAGAAGTTTTATAACGACGACTTCTCGGTAATTTTTTATCTGTTTCAGAAGTAAAATTCTCTTTGCTGATGGATAAATTTAAGTTTATTTTTTCATGATGAGGTATTTAACACGAATTTTTTCGACGAATTATGCAGTCAGATTTTTAAATCCATTCTTTAAGCTTGGTGAAGATACACTAATCGCAGTACATTTTCTTCAGGGTCATGCATTTACCACCCCGGTATCTAGGAATATCTGAATTCATTCTCCATTGAAAAGTGAGATTTCGCGCAACAGTTAAGTGTTAATTTCTTTAGGCACTTTTAAGCGTCTACTAGACCTCCTAACAAAAGATCTTTTGGTACACTTAGCACAGCTGCTTTGGTAAAAAAAAAAATGGTTTTAAAAATTCCAGTATTATATGATTTTTTTTTTTTTGGTAGTTTGCCTCATTGTTAACTGAAAGATACATGTTTTGGAAAAAGAAAAACTCCAACGAGTTGAATGTACGAAAATTTTCGAACGTATTTACAACAAGAGAAGAGAGAAATACGAAAATTTACAAAATGTGAAAAAAAAAAACAACTTTTATGTAAATATTTACCCAACCCATCCACACAAGCAGGAAGGAACACAAGTTCAATTTTTTTGAGGGAGGGCTTAACATGTTTGAATTCAAAGTTTTCCTTCCCTTAGACTGGTCGCCCTTCAAAGGCTAAAGAGCCCACTGTATCCTTCTAGTTACCCATAGCTGGAAAGGAAGAAAAGTTGGATGCATGCATTTCCAAAGGGTCCCAGAATTATGGGAAATCAAACAAGTTTGAAAAGCTCAGTCTGTCCTACTATTTACTCATACTCAGAGGGAGAATAATTAGAACCATTCCTTTCCTTACGGTATTAGTTCAAAGTGAAAGCAAACAGTGTCGGCAAGAATTTTAAGTCGCATACATTTCCTTTTGTTGTATAGCGGCATAATGAAGAGGAAGTAACACTTTTGTTTATAGAAATATGCTCTCTCTTCTTTGATACTTGAAAGGTCAGAATTAGCCGTAAGAGAGAGAGAGAGAGAGAGAGAGAGAGAGAGAGAGAGAGAGAGAGAGAGAGAGAGTGTGTGTGTGTGTGTGACAGAAACGAAGGACTCGGACACAGAAACACGGATGATTGCTATTTGACTCTTTTCTAAATCCTCGTTTCTATATTCAGGGCTTTAAATCTTTGCTTCTGTGATGGGATCCTCAACCGGGGGCTGCCTCTCCTCCTCCACCTCTTGCACTCACTGACTGACCTCCAAACCTATTGACTACCTGAATCTTTTCTAACTGTTCGATTTGGACTGACTGACCCTTCTTACTGCCCGACTGAATATTATGAGTATGAGTACCTGAACATGTATAATTTCATGACGCCTACGCGTTCCTTCCGGTTCTCTCTCGTGACCTGCTTCTGCTGTTCTCTTGTTTACACAGCTAGGACATTCTGTTCAGCTATCCCTGATGACGTCTCTGTCAAATTCATTATTTAACATTAGGACTGTAATCATTTTAACACGAACTCCTCCATCAATGTCAGTAAGTAAATACATACTGTCATATATATATAATATAGGAGGTGTCCGTGGTTTAATGGTTATTGTCGTAGGAAATGGACACGGCAACACGAGTTCCAATCCTGCACGAGACTGATTGCATTTCATATAGCACTAATACCCTGTGGAAAGGTATGAATCCAATTATTCTCCCTACAGCTATGAGTAAATAGTAGGGCAGACTAGGTTCTTCAGCCTTGGTGCGGCAACTAGCCTAGGAGAAGGAAAACTCTGAATTCAAACCTGTTAAACTCCGCTTAAAAATTAGCCTAGTGTTATATCCTTCCCGAGCTGAGGGGTTGGGTAAATATGCATATATATATATAATATTTTTACCTTTAGTAAATTTACATTCACTGTACCTTCCACCATACGCAGGGTGCAATACAGAATCAATTTTTAAGGCAAGTAAAGCTGATATAAATTCAGAACCCTTTGGTAGGAACTCCTTCTGAAAGAATATGAAAAATAATTTGAGTTTAATTTTTAAATGCAATTTGTTCTGCTTTAATAATATTTGGTGAAATCAGATGTAATCTTTAAAATGTTTCCATAAATTGGCACAAGTACTTCAACCAGTTTTGTATGAATAAATAAAATTCTTTTTATACCCTCTTCTCTCGCTTCAGGTTCATCAAATTTCACTATTGAAAATAAAACATTCTCCAGAAGTAATGCCTAGGCATTATACTGGAGGTTTTTTAATGTAATCCTTTGAACCTCAATTGGTTTCTTTCGTATCCTGTCAATCATATTGTAAATATAAATTTGCTGTTGGTGGAACTTGTTACTTTTTTTTATATCAAACCAACAAATAGCATAAACATTTACAATAAAATTTATCAAACTATATAGTTTGGTCGAAAGATTCTGTGGATATGCCCCACGAGTCCATTGGCACATGAGCCTGATGGCCAAAGTTAACCACCTTGCCTGGTTTAATGGACCAATTTTCCACGATGCAAATCTTGGATCCACTTTACCTCTAGAAATACCAATAGAGTAGTCTTTGGTCACTACTAAGGCTATCCATATCTTTCATTCCAAAATGAAACTCCAGGGGATTCTCAACAGCTGAAAAAGATTTTGGGGGTAAATTATGGCAATCATTTGAACATAATTTACCCAATTGACCATTGAATGTAGTGTGGCTTTTTGTGGTGCCATCTAAATGTTTGAATAGAGCTCTAAATGGAAGTTCATTTTGATGTAAGGAGCAACCAATTGTGTGAAGATTTCTTTTTATTTTTTTTTCTAAAAGTGTAACAAGTCCACCTTCACAGCCTGTATTTGCATTCGTGTTGTCAACAAGGACAGCCTTAATAGTGTACCAGTTGCACCATTATCAGGAAGAACCCTGTGAGTCAAATATATACTCTCATTTGGTGTTTCCTTTGTGATTGTCAAGTGGCATTAGGTCCTTTGGCTTTTTTCAGAGCTTTACTTCCATTTTCCTCCACTGATTCCCTGTTGTGTGTCTTTTTCCTCCCATCAACTCCTATACAAAGAAGATTCTCCAAATTTTCATTTTGCTTTTCATAGGCATTTGTTTTCACTTTAGCCTTTGCTCTATTTTACATTTATCCATATAGATATTCTTTATATCTATATTAGGGATAAAAAGGCCAATAGCCCTCAAATCCAAGAGCAAGGCATGGGCAAGGCTGGCTCCAAGATTAGAAAATATATCACCCCTAACTAACTCAAGAGTATACCTAGGAATTTTTGTGAGGTTATAAAGCACTTGGAGAGGACTACCTAGCTGTTTATAATCCTCTGTTTCATCACTTGGAGAAGATTAGTAAGAATGAGAAGAATCACCCTGAACATATAATGTTGAAGCTATTGGTGGGGATATCTTCATACTTTTTTGTTGGCTTTTTTGTCAGAGGACAAGTGCAGATGATGTGCTTAGTCAGGCATTTTTTTGGTGCATTTGACATTAATATTGTCACAACTTAAAATTGGCAGGTTGCACGAACATGATGATGTATCAAAAATCCATTTTCCTCCACTGATTCCTTGTAGTGTAGTGTGAAAATAATTTTCTTTGGGCAGCAGGTAGATGTTTCCTACTTATTTGCTTTGCCTTCTGAAAGCATAGAATTTTCTGCTTGTTGACAACACTAATTTCTTTTAACAAAGGCAAACGAGGGTTGACAGCCTTCCAAATATCTATCACGTCCTTTGCTATTGATTTAGAAATACCTAAACAAGAAAAGTGGGGATAAGTGTTGATTAAAAAATAGCTGTATTGAGTTATTTGTCGACAAGATCCTGTCTCAGTTTTATCCAATGGTGATGGTAAACCTGAAAATTTAATTGCACCTTTATTTCGAGTGGAAACTCCAGTGTTTTTTTCCTCCAATTTTTAATCAAAATATCTGTAAAAAGAATATATATATATATATATATATTGTCTGAAAATACACGAAGATGTTTTTAAAAAATTGTAAATAAATTTCGAAATTCATTAAAAAAAAGTAATAATGTGTATTTACCACACAACAGTTTTGTACTGTTTAGTTCCAAAATTAACTCGCAAACCGACTTTTCACTTAAAAAAACACTAAATCTAAAAATATAAATAAATTACAATAATTATAAAATGTTTAAATATTTTAATAGTATATCTACTTTGCGAAATATATATATTTGCTTTAATTATAAGGGTAAAAAACATAAACAAACCGAATTACGACGGAAAGATATTTACTACCGGTGAAAGGCGAAAAAATATCCGATAAATAAAATGAGGTTTAGTAAGTCGTTATTTGTATTTTAAACTATATATTTTAATGTATTTTACTTTTGTTTTTGGACATTTAATTAAACATAATATGAAAATGGATAATAAACTTAAAAATATCAATTATTTAATAAATTTTATAATCTAATTATCCTTTAGTCTCAGTTTTAATTTTATGGATACAGGTTTCTAGCGTCACCGATATCACGACTAAAATCACAAAATATTATGTCTTTAAATGCGATTTCGCCAAAAAATACAATATTTTGGAAAAAAATATTTCGTGGGGGAATTTCTGATGTTATTTTGCAACTTTCACCGAGTCATTCTTTTTACAGTTCCAAAATTGACCTACCCTAATATATATATATATATATATATATATATATATATATATATATATATATATATATATATATCAGGGACGAACTCATAAGAGATGTACTCTTATGGACCCCGACACATGGCCGTGCAAAAGCAGGACGACCAGCACGAACATGCATTCAGCAGATATGTTAGGATACGGGATGTTGTCCTGAAGACCTGCCTAGGGCGATGAACGATAGGGAGGAGTGGCGAGAGAGGGTCAGTGATATCTGTGCTACCAGTGCGACATGATGATGATGATATATATATATATATATATATATATATATATATATATATATATATATATATATATATCATCATGTCGTGCTGCTAGCACGGATATCCCTGACCATCTCTCGTCACTTTTCCCTCTGTGTTTTGAGTGTGGGTCATGGTTATCTTTCGGTGGTTGTTTTTATTCTCATCTATAGAAGCCACTCTTATAGATGAGCAACAGTAGTTCCCCGATCGAACTGTCGATGCTGAGTGTTGAGTCGCATGTCTCATACGTCCAGGAGCAGGTTAGGCATTGCGTTTGGTCCAAATATATATATATATATATATACATTATTATTATTATTATTATTATTATTATTTGTATATATATATATATATATATATATATATATATATATATATATATTCGCTCACTCAAGCAGAAAAATAACAGCCGGCAATATGGGAGTTCCTATTCAAGAGTTTCATTGAAGCGTAACTTATTTAGAAAAACATTACTTCCATTGAATGATGGATGCAAACACTTCTTACAGTTAATTTCGCAGCGTGTGACGAATACTTAAATGATGTGTCCTTACATGTTATGTTTATTAAATAATCCTTATTTGGGCGAGTATTAACTTGATTTCGCAAAACATTGATATTAATCTAATTAGTTGTTTTTGTAAATAGGATTTAGGAATAGGAAAATACACTTGATAAGATAATTCAAATAACAGCTTTCTTAAATAAAAAGCAACACTAAAACATCAATTGTTTATTATTTCACGTGGGGAATATTGCAATATATATCTCACTAATAGGACATCGTCTAACAATTGTGATTTACTGGTGTTTTGCAAGTATTTAATATGCCATAAGTATAAGTAAATATCAATAAAATTTCATATTTTATTTCTTTTTTTGCGATGGCAGAAATTTTAATCGAACCTAAATAAAAAAAAAAAAAGGTCTATTGAATTCTCATATTGATATTCAGAATTAAGAACAGCATTCCCCTTTGAAATATTATAAATTAACTCAACGCATACTTCTAGCCGGATTAATTATTTTCCTGTTAATGCCTTTCTAAAGTATGCAGTTCTTGTTCTGCCCCCCCCCCCCCAAAAAAAAGACTTTCAACCATGAAATATATATTCAATTCCACGTTTTCCTGTTAGAGTTCAAAACTTTTGGCTCATGGTTTTACAAGATTTCCAAAATGTTAACCAAATCACGCGAGGTTTTCAATTGATTCTTTGGTTGATTTTAATGGCAATTAAATTTGTCTGAGTTTATTTTATACCAAGATGTTAGGGAATCGTATTCTTCAAATGATTATAATTACGTATTCGCTTTGTTGTTAAAAAAAACCAACAAAGCAAAAATGTAAATAGGAAGATACAAAAGATACGAATTTTTGCACAAGTTCTAATCGAATACAAATATTTTTTATTACTTATTTCAATTAAACCTATTTATGGGATCTTCATATATGTATAACACTCCAGTTAAAGTGTAACTGAAAGTAATTGCAATGAACTAGTAACTAGCTATCCTTAAGAAGTGCCCATGGTGTAGTGGTTATCGTCGTAGGAGATGTACACGGCGCCACGAGTTCAAATCCTGCACGAGACTGATTGCATTTCACATAGCACTAATACCCTTGGGAAAGGTATGAATCTAATTATTCTCCCTCCAGCTATGGGTATATAGTAGGGCAGATTGGGTTCTTCAGCCTTGGTGAGGCAACTAGTCTAGGAGAAGGAAAAATCAGAGTTCAAACCTATTAAACCCCGCTTAAAAATTGACCCTGTGTCATATCCTGCCCGAGAAGACGGGTTGGTAAATATGATAACTCGCTATCCTCGGATATCAAGAACTGTAACTTTACCATTAATTGAAGTCTCCTCCCTCTCTTGGGTAGTCTTATTCCACAGGAGATGATTCAGTCGGTGTATTTGATACCCTGCCGAGAGAGAGTGATGAAGATTTTAAGGTGAATAGGGGTTTTGTTTCTAACTGTGTATAAAACCATTTTTACATTTATTTTACTTTGAAAACGTGATCAAAATTTGGAAAGTAACAATTCAGCAATCTTATCTGCAAGGCAAATTGTTGTGGTGGAATCACCTACTAATGGACTCGACCAGTGGCGACTCTAGCCTATTTTTGCTACTCGTAACCCCCCCCCCGCCCTATGTCAACTTCAGTTCCCAACCCGTGGTCCGTGGACCCAAAGTAAGTCATCATAGTTGCTATTGCGTGATTCTCCATTGTATAGCATAGATTGACTAACGTACCTTGCATGGTGTTTTTTTTGTAAACAATATACTATATAATTTGTAGTCTTGTTAATACTGTAGATAAGATAATTTTTTTTCCTTTCAAAAGTATCGAAGAAAAGAGAAGATGTTCATTACTATGACGAGAAAAATATGTTTATTAGAATAAAGAAACTGATGACAATATACACAGACACAGCTAGTAGTTTCAATTTCCCTGAAAATAAAGATTATTTGTTGAAAATGTATTCAAATAAACAAATTTTAGTTATAGAATGTAATATATGCAACATTCATTAAAGAAATATACATCTGTTAGTGAAAAAACTAATTAAAACACGCCGTTTAACCAACATTTACCATAGCGATGATGATGATGTCGGCGACGGCTCTAATCTGCTATCCCCCCTCTCTCTCTCCCTCTCTCGGCCCCTCTCCCTCCTCCCAATACATCTATCAGCAGTCAGAATGTGCTAAGATTTTTGAGCACGGTGTTAGGGTTGCTCTTGCTATTGGCTACAGCCAGAAGCGTATTTCTCTAACATTACTGTTATTATAAGGGTCTAGTGCCTGGCACGGGTTGTGCGTTCAACATTATAGCCGATTTTATGGGATGTTCAATAAATCTGACGGTGGCCAGACAAAGACCATCCGTTCAAAACAGCATCGTTGTATTATTCCCAGATACATTTATGAACTTTTGGCAACTTAGTTATCGAAACTTGAATTGATACGTAATTTAATTGAGATCAGACTAAGTATGTTTGCTTGAAATTAATGGATGATTTTTAATCCATTTTGAATAATATTGACCGAGTTATTGGTCGTGCCGGGCACGAGTAGCACTAGTCCCGTCTCCACCCCTGGACTCAACCACTCTCCATGAATACCAGAAGACGTAGCAAATACGAAGTACCGTCAATTCCGGAGGCTACCCTCGCCCCTGCGAAGTTATGCGAACCAGCTTACTGTCCTATGTTCTTGTAATCAACCTTTGTTCTTGTAAATATATATCTATATTATACCCGTTGTCATCTGTTCTCTTTTGGACCCTTTCCCAGGGCCATAACACAAATGTACTGTGAATAAAATGAGTTTCAGGAAACAATACGTTAACTGGTAAAAAATCAGTATAAAAGTCATCCCCGATTTTACCAAATGGAAAATGTTTCCTACCCTCACGTAAACATTAAAAAACATAAGAGAATCATATTAATATCGTGAAGAAAGCTTGTATTTATATAAAATCAGTAAAAACTTTGTAAGATTATAGTAGTTGTGTGCAAGAACGCATTGTATTTCCTCGTGTGACCCTGAAGTGAACAGTAATTACCATAAGATAATCATTGCAAGTTGGGACAGTAACCGATGAAAATAGTTATAGCTAGCCTGGTTGCTGAAGTAGGCTTTGCTTTTATTTAATTGGGTTGAACTTGCTTGAAGCCGTTGATTTTTGTGAAAGATACCTGGCTATAAAATATCACAAGTGTAGGTAAAGGAGATACGGTGGAGAAAACAAAATACAAGGTATTCAGTAAAATATACATGGTGAAGAGTAAGATCAATTATCTTATAATCAGTTAGGTAAATATTACTAGATCAGTTAGGTAAATATTACTGTTTCATTCAGTAAATAATGAGAGTGAAATGCTTTTTAATATTCTATTATTTAGAGATGTGAAGCTTCTCTGGTGAATTTGAAAGCTAGTTCATCTGTGGTTCCTATTTGTCTAATAGACGCCGACTAACCATAACCTTTTATTTGAAGAATGGCGACAAATGGGCAATACTTATAGCGTACTACTGTTTATATGCAAACGTGCCGAAGTAGTTGTAAACACCGAGTTCCATTGATATGCTCACAGATTTTTGTTATTTTTTGAAGAAATGTGAGATTATTGGATTTTTTAAAAATTCACTAAGGTAACAGTTTTTGAATGTTGGCAAATTAGTGTAAATCTTCACTGTTTACTCATAGATTTATTTATTAAAATCTCGTTGTGTACTTATTCTTATTAGTTTACATGCGTAAAATGCCCTAATATAAACGGTCATTAAATCAACAAATAATTATTTTAATCATTAACCAGCAAACATGAACACGTAAGGCGGAACATTTTAATATGAAACTAGCAGATATCTGTCGAAGCGAAGAAAGAGGCCAATGCAAGTGTCACAATTTGTTTCTAAATGATGCTTATTCTTCACAGTGATTTGTCAATTTCAAATTACAACTAATTTTTGCAAGAGAAGCGAAACCAGTAGAAAATGCAAAAGATTTTTCCAATTATATTTTTTATAAGTAAATGAAGTTAATATTTTTCTGTAAAAAATGGCACGGATTTTTGCCGATAATCATCATAATGTAACTGACCCGATGACATTTAGCGATTCAAATATCATTTCTTGTTTTTCTTTCTAATTATCTGAGTTCATCTTTCATCATTAATTTTTTTTTATCTCAAACTTAAAAAATAAATAATAAACCGAACATTTTAATGATCAATTAAATGTTTATGATTGTCTTAATAAGAAAAAAATAATAATTTCTTCTTTTGATTTTTGGCATTTTAAATCTCTCTGATTAATTACGCTGGTAGTCACATATTTTCCATTGTTTATTCTTTAAGGCACCCTCACCTCCCTAAGAGGAAAAATGTTTTAAGTTACAACATTTTATCGTATTCATTAATAACACATGAAAAATTTAATAAAATCTTCTTCAGTTGGATCTGTTAGGTCTCAGAAACTTTCAACTTGTCATCGTTGTATTTTATTCATATTTTGGGAAGAATTGGCAGATCTCTCTTGAGTTACTTCGTTTTCTTTTAAATTGTTAATGCAACTAAATTTGTGTATATTATTAATCTTGAATTTGAGGAAAACATTTTTTCTATCTTGTTTCTATCATTTTCTGTTGAAAATGTATGTTGTTTTGAAGTTAGAGGTTTTATTGAAAAGTTAGTCGGAGTGCAAATGTATTATTGAAATCGGGGTAGAAACTTTAAAATGGCTTTTTTTTGCTCAAGTATACGCTAATTTAAGACAAGATACTGATTTAGTTTCAAGAAATGTTCAGACATTTGGACTGAAAAGTTTAGTAACATTTTATGGCTGTTTCAGTTAAACGTTACATTTTATAACTAGATCGTAAAATACGACTAAAAAATACCGATATGGTCGGGATTAACAAGCCCCAAAATAATTTTTGCATATCTGGAAATATCATAAAAGCGCTGAAGTAGAACATATAATTCGCGCGCACACACACACACACGCACACACACACACACACACACACATATATATATATATATATATATATATATATATATATATATATACTAAAACAAAAACTGACGTGTTATCTCTTTAAGAAATGTTATTCGACTCTTCCGTGGACATTTCGAAAATATGCATAAAGGAAATCTTCCTTTGACTGCTAAGATTTTGTCGCCATAGTTTTATTTCCAGTAAAATATTAAATAGATGACATGTAAAATTCCATTATTAGAAGTTACCGTCAAAGTCAAACTGTGTTCTCATTTCATTTAATTTGATTCTGCCAGTTGCTATCAATATTCCTCCAAAGTCTGAATTTAGAATTATTTCTAAATCCCTGTTTTGCGTTTACGTGCGATCCAAAAGTCTAAAAAATATCTTATTATTTCCAACAGAGAGCTATTTAGATTTTATAAAATGATTTCTGATGATATTTCGGCCCATAAATTATACGATTTATCATATTTTATGACAAATTTGCCCTGTTCAACCAAATATTCAATGAATCAACCAATCTAATTTACTGTGTTGAGATAAACAGTTAATGGTATTCCTGTTGCGTATTAATGAGTATCCTATATTTTATCCGAGCAAGACTTAAAATAATTCAATGATGTGTAA
The DNA here is from genome assembly GCA_963585895.1 of Sepioteuthis lessoniana. Classification (NCBI taxonomy): domain Eukaryota; kingdom Metazoa; phylum Mollusca; class Cephalopoda; order Myopsida; family Loliginidae; genus Sepioteuthis; species Sepioteuthis lessoniana. The sequence goes on along the minus strand of OY757904.1, from coordinate 13,546,995 downwards.
TTTAGCTCTGCTAACGGTAATTTGCTTCAAAAAATCAATCACCCTAGATGTCTATTTTTTAAGTATATTTTCAAAAGTCTTAGTTCATTTCCTCCAGAAACACATCCTGGATTAATGACTATTAGACTGGGATTTGTAGAGTAAATAACCCATATATATATATATATATATATATATATATATATATATATATATATATATATATATATATTCTAGTATATATCTAGGATATTGACGAAAATAAAGACTACGTAGCTCATGATATCTTCATAGAATATGTTTCTTAATTCACACATCAACTTTTTGACTCTTTAAATTGGTAGATATAATTGTAAACGACTTTTCCTTATTTATAGAGATTTGCTTTTTTCTCCAATTCTTTTGATTCTACATTTAATAATTTGTTTCAAGCATTTTTATATTACCTCAGTTTAAGTGCAAGGGATGTCACAACAGTGCTAGTATTTATTAATCAAATATCATTATTATATACAATTATATTATGTATACATAACCTGAACTACGATGATACTTGCCCATCTTGTCGTCATTGAAAGAGAAGTATTTACACCATTGATAATCGAACGCATTCATTCCTACCGTCGACATGAAATGCACTTTGTATACTGCTTATCATCGAGGTAAATGGAGTCGGAGACTCGTGTTCACAAGATGGACGAGACTACTTGCCTGTTCCTACGCACTATTGCCCTCGGGAAATTCTTGGATCCATGTGTTATCCTCCTCAGCCATGAGAAAACAGTTGGGTCGACTAGGTTCTTAAGGCTTGGTTCGGACACCAATCGAAGAGAAGGAACACTCTGAATTCAAGCTAGCTTTATTTCGTTAAAAATTAAACTTTATCGCATCGTGTTTGTGGAGGAAAATACGTACATCAGTGCATCTCTTCAACATGCTTGTTTAATATTTATGATGGCAGATATTGAAGATATATTAGCAGGCACACAATTTTGAAAGTGCTCTGGCTGTTAGAATAAGTATTGCATACCAACCCTTTGCCATAGAGTTCAACCTGCTAGACAACTTGCACAGTTAAACACATTCTTATAAAATGCAGAACTTTCGCTGTTATCAGAAAGCGATTTTTCAAAGTAAATAACTTAACCGATCTGTCCGAGAACGTCAAAATAGATGACATTCTGTCCTTCTTGAGAGAGACAGAGTTGTACCCAAAAATATGTCAACTTAAAACAGGTTAATCTTGTGCAAACAAATGGAATCCTGCTAATAGAAAATTTTACCTACCTTAATATTCGTTTTGAAATCTTTGGTTGAATATGTATGTATATATAGACAGAATTTGGCGTTAAATGACCTACAAAGTTTGACATACCTTAAAACCCAACCAACAAACCAACCAAGTCCTCGCCGGGAGCAGGATACAATGCGAAGTCTATTTTCAAGTGGTGTATAACAGGTTTGAATGCTAATTTTTTCTTCTTCTTGAGTGGTTGGCACACGAAGGTCTTATAGTGCAGTCTGCTGTACTGTTTATCCATAACTTGAGGGAAATTGCTGGATTCATAGCTTTTTCAAGGGTATTAGCACTATGTGCAATATAAACAGCCTCGTCCAGGATTGACATGAATCAGCATGTCTATTTACTGAAACCTTTTTATATTTGTTTATATTTACCTTATTTTTTGAACATTTCTCGTAAGAGTAGATAAAAATATTAAGCACACAGTTAGTTTTGCTAAACATTCAAGAGGTGTTTTTTGGGAGCTTTGACATTGGCGTTTTAAAATTTAGTGTATACCTGGTCTTAAACTGGGATCCAAAAGGAATGGTTTACATCATTGTTTTACACCACGATTAGCTTTGTCAATTTCAGAGAACAGTAATAGAATACTGGAGATTGAACTCACTGTAAGATATCAATAGTCCTCAATGACAAGCACTGAACATCTTATAAATAAAAGAATTAAAAATCTACTGTGGAGATAGTCTTATTTACTAAGTTTCGCTTAGTTTATTACATGGCCAGAAATACAGGATATCCATTAAAAATCAATCATATGATAAATTTATGATCATTAAACCACACGAAACATCTTTAATATGGAGTCATAATCATGATGTACGTTACGCAGTTGCTTTTAGAATATGAAACATTATAAATAAAAAATGATATCATTAAAAAGTTTTAATAAATTTATATAATATAACTGTTCTAAACTGTTCTAAGCGACTGCTATATATAATTGCGACATCCACAGTTCTTGATCCATATATGATAAAATTATATACTTATTGTAGCATCACGGCAATTACATAAAAAGCTTAAAGAATGCGTGTTCTACTTACAAAATGAAGACACAAGAATCATTTAAAGATTCGCTTAGTCTTGTACAAGTTAATGATCGTTTTGGACCCTGTCGAAATCGAACTTATAATACAGATACAGCAAACAAACTTCTTCTTGCGCTAAGAGCCCCTATTTACTAAGATCAGTATTTATTTTAGAAAGGCTGCACATCATTACAATTGTTAATTAATGTTTACGATCAGATTTTTGATTATCAGTAGGCCAAGCGTTTCACCCAATTTGAAAACCCGTTGTCCTAGCCAAATGATTTAGTCAAAATGCTTGCCAAACATATTCAATAAACGGTAAATTTCTATTACATACTGAGGTAAGGAGGCAGTTAAGTGTTTTCCAATGATGATCGAATAGACTGCACTAAGAAACTGTACGGCAAGGTGGATTAATTGATTAATTTTAACGGCATGTCAAAGCATGAAGAGTTGTTTTTGCCGAAAAGCTTAAAGAATTGCATTCATTTTGTATTTTTGCTTGCACATTTTTTGTTGTCGTTTCTAAAGAGATTTTTTTTTGCACAGTTATATGATACCAATTAATCATAATTAATCCAAATAATTTGCTCAAAAGTTTATAGTTTCAAATATTCCTCTGTTAAAAAGAATAACTATTTTTTCATGAAAATTTTTCCATTTAATAGGAGTCATTTGTTCGCTCACACTTCCACTCTTTCAAGTAACAGATTATATCCTTAATAAACAATTTTAGCATGACGTAACTTGATGCAAATAATTTACATATATATGATGGAAAGTAATCCCATTGAATATGAATAACTTTAAAAGATATCTATTTGGCCCGGAGATGGTACCCTAACGGATACTATCACTTGTACTCAAAGTAGACCTAGAAGTGTGACAATGAAGGGGTACTCCACATTCACTAAACTGTTGAACACAAGCCTGATCGTCATAAACAGTTTCATATTTAGGACGGAACCATTTTAGGGTTGAATCGCTACAGGTGGTAAAATTCCTGCATCAACGAATTCTACGCCGTACTGACTGTGAAGTCGATGGATCGAATGAACAAAATGGTAGTGTCGGGTATGAATTTTACGATGCTTCTTACTTCTTTGTAGAGGTACACATCAGTATTTCATCTTTCTTTTAATTATTGTTTATAAAAATACCAAGGAACATAATGATAGGGAAAATAAACCGAAATAAGCAGTTCCAAATGATTATCAAGGCAATATAAATTAAGGCAGACACTGACAATAAACTACAGTAAAAATCACTATTTCCCAAATAAGCAATACTTATCATGTGCTAATATTAATACAGCGGTATTTAATTTGAACATATTCCAGAAAAAAAGTTCGATATTCAAACGATGCCCCACTTTTGCCAGACAAGGCTAAATTACCAGACATCTCATTTCCCATGTTTTTGGTACGTGGCATTCATTACACATGCAGACAGTGACTGTCTTTTAGATTATTATATATAACCTAATCATGGTAGATTTTGGTTGGCTGTTTTTTTCTTTCTTATCAATAGACATCACACTTATAGATGAGTAGCAGTTGTTTACTGACTGAACTATTTGCTACTGGCTATTGACCGATGAAGATCTTCCATTCAACATCTTTTGAAACTTGCTGTTGATTCAATTTTGGATTTTTCACCCTCACAATGTTACTTCCCATGGCTTCAAATGTTCTATGCTTAGTGTATAGATAATCCACATCTACACCAAGGAAACAAAAAAAGAAATAGCTAAATGTGAAATACACAAGAATGCTACGTGTTTTCTTGAACTCATCCTGGAAGAAACACCTCACCAAAAATAATAGTGACACGGCCATATGTATCCACTTGCGCAGACTATCTGAGTAAGACGAATAAGGCATGCTAGGTGTTTCTAGAGATGCAAAGAGAAGCCCATAAGTAATGTTCTCTTATTGACTCCTATATATTATTACACCAGTACACTGGTTGCAGTCTTCAGGACTTACCGGTAACGATGGATGATGAAAACTGTTGGTGTGAGAAATAATCAGGGAACTCAGTGCTATCGGCATGATTTGATAAAGATGATGATGATGATATAATATTTTAAATATGCCTGTGTCTTACTTCGGATTAATGTTAGGTAAAATTGTTTCATAGAAAATTAATGTTGCTGTAAGGATGATCATTAGTTGTTGTTTTACAGATTTAACCTTATACCACACTAGGATATATTTAGGATGAGTTTATCAAATCAACCTGCGAACTAATTAATGTCTTCTAGAAAGAAAGGTTCTTTGAAAGGTAGAATGCAATATAAGCAGTAGAAGAAGAGGAGGAGGAATAGGAGGAATAGAAAAAATGAAGAACTCAGACTTTGATCTATGGTACTTAATTCTTATTGATTTTGTATTATATATAAAAATGATAATAGACATACTTTTGGACAATGGAAAGTCAATAACAATACGCGAACTGTGCCAAGAAAATCATTGCTTCCTATTCAGAAGCCCAAACAATTACATACCTCAGACAATTTCAGTCACATCGATCACCTTATTTTCTTCTCAAATATAGCTTTCCTGTAGCTTAACAGTCAAGTAACCGAACATGTTTGGGAGAATATCAGGATATCTACCCTGCAACCACATATAAGTGCATTGATGATTTTTCTTATATATATATATATATATATATGTGTGTGTGTGTGTGTGTATGTTTGCGTTCAAGAGTGAGTGTGTATGCGGGTAGGTGTTGTAATCGAAAACAAGCAAACCCATCATATAATTGCGCATTTTTTAAAAATAAGAACAACACAGTTAATTCGCACGAACATAAATGGTAAAATAATTCCCACTATAATTTTCTAGTAAATGAAAATTTTTAATATCTGAAATCACACTGAACGTTTTTTATTTATCATCAAAAACTTAGATATCATGGGAATAATTACAAAATACTAATAAGAATCTTTCACTCCCAATCAAATAATAGAATCAATATGATCATAGTCAAATGTTATGACAAGAAACCAACTGGTTCACGGTTCGCATACTTTTAGCCTTTTTTTAAAATTTTGTAAATATTTCATAACACCGGATTTGATCCAACCACTCTGGTTACTTCCTTTTATCTACTTCAGTTAAGATTCTTACATATTGCTAAAAGCTAACATGTTGCTTTGGAAGTTCAAGATTGTTATAGTCCAGGGGAGGTTGAAATGATAACACGACTCAGAAATGATTGATAAAAGAATATATTGAAGGAAAATAGTACATACATAAACGATAGCTGGGAGAAAGTCCTCCTCATCTTAACATAATCATGGAACATTACATTCGTTTTTGGTGACGGTTCGGCGAGACTGCGCAGAAGAGAGCTTGGCCGGTATGTGTCACACGAGGGCGAATCCATCTGTTGAGGAGACACCCCAACGAAGATAAACCAAGTTTCTTCAATGTCTGTTTTGAAGGTTCTCTACCTTCCTAAATTTGGTCGAAGATTGGCATAACTCAATAGTCTTCCCTGAATTTGTCTCTCATCCAATCTGGAATACATATTATTCTTTACTTGATTTATATCCATGATATACAGGAGGTATTATTTGTGTTCATGGAATATCTTATATACCACACAAGGAAAATGTGTCGCTTAATGACTTGAACTTCAAGAACATCAAATATGAGCTGATAGATACCTTGATATATTTAATATCCAAAGCGTTATGGGTTTTATCAATTTATTTATAAAAAGTTTATCGTAAACAGAATATTTGATATTATGATGAGTGAATTCAAATTCGATTAATTTTCCAAAGCAGTTATATAGGCTTACGATATAAATAAGCTTGAATTATTTTTCATTCGTACATTGTTAATGTTCATTCTTCAAAGTTTTTATTATCAAAGTTGGGCAATATCCTTCTTCATCTTAATTTCGAGTGTTTTTTAACCTCTGCTTACACGAGCCATTATCTGTTAGACAACAACGAAGTGTATGCATCAGAAGCAATAAAATAATTCTCTTGGAGAGATGAATCCACGTATTTTTTTGGTGGGGTGGCAATTGAACCTGTGTTTTCGTATCAGTAACTTTAATATATCATTTAGAATAGAAATTGCATCTTTATAGCTTAATTAACACGGATAAATCTGCTAAGTCTTTTGGTCCTCAGTTTTTACACGTCTTGGATATTGGTATATTTCATACATTAAAAATGTTAATACTATATTCTTAAAAATATGCCTGAATCTAACTTTTAGATAAGGATTTTTAAATAATTTTACCTATGTTAATATCTTCGTTGGACATTCATGGGACAAAAGTTTTAAGATGAGTCTCCAATCAGATGAGTTTTTACGTTTGTGATGAAACAATTCTAATCTATGCTTTGAATAAAATTCTATAACAACAAACTCTATATTTTCGAGTTTTTTTTAGGCCATTTTATAGAACCTTAAAAATCACTCCCCTCGAGCAGGAGAAGCAAACATATGTAAACCGGTAGTCTGGGAGTCCAGGGTTCAATTCCAGGTCGCTTCATACCAATGACTTTAAAAATGATACTTGATACCTCCTTGCTTAACACTCAGCAATATAAGGTATGTATCAAGGGTAAAGTGGAGCAATCCAGGGAAAGGGTTAGCACTCTCCCCTACACCTCGGTGTTGTAGCTATTAAAAGGGAGCCTTCTGGTCACCCTCAAACATGTTCGCCAACAACTTTATTTAATATGCGCTAATAGCAGAAGAGTGCCAACAGTGTGTCTAAGATATTTCGAAAATTTCTCAGGTTTTGAATTCTCCTTCTTTCTCCTAAACTGGTATCTCAATCAAAGTTTGTGTGCCCACTTTTTATCTCCTAATGATCATTCTTCCCAAAGATCGAGCAAATCTTGAAAAAAGTTTGTCAATTGATGCATTTTATCTTACACATTTGTGAGTTTTTCACACTAGCGTTAGCCGATGGTTTTTCACAGGAGGCTGAGGGACTGCAAGCCTCCTCAAGTCTCCGGGACTGTTATCATTATTACATTTACTATCATTATATGAGTTTTTAACACCAGCATTGGTTGGCAATCTTTCACTGGTATCTGAGAGATAGTAAGTCCCTTCATGTTTTCTTATCATTCTTGCTGATCTTAACAAATCTGTAGTCTACATGGTCTTTAATCGTCCTCTAATTTCCAGTAATTCCACTCTTTTTTTGCAGCATTTAGGAACAGTTCCAAGTGCCCCAAACACTATTGGTATCACTGTCACCCTCATATTCGGCAGTTTTATTTTTATTTATTTGGCAAGATCCAAGTAGTTGTCGATCTTTTCACTTTATTTTACTCTGGTCAGACAAGTTCTGTCTTTCTAATTAATAAACCCTTGATCCGATCCTTTGACTGATGATCTGTTTGTATCTTAAGATTACGAGGAATTTTATGTATCTGATTCCCTTCGACTGATTATGGTTTGTGTATAGAGGGTTCGGCAATGGTCCGGGAGACCTGGGTTCAATCCCAGGTCACGCCATACCAAAGACTTTAAGTATGGTACTTAATACCTCCTTGCTTATCACTCAGCATTATAAGGTATGTATCAAGGGTAAAGTAGAGCAATCCATTAAAAAGAGTAGCACACTCCCCTACACCGCAGTGTAGTAGCTATTGAAAAGGGACCCTTCTGGTCGTCCCTTTGACTATGGTGGCCAACCTTATTATATAACATTTTAGTTTCTTCCACAATCATCGGCAGACAACATTTCCCACTCAGCCATGCCTATTATTGTTATTTGTTTGTGTGCTATGCTTCTTTGGGTACCTCTATATTTTATTATCTTCTCATATCAACCTTTAATATATATATATATATATATATATATATATATATATATATATATATATATATATAGTCATCGAAGATAGACTGTTTCATTCTATCATAACTCTTCAGTGTGGCTAGATACGTAGGACGCTCAAAGCCGCAATCGAAAGCCATCCAACTTTACGTTAGATTAAATCTCAGACCGCTCGGCCAACAAGCGTACCACGTTTGGCTATGGGAATTTTTAAGGTATCATATAGTAACAGCAGCAGCCGTTTGTTTACATTTTTATACCCTATCGGCTACCAGAGTGCTCAATTCTTTCGAAGAGCTTTGGATTTTGCGAGCGGCGGCCGAAAATTCCTTCTCCAGAGTGCTCAAGCCCCATGGGATATATATATATATATATATATATATATATATATATATATATATATATATATATATATTTCCACAGAAAATTTACACTATTGATACAATATCTGCAGGTCAAGTTCTGTTAAGTAATTCATCTGATAGTTTTCTAAAATGCTCTCTTAAATTATCCATCTGGGCATTTTTCCTCAAAGCATTCAATTCAATTTAGTTTTTAATATATTGCTGGATTAATTACGCATTTTGTTTAAAACGAGGGGATTTAATGAAAACCCTCTACCTTCATTTCTGACGCAATTTCATTAACCTATCGCCAGCTATGATATGCAATAAGGTAACAAACAATGGGTAATTAGTAGAAAGGATCAGTATTTTCCACTCCACCAACCATCTTAGGATGCATTTAGTAAAATGTTTTAGTTTGGAACATTAGTCTTTGATCTTTTACACTTTCTAACATTGCAAAGTAATCTTTATTATAAGTACTGGCCAGACATATCAATTCTTGACAATGTTGATCTGATGAGACCCTTTGCCTTGAACGTGACTGGAACGAAATCCACCGTTGGCTTGTAAAATCTAGTCTTCTAATAAGGGTGGCATTTATGATACTCTATGTTGCTGAATACACAGAAAATATTGTCTGCAAAATTAAAATCGACTATAACAAATCGTGTTGTTGCATACTATATGCTGATATTTCTATACGGACAACTATGATGCATTATGTAAAGAGGGTTTCTTGATTATGGTGCTGGAAATCATAAAATTCCAATACAATTGGCGAATCTTAAAATATAGCCACTGTATCCTCGAAAGACGAGTGAAATATCCCTAAATGAGATGAACTTGAGAAAGATTTGGGGAGTCTTAACACCTGTTATATAATCTTATCTATGAATCAAAGAGATTTCTTTAAAAAGTATTTGCATTGGATAGAAATATGTACAAATTATTTGTATTAAGAATAGATACTTGAAGCACTAACTGTTTACTAATGATTATAATAATTTACATGAAACTATGTTTAACCAATTGTTATTACTAAACAGAAATAGTTACTTGAAATAATCTAATCCTATAAACTATTATTATTATTAAATAGGGATAATTGTTACCATAAACTGTTAACCAATTATTTGAGTTTGATTGCAAAAGTTGATATATAATTATACTGGCCCAGTCGGCTGGGGTTGTCGAATACACCGACTGCATCTCCGCATTGAAGTAAGATTCCCCCCAATGAGTATTCTGAGGCCCAGTCGGCTGGGGTTGAAGAATACACTGACTGACTCTCTGCAGAAGGGTAAGACTCCTCCAATGACATAAACAATCTGATGTTGAGGCTCAAGTAATGCTAGAACTTTGGGGAATGAGGATTACCCCTTTACATCGTTCCCAGGTCCACTCTGGCCCGTAGTTGCAGCACCTAATAGGGTCCTATCTATGGATCAAATAGTCTTAAACTGTGCACTTAAGCTTGCATGAACTGTTTAAAAAGAAGTGTTTATAATTGTCTTTAATTGGAATCATTTTGAGATGAGGCTTCTTAATCTGAGAATTAATTTTTATTTATTGCGGACTTTTAGTCCACATCTTGGTAGTTTCAGTGTTGTTTCTTCTTTCACTTCGTTTCGGCCAAATTTCACCTCGGCCTTCTTCGGGTGATTTACCGCGACCTCTTGTAACCGTATCCCCAGTAATTACTGCCTTCCATAGTTGTTGTCTATCGCACCAAGTGTTTATAAGTATAAAATTGGATTTGGTATTAAATAACCAACAATGGTTGATATGCTATAAAACCAAGCAAAACTATACCGAACCAAATATATAAGTGTACGTGAACAAATGATCAAAGATAAATAAGTGTTCACTCTGTTTACATGGTTTAGATTACGTTTACTCTTTCTCTTGCAAGGGGTAAAACCAATTCATAAACTGCATCTGATGGTGAGGTTCCAGTTCTGAAGATCAGGAAGTGTGACGCATCATTCATCATTGCCGTTAACTCTAGCTCTTCTCTGAGCAGGAGTGATAGTAACAGTTATGGTCGCATATGTGAGTTAAATAAATCCGTTGACAACTTATTCATATTCGATTGGGCATTGTAAAAAAATGTGTTTGGAAAAATCATACAAAAAATATAAACACGTAAATACAATATACGAATTTCTTTAACCTATAAGAACGGTGTAATGGTTATCGTCGTAGGAAATGGACACGGCGACACGAGTTCAAATCCTGGACGAGACTGATTGCATTTCATTTAGAACTAATACCCTTAGGAAAGGCATGAATCCAATTATTCTCACTCCAGCTATGGGTAAATAGTAGGGCAGACTAGGTTCTTCAGCCTTGGTGAGGCAACTAGTCTAGGAGAAGGAAAACTCTGAATTCAAACCTGTTAAACTCCGCTTAAAATCGACCTTGTGTCATATCCTGCCCGAGCGGAGGGGGTTCGGTAAATATGATAAGAATAAAATAAACTGACGCTAGTTGAAATCAATCAATCAACCAAAATAAAACTATATTAAGCATAGAGTAAGTAAAGTTGGTGACCATAGCTGAAGGTGAACCGAAGGCTCTCTATTCATTAGCTACTACATAGAAGTGTGGGGCAGGGCACTACTCCTTTCTCTGGATTGATCCTCTTTACCATTGATCTGCATCTTTTAATAGTGAGTGTTCAGCAAAGAGACATTATGTACTATTTTTGTATCTTTGGTATGACTCGACTTGGTATTGAACCCAAGTCTTCCGTGGAAACTGGAGAACACTGTACGTATTTGGTCAACGAGAGGGTATAATTAAATAAATCAGATTTCGGGAATTTAATAACCCATGAGGTTTTGATATACCGTTAAACAAATAACTAAAGCTGAACGTATACAGGTGATAATGGAATATCATTTTCTTCGATGACAGTCAATTGATCAGTACGTATTGAAAAATGAGTACAGATTTTATCAAACAACTTAATCAGCTTTCAGGTGGAATTCGGTTCACAATGTTTTCTCTCTGCTATAAATTCATTCGAAAGTTCTGATTATTATCTAAGCATATGATATTGTCTGTGGGATTTATCTTTTCTTTTCTTCTTTATTCTTGATCTGCCTGGTCTCTAATCATTGGGTTGATTAATATTGAATTCCAGCTATAGAATCGAAGCCCACATTTGCTGCTAGTCTTCTGACCTTGTCTGCTACCCGGATTTCCATTGTAGTTCAAGAAACAGCCAGATCTGGTAATTACTTTGAGGATAGAGAATCTTCCCTGGGTAAATTAGAAATAATCACTTGGCAGATACATTATTGATTGAAACTTGTTTTGGCTGCCTATATTTTTTTAAAAAATTATTCAGTGAGTTAGAGAGAGACTGACGTGTACATCTATTGAGCCAATATTTGAAAATATACAAAAGATGTGGATAGAGATAAACAAGAAACAAAATTTGTGGCGAAATTTTAGTATCCGAAAAAATATTTTCAAGGCTAATCAGTAGAATACTTGTCGTATAACATTAACTTGTTATATATATATATATATATATATATATATATATATATATATATATATATATATATTTGTGTGTATGTGTGTATAAAAGTGTGTGTATAAAAGTAAGTGTACGTGTGAGTGAGTATGGTGTGTGTGTAAACTTTCAAACAATAAATCTTATGTGGATAGAAACCCTATCAAGGCTGGAGAAAATAGTAAAATCTATCAAATAAACATATTAATTTTCAAACGACACACGGCATGTTCCAATCCATTGTCTTAAGATTGGTAATTCTTTTTAAATCTATTTAAATCTCAAAACATTTTTTCTAAGTTAGGATGATCCTAAGACGAAATTAGTTGAGAAAAATGTGTTACTGAGTAATAGCAAATAAAATATATTCTCGTTTGTCTCATCTCTTTTCTTCCTATATATATATATATATATATAATGAGAGAAAGGGTGACAAACGCAGACAGGGAGAGAGGGAGAGAGAAAAAGAGAGAAAAAGTAAGACAAAGAGAGAGGGAATGAGAGAAAGAGAAAAGGAGAGAGGGGAGAGAATTAGAGAGAGAGAGAGAGGCTGAGAGAGAGAGAGATCACTGTAGAGTAAGCAAATGACATGATTTTACAGATGGTAATAACGAGACAGATAAATTTTGTCTAATCTAAAATACCCTAAAAATTAAAATTTTCTTAAGATTAAGATAGGATTACCTACAAAAAAGACCCACACACAAAAATAGCAAAATCATTAATTTTTCTTTTCATCTATTCATTTGAACGTAACGTACTGAATTTGTAAATGCAACTTGAAATCGACAAACATTTCATTATCATCATCATCATCATGTGATGGTAGCAGGGATATCCCTGACCCTCTCTTGCCACTTTTCCCTATCGTTCATCGCCTCCGGCAGGTCTTCTGAGCTACATCCCGTATCCTCACATAGTTGCTGAATGTATGTTCGTGCTGGTCGTCCTGACTTTGCTCGGCCATGTGTAGGGGTCCATAAGAATACATCACTTATGAGTTCGTCGCTGCTTCTCCAGCAGTGTCCTGCATGTCTGGTTCGTCTAACTTGAATAGTTTTCGTGATAGGAGGCAGGTGGCCGTATAGTTGGTGTTTTGTGGGGTGTTGCCGACAGGACCTGCTGAAGATTGCTCGCAGCAGGCTTCGATAGAAGAGAATAAAACAGCCATCGAAAGATAATCATGGCAAACATTTACCACCTGATGATTATGCAGACATTCCCTAATTCTAGCTAATATATATATATATATATATATATATATATATATATATATATATATATATATATATATATATAACGCATAAGCTCTTTGAATGAATTGACCACTCTCGTATCTAATAAGGCAAAAATATAAACAAACAAAAGGTAATACTTAACGCCTTATAATTCCCGAGCTGACATGGTTCACTTGCTAGCTGAGAGGGTAGGATACTAAGTCTAACTTAAAGTTGGGTGGGTTACGATCCCAGCTTCAAGCGTCCTACGTGTCTAGCCACACTGAAGAGTTGTGATACAACGAAACAGTCTGTTTGGGGATGACAATATATATATATATATATATATATATATTAAACACTGGAATCATACTTTCGTAAAGACGACTAAATTGCGACTAAAAACAACGAAGCTAAAGTGCCCTTTCGACCGGTAATTTTTCAACAATAACAACAGTTAAAATTATTCTAAAACTAAAAATAAAATAGGATCATAAACAGTAAAATTGTGGAGCAGGGAATTTGGAGAATCTAGAGGGGCGTAGTTTTGTTTCAGTTTTTTTATATCATCCCTCCTCTCAACGACTTTACGTTTATCACCCTATCTTCTTTGATAGCTTTAGGATAAATTCATCGGCTGCTGCTTGTGAAAAAGCTCTGATCAAAAGGAACTTTTTGTTTGTTTGTTTTTTGTCACATTTTAGTTGTTTTAATTAAGTATGATTCCTCTGTTTAAATAATATTTCTTATATACTGTACCAAAAATTTATATATATATATATATATATATATATATATATATATATATATATATATATATATATATATATATATATATATATATACAAAGAAAGTTATACGTAAGAAAATTTATTCGCTAATACTGACATTGGTGATGCATCTGGGGTAAGATGTTCGGCTGAACATTGCGTTAGTCAGAATTCTTTCTCCGCTTGAAGTATCTCGCTGGTCTAGCCATACTAAAAGGTTGTGATACAATGAAATAATATGTATGTTGATGACAATATATATATATATATATATATATATATATATATATATATATATATATATATATATATATATATATATATATATAAAGAAAGCTATACGTAGGAAAATTCCTTCACTTACGCTGATATTGGTAATGCATCTGGGGTAAGATGTTCGGCTGACATTGTGTTAGTCAGATTTCGATCTCTGCTTGAAGCATCTCGCTGGTCCAGCCATACTAATAGGTTGTGATACAATATAATAATATGTTTGTTGCTGACTATATATATATATATATATATATATATCTTGTGTTAATTGAACAATTTTTCTTTAAAATGATGAAATATTGCCCGAAGAATATTGTTCTCTTCTTTTGTTCTTGGTTATAAATCAAATGTTGTTTACATACAAGCGTATTTTTCACACTCATGTTTTGTTCACGTATGTGTAAATTGCAA